>CM077152.1:44219575-44523849 GCA_039583875.1 Platanthera guangdongensis
TAAGCGGGCGTGAGATTGTTGAACCAGTTCGCCCAGCCCGCCTAACAAGTCTAGGAGGGAACGAGCCGGGTGCCCGCAGATCGCGAGCCTAAACGACTCGCCTACTGTTCCAGGCGGGTGCGAGTCGCGGCTCGCTCGTCTCTTGGGCGGACGTGGGTAAGCTCGGCTTGTTGCCGAACAATCCTGCAATATAGATGTGAGCTGGGAGGAGCCCGCGATGGGCCCGGAATTCGAAGCTTCAGGGCGCATTTTGCTATCCGAACATTTCCCGTCGTCGAGACATTTTTCCGCCTTTTTCTTTCAATAAATAGGACTTGTCGGCCCTTGCACACCCGTCACATTTAAGAGTTCCCCATATTTCTTGCTTCCTGCGACTCCCGACTCGTCAGCTTCCTGCGAGAATCACTTCGTCATGTCTAGTGAGTTTCCTGCGAGATGGGCGGTGGCAGTGGCGATATGTATGGGCGGAGCAAGTGTGCTTGTACCTTCTCTGAGCACAACTTTTCCCATGCCGCCATTTCTGAAGACGAGTTCCTCGATGCCATAGGCTACTACATACCACCAGGCTTCGTGGAGAGGCTACCTGGGGAGGGGGAAAAGATCAACGAACTCTCAGGAGAGAAGCTGGCCATCCCCATGGCACACTTCGAGGCGGGCCTCCGACTTCCCTTATGGCTGGAGGTTCGCCAAATATTGAAATACTTCGGGGTTGTCCTCGTCCAGATGAGGTGCGGGAGACCGTCAACAAGAGTCATAACTGGCTGGAGAAATTTGTTTTTGTCAAGGGGGACTTCAGCAACGTCGCTTTCTCGTCGATCCAGCTCGACGAGGCGAGCTACCGCCCCCTAGCCAGGGGGGCCATGAAGCAGAGCTATGCGGGTTCTTCGCATGGAAGAACTTCGAAGTCACATTCCTGCGCAGGAACCTGGACAGCCTCACTCCCGTCCCTCCCGGGGGAGGTAAGCTACTCGCGCTTCTCCTTTTTACTTAACTGTTTTTCCTGCTTTAACTTTCTTTACCTGCAGGTGAGCGAGACATCCTCTTGCACCCTCCTTATGAGAGTGTGTGACTCACTTCCAGCGAGCTCGCCCGTGCCGAGGTGGCAACCATCGTGCATCGCGAGCCCCTGGTCTCTGCTCCCCTAAAGCGGCCTAGCCGCAGATCGCTTCCTCCTCTGCCGCCGCCCAAGAAATCGAAGATCGCGAGCGGCACACCCCCCGCATCTCGGGAGAAATGGAAGGCCCCAGCGGGCCAACCAGCACGGGATATCGCCCCCGCGACCGCCTCGGCCGGTAACTCCCCCGGCGGGGCGACTAACACCTCCAGGCCGCAAGAAGAGACGCAGCCCGCCATGAAGCCGGTGCCAAGGGGGCACCGCAACTTTGGATACGACAAGAGGAACTTAGATGAGCTCGGTATTCCCCTCCTCTAGTAGGACAAGGAGGCGAACCGGGCCATCATCTCCACCCTGCTGCCATGCTAGTTGGAGCAGGAGAACATCGGCGGGGAGGCCTACAATTTTCATTTGGCCTCTACACATGGGAAGACGCCGCCATCTATGACGAGGAGGCCACATGGGTGCTGGTTCATGAAAGCACGCGGGCCCAGCTCCGCAGCTTGGAGCTGGCCTACATGGTCAGTCGTTGATGCACCCAGATAGAGAAGAATGCCCCCTCACTCAAGAAGCTGGTGGATGAGAAGGAAGAGGCTCGTCGTCTCGCTCAGGAGGAGGCAGAGCGTCAGAGAGAGAGAGAGAGGGCAGATGCGGCTGACGCCATCCTCGCCACCTTGGAGAAAGAAAAGGAGGCGCTACAAGCCCGGGTGTGAGAGCTGGAAGCCGCGTCAGCTACTCCGCCGCCCTCCAGCAACAGCTGTCAGCTCGCGCACTACACCGAGTACGAGCTGGAGGAGATGATGAAGAAGAATGTTGCTTGTGCTGCGAAGTACACCCTCTAGACGTTGCGGCGGGTGGACATTAAGAGCGAGGGCGCGGGCCTTTCTGCGAGCGATGTGGTGCTGATGCTATTCCTTCCGGTACTGAAGCCAGGAGACAAGTCCTACCATCCCCTCTAGGATTTGTCGCCCGAGAGCTCGCCTCGTTGAATCCCGCGCCTCGCCTCTATTATATATATAATTTTTGTTCTTAAATGTAATCGCGGGTTGAGCCCCAAACTCGTGTAACTATTTTGACCAATTAATGAAATGTACTTATTCAAGGGTAACGATCTCCTTCTTAGACATCGAAGTCCTTTCTTTATGCATGTGTGTGGAATCCTCCACCAAGAGGTGGATCACGGAAGTGATTCCTTGGTTGTGTCTGCATCTAGAGCCGGAAGTGGGGAGTACGGCATAGGTATACTGTGTGAAACCCATCTGGACGGGTCGTCTGGATTGGTGATGATCATGGGTAAACCGGAGAAGACTCTGTGGATCTGATGCTATGAGATATATACTTTTCGTTATTGGATGACTGAATGATATTGGTTGTGTTATGAATGTATGGAGGCTTTAAATAAGCTCCTGGTTGTGGTGAGTGATCAATGGATAACACGCCTGGGAAGTATAAGATAGCCCTGGGGTGTGGGTTGGTCTGTATTAGGATCGATGGGTGGCAATGTTTGGGCGGGTGTGCGGAGGGCCCTACTTGCTGCACCACAGGTGTGGGTCGATCAGAAATAGTTAAGGGGTCGATGGGTGGTAATGCCATGGAAGCCCCGATATACCTGGCTGCTACACCACATGGTGTGGGTCGATCTGCTCTAGTTGTTTGTGAATTCTGCGAGGTAGTACCTCTGAGTGGTATGGACGAGATGTCGCCAATAGTGAGATTGGTGTACTAGGATTGAACCGCCCAACCAACATGTGAAGAGCCTCGATCGGCGGTGTATGACTGGTATATCCGGTACACCAGAAGGCGCCCTGAGTGCACGAAGCGTATGGTGTATACCATCATTTGTGATATGTATGTGATTGGTAGATTTGTTAGATTGATAGTTATGTTGAGGGCAATGCATACATGGAAGGAACCACTGCCCCGGGTAAGGGGTATGGTCGTTATAATGGGCCAGCTAATGCTGACCGTTACTTTGTTTTCTGTTTGGATTGGATGGCTAATTGCAGGTGTTACTGCTTGAATTGAAATGAGCGGAATGGAAGGATTGCTGCTAAAGGCCCTCGAAGGTCGTGCGAAAATGTGGTTGGATTTCATGTGTGGCCGGCCTGCGTGCTAATGTACGAAAATGTATTTGTGCAAAGAGAAATCTGTAATGTCTTAAAGCCAGTGTGTGTGAGTTGTATACATTCCTGGTTTTGATATATAAATGTGGAGTTTATATAGTAGTGGACATTCTCTGAGTTGAGTTCATGTTAACGTAAAATGTTGCGCTAGAATGTTTTGGGTTAGGATGCGAGTAGATTTTGATTTCCACACGTAATTCTGTCACTTGTCTGTGACATATGGCGTGGGGCCCCGGCCGGACCCACAGTTATATGTCATGTGACGAGAGGGGGCGTTACACCGAGCTCCTAGGAATGTTGTGAACTGTCGAGATTAATATGAAGAAGGCTAAGCCTACTAGCCCAATACTGATGGTGCATAAAGGTAAGGGCAAAGCCAAGGGCTTCAAGAAGACAAAGGTAGGACCTAAGTTTACTTTGGAGCCCAAGTCTTCAGCACTGAGGAAGAAGGGCTCTGTAAAAGAAGAGAAATGCCACCACTGTGACAAGGCTGGTCATTGGAGGAGGAATTGTCCTTCGTACATTGAGGGTCTGCAAAAGATGAGGGGAGGTATGACCTCCGCTTCAAATATCTATGTTATAGAGATAAATCTTTCTGTTCCTTCATCCTGGGTATTAGATACTAGATGTGATTCTCATATTTGTATAAATGTGCAGGAACTGGGAAGGAGAAGATTGCTGGGTAATGGGGAGGTAGACCTACGTGTTGGCAATGGAGCAAGAGTTGTTACAGTCAACGTAGGAGTTTATCGTCTTTCAGAAGAATGGTCATCTGAGGGTTGAGGCCTACTCAGATTCAAGTTACGCGGATGACAAAGGCGATTGTAAATCCACATCAGGTTTTTGTACCTTTATTGGAGGTAATCTCGTGAGTTGGAAGAGCAAGAAACAGTCTGTTGTCTCCAGATCCAGTGCCGAAGCCGAATACCGGAGTATGGCGTCAACCACGTGTGAGTTAAAGTGGTTGCGGGCTCTCATGCTTGACCTGGGCGAGGTATATGACTGTCCTCTCCCTATGTTCTGTGACAACAAGGCCGCTATACATATATCCAGAAATCCGGTCTTCCATGAGAGAACAAAGCATATAGAGGTTGACTGTCACTTCATTCGGGAAGAGATTTTGAAGAAACAGATTTGTACTCCTTTTGTCACCTCTGACAAGAAATTGGCAGATATCTTCACCAAACCGGTTTCTACTTCCTTCTTCCGCATTTGTGACAAGCTGGGCATGATTGATATCTATGCTCCAGCTTGAGGGGGAGTGTTGAAGTATTAGACCGGGCGGCTTAGCGGTCTGATCCAGCGGTTTGTTGACCGGGCGGCTTAGCGGTCTGATCCAGCGGTTTGTTGACCGAGCGGTCTGGCGGTCTACCATTGCGGCCTGTTCTATCCTGCTGGAGTTGCCGAGCGGTTAACCCATCTGTCTAACCGCGCGGCCTGTGCGGTCACCTTTATTCTAGCTGCTCAGTACTGTAAATGTTTAGTCCCACATTGTTTGTATACTCTCTTTCTTATCTCCTCCATTCTATATAAGGGAGGTCATACCTTTGTAAATGATATCTTTTTTGGATAATAAAATTTCGATTATTCAAAAGTTTATCCGCTTGTTCTCTCTTTTTCGCTACTTTCTAACATGTTCCTTCCATAACTAGAAACATTATATCTATTTCATGTTTGGACATGATTGAATTTTCTTTTATTATTAAGAACAATTGTTATTCTATATTTAAGAATGATATTTGTTATGTTATAACACAAATGTTTAATGGTTTATATATTTTGAACTTAGACCATCAGATCTATAATATAAAAAATAATAAAAGACTAAGAATGAATAACTGAAACCCTACATATCTTTGGCATTATCATTTGGGTCATATAAATGAGAAACGTATATCCAAGCTCTATAGAGATGGACTATTGGACTCATTTGATTATGAATCATTTGAGAGATGTGGATCTTGTTTGTTAGGCAAGATGACTAAGGTCCCTTTCACTGGTTTCAATGAGAGGGTTGATGATCTCTTAGGTATAATATATAGTGATGTATGTGGACCCATGAGTTCTATGACTAGAGATGAGTATTTCTACTTTGTTACATTTACTGATGATTTTAGTAGATACGGATACATGTATCTTATGAAGTGCAAATCTGAAACCTTTGAAAAGTTCAAAGAGTTTAAGAACGAAGTAGAGAACCAGCTGGGTAAGAAGGTTAAAGCACTCTGATCTGATCGAGGTGCCGAATATCTGAGTCATGAGTTATGTGATCATCTGAAAGAATTTAGTACTGTATCACAGCTCACTCCACCTAGAACACTGCAGTATAATGGTGTGTCTGAGCGGAGGAATCATACTCTGTTGGACATGGCACGGTCGATGATGAGTCATGCAGATCTGCTTGTTTCCCTTTGGAGTTTTGCTATAGAAACTGTTGCTTTTACACTAAATTGTGCTCCAACGAAAGCAGTTCTAAAGACATCGTATGAGATATGGACTGGGAAACATCCTAGTATGTTATTCAATAAGGTTTGGGGCTGTGAGGCATATGTGTTATAACACCCCAAAATGAAGCAGGCAAAGCGTTGACCTGGCTGAGCAAGAAAATCGTCGAGCGGAGCTCGACAAAAATAGTCGAGCGGAGCTCCATGAAATTGGTCTGTTCGACGAAACTTGTCCCGTTCGATGAATTGTCAAAAATATGGATATGGCCGAGCGGTGTCTCGTGTCAGGTGACTGGTGTGTGGACACTGAGCGGTGGTTGACTTTTCAGCTTCAATCCCGAGCTGTTGATGTGTTTTGATGGGAAGAAATCGTGTGGCTGGAAGATAACTGGTACCTTATCTGTAGAGAATGGAAATTGGAAATCATTATTCCCTTTGTCTATTCTCTTTCTTCCCGAGTTCTGGAGTAGGCCCTCTCGGCTATTAGGGTTTGAGTGCTCTGGTTGTGATGTTGAAGGAGGATTTGGGGCTGGAATCTAAAGCCAAAGCGAGATTTGCGAAGAGGAATGTGTAACGATCATTTTCATCCGAGTAGAAACGCTTTGTCATGGCTCCAAAGAGATCTTCGAGGGTAATGATCTTTCTTCTTGTACAAGTGAAGTCCTTCTTTTGGCATATACATGGAATCCACCACCAAAAGGTGGAAAGTCGAGGGAGTTCCTTTGGGTTGATTCATGAAATTCCCAGTGAGTCTTGCATATAGATCCGGAAATGTGTAGTACGAAATAGGCATAATGTTGAAGTCCATCTGGACAAGTTGGTCTGGATTGGTGATGTTTTTTTTATACACCGGAGAAGATTCCGCGTATAAACGAGTATTTTGTGTAGTTGGTGGGTTATTCCTGTTAAGGGTAGTAGCATGACGTACTGGAGTTGAATTCCAGGAAAATACCCGCAAAGTGCATGTGTTGAATGCTATGAAAGACCAGTATTTCTGGCACTGCAGGTGGCTGCAGGGATTTCTGGATGGTTGGTCAAGATAAGGTTAGGGCTGGAGACGAAAAGAGAGTTTTGTCGCTAACGCCGGGCGATAGTGAGTGTCGCTGGCGATGTCTCCTAGTTAACCTGTGATTGTGAAGCCAGTCCTTAGGGGGCAGTGTGGCTATTGTGAGTTATGTGAGCTCTTAAAAAGGCTTCATGCAGAACGTACAATGGGATGCCGACCGGCGTCAGTCTAGTCATTGAACTAACGATTTGAGCAACGGGCATGGGTTGAACTATATTCGCGTTATGGTTGTCTGACATGAGTGCCTGTGATATTGGCGTTCGTCAGGTTCACATAATGAGAGTCTTACGCCTGCGCGCCATTAAGACTAAAGTCTTCGGTTGTAGGTCGTGGAGCGAAATGCTCAAGTTTGCCATTGGGAATGGTGGTGGGACCCTGGTTTTTCGATACACCGAGAATGTGCCTTGATTGCACGGAACGTCAGGCCGTGTGGTCGACGTTTGTAATATATTGGTGGTGTGTGAGTGCACATATTGTGATATATCTGCTTGTGAAATGCTATGCCTGTAAGGAAAGAATACCGCTGCCCCGAGTAAGGGGTAGGGTCGTTATAAATTGGTCAATTGAATGCTGACCGTTGCCTTGTTTACCACCATTACGGTGGATTGTCCCCATGCAGGTGTTGGAGAGCCGAGTGGAAAATAGTGGGTTGAAGCTCTTATTACTGCTGCTGGCCCTCGAAGGCTGAATGAAGAATTTTACTGCTTTCATATATGGCCGGCCTGCATGCCAATGTTTATAATCCACACATGTAAAGCCTAACTGTAAGGCCTTAAGGTCAAACTTGTTGTGTATTTGGAGGAAATTCCTTTGTGGTGATAAATATAAATGTTGGTTTATATATTGTGGACACTCAAATGAGTTGAGTTCAAATAACTTAAAAGCTTCCGTTAACATGCTCTGGATTAGGATGCAAATAGTTTTTGATACTAACCTGTAAACTCTGCCACTTGTTTGTGATATATGGTGTGGGGCTCCGGCCGGACCTTCTACTATATGTTATGTAATGGATGGAGGCGTTACATTTTGGTATCAGCTTGTCTCGGCCTTGCTCTTTCGAATTCGTGGTCGACTTCTTTTGTGGGGTGGCGAGCACGTGTCAGTACGACCCACTTTAACCGTAAATGAACTCAAGAATGTCCACTAAGGAATGCAAATACACCTATTTGAAGAACCTGCGTGTTCCTATATTGTTGATCTTACTTGTGCAAAGTTGCTAAAGTGTGTCTTGTCCACCTATAGGTGACTCGAAGTGGTGTTGGGCAGTCTGAGCCTCAGCGTTCTGATGAGAGTGCGACACCAGTTGAGTTGCCTACACCTCCTCATTCTACGGAAACAGTACGCTTAGTTGATGAGGTGTTGTTTGCAATGATTCATGCACAGCCTATGGGGCAGGCGTAGCCTGCAATGGTGCTCGAACAGGTTGGTGTGAGGCCATAACCTGGTGAGGCTGTTGTTGATTCTCGAGCAGCTGAACGACAGTTGAAGCAGTTTATAAGCTTCAATCCTCCTACGTTTGTGGGTGTGGGATCCCCGATGCAAGCGGAGGATTGGTTGTCCCACGTCAAGAGAATATTGATGGCTATAAGGACGGAGGAAGAAAATAAAGTCACCTTGGCCACCTTCTTGCTAGAAGGAGAGACCCGGCTATGGTGGGATGAGATAGAGTTACATCACTTAGCGGGCAGACAATTAACAGAAGTCTCGATAGAGGAGTTTTCGAGATTGTTCTTGGCAAAGCATTTGCCACCAACACAACGCATCGCCATGAAAAATGAGTTCCAGCGCCTAACTCAGGGTGAAAGTAGTGTTGACACCTCCTACATGAGTTTACACGGTTGGGACGCTATGCGGGGTCTATCTTTGCTGATGAACAACGTAAAACCAATCGGTTCTATGAAGGACCGCGGGATGAGTTGAGATTCCTGCTCTCGAGTTCGGTGAACTAGGGGTTTCAAGCGTTGGTGGATACGGCGTGCGCCTTGGAAAAAGATATGAAGTTGGTGCAAGGAAAAAGGGACTTGGCTGTGACAAAGTTCGAGTTCAAAGTGCCGCACCTGGGAAAATCAAACTACCGAAGGAAATGAGGTAAGAGATCCAAGTCTTCTACACAGGCTCCCTCGAGTGTTGCATCTGGAGCAACTTCGAGTCAAGAGTCTCGTACCTTTTATACATGTGGTAGAGTGGGACATATAGCCCGTGACTGTCGGGTTGGTCCACCAAAGGTTGAAAAGAAGACAGGAGCATCATATGTTGATAAGGGAAAGGCAGTGGTGGAGTCCTCTGCGTCCCAGGCGCAGCCCCGAGTGTATAATCTTGGCCAGCAGGAGTCCATAAAGCAAAGTGACGACATCACAGGTACGATCTAAGTTATTGATTGTTTCCTTTTCATATTTCATACATTGTATGTAGCTTGTGTATGATGTGTTTGTATTGGGATTTGTCCTAATTCGAGACTATCCGGCGAGAGCACTGTTTAATACGGGTGTTTCGCATTCGTTTCTATCTATGGACTTTGTGTTACGGATCGGAGTGTCGATTTGTATGGTGGCAGATAGTGTGAAGGTGTTATTACCGAATGGATGTGTTATGCATGCAGATAGAGCTTGCTTTGTGGAGGTACGAAATAAGAAGTCGGGATTTCGGGTTGGAAGCATCTGTGTTGCCGATATCTGAATTTGATGTGATCTTTGGTATGGACTGGCTCTCGGAGTAGCATGCCTATATAGATTGCAATTCAAAGGAAGTCATACTAGGGCAGAATACTGAACGAGAGACGAAATTCGCTGGTATGCGAGGATCGAGCAAGATATTGATGTTTGCCCTCCAAGTGGTTAAGGCAGTTCGGAAAGGCGTGGAGTTATTCTTCACGCTCATTGAGGCTGTTGAGCCAAAGGCCAGTGTGAATGATGTTCTGATTGTTTCGGAGTTTACCGATGTGTTTCCGAAGGAGCTTTCGGGGTTACCACTACAGCGGGAGATTGACTTCTCGATTAAGTTGGTGCCTGGTGCAAAACCTGTGGCCCGCTCACAATATCAAGTAATGCTAAAGGAAATGACGGAACTAAAAGTTCAACTACAAGAGTTGTTGGAACAGGGTTATATACGTCCAAGTATATCACCTTGGAGCGCACCTGTTCTCTTTGTGAAAAAGAAGGATGGTAGCCTGTGATTGTGTATCGACTATTGTGAATTGAACAAGTTGACAGAGATAAACAAATATCCGATTCCACGAATAGATGACTTGTTTAATCAACTGGTTGGATTGATAGTATTCTCAAAGCTTGATTTGAAATATGGCTACTACCAGTTACGGATTCAGGAAGGTGATATTCCCAAGACAGTGTTTGGAATACGCTACGGTTATTACGAGTTCACTGTACTGCCGTTTGGGCTATGTAATGCGCCATCGGTGTTCATGGACTTAATGCACCGCACTTTTAGAGAGTACTTGGATTTATTTGTGATCGTCTTCATCGACGACATTTTGGTGTACTCTCAATCGGAAGAAGATCATGCGAACCATTTACGGATGGTGTTGCACACCTTGAGGAGAAATCAGCTCTATGTCAAGTTCTCCAAGTGCGAGTTCTGGCTATTGTCAGTGACTTTTCTTGGCCATGTGGTGAGTGGAGAGGGCATTGCGGTGGATCCGCCAAAGATAAGAGTCGTATGGGAGTGGCCGGTGTTGTCTTCGGTGGCCGAAGTCAGGAGTTTCCTTGGACTGGCGGGCTACTACAGACATTCTGTAAAAAAACTTCTCACTGATCACTTTGCCTCTTACCACATTAACAAGGAAGGATCAGAAGTTTGTTTGGACGCCGGAGTGCGCGCGAGTTTTTGAAGAGCTAAAGAGTCGTTTGACCACGGCGCCCGTTTTGACGTCGCCCTGTGGCACAGACGGCTATGAGATCTATAGTGATGCCTTAAGGAGTGACTTAGGCTGCGTTCTTCTTCAGTTTGGAAAGGTGATCGCTTATGCTCGCGCCAGTTGAAAGTGCATGAGCGAAATTATCACATCCACGACTCGGAGTTGGAAGCGGTGATTTTTGCACTTAAATTATGGCGTCACTATCTATATGGCGTGAAGATGGATATATTCACGGACCACAAGAGCTTAAAGTACCTTTTGGAGCAGAAGGATCTCAATATGCGACAGCGAAGGTGGATGGAGTTCCTCGGGGACTATACCTTTGATATTCATTATACTCCTGGGAAGAGAAATGTTGTCGTAGATGCCTTGAGTCATAGGACTCCAGCAAGGGCAATTGGTTGCAGATGCATGATGAGCGTTTGATCTAGGAGTTGGAAGCATTAGAGATTTCTTATATTGACAAGAATTCCACACCAAATGCATACTTGAACTGGACAGAGGTACAGTATGACCTTGCAGACAGGGTTCGGCGGGCAACGAAACTTGATGCAAGTTTGCAACGCTATGCAGTGGATGGGTCAAATGGCCAATTCTCCTGGGATGACGGCCTATTGTGGAAAGATGGTCGTTTGTGCGTCCCAAGCATGGGTAAGCTAAGAGAAGAATTGATGTATGAGACTCACTTTAATAAATACTCAATTCACCCAGGGAGCACAAATATGTACAAAGATATGAAAAAGTTATTCTGGTGGTCGGGTTTGAAGAAGGACATCGCACATTATGTGGCTAAATGTCAGACCTATGCCTTAGTGAAAGCTGAATGTCAGAAGCCTGGTATTTTCCTGAAGTCGCTACCCATTCCGGAATGGAAGTTTGATGATATTTCGATGGATTTCGTGCACGGTTTGCCGAGACTGTAATGCGGAAACGATTCGGTTTGAGTGATCGTAGACCGGTTGACTAAAGTGGCTCACTTCATTCCGAATAAGAGGGACGATTCAGTGGAAGTTTTGGCAAGGCTGTATGTGGAACAAATAGTACGATTACACGGTGTTCCCCGTAGCATCGTAAGTGATCGAGATGAGCGCTTCACTTCAAATGATTGGAGGCTAATCCATCAGTTGTTGGGGACAAAGTTAACATTCAGTACAACCTTTAATCCACAAACGGATGACCAAACTGAAAGGACCAACAGAATGATGGAGGACATGCTCTTAATATGCGCATTGGATTTTGGAAAGAGATGGGAAGATCATCTTTATATGGTAGAGTTCGCCTACAATAATAGCTATCAAGCTAGTATAAATATGACACTGTTTGAAGCTTTATATGGTAGGAAGTGTCGTACACTGTTAGCTTGGGCGGAAACAGGACGAATCTAAGTTATATAAGCGTAAAGAAGTCGAAGAAGCTAATTTGACACTATGCTCTATTCAGGAGAGGCTATTGATAGTCCAAGATAGACAAGCCAAATACTACAATGCCAAGCACCAGAATGTGGAATTTATGGTTGGTGAGTGGGTCTATTTAAAGATCAAACCATTCAAAGGTGTATCCAGGATTCAACGCTTGAAAAAGCTGAGTCCAAGATATCTTGGTCCGTTTGAAGTGGTGGAACGAGTTGGCGAAGCTGCCTATCGGCTAGCTCTTTCGGCAGAATTGAGTGGATTGCATGATGTGTTCCACATCTCAGTGCTTCAAAAAGCCGCGAGGAGCTAACATGGGAGCGGGAGCAGACCATGCGAGCAGAATTTCCCAAATTATTTGTTTAAACTTGTATAACAGGTTTTATTTTATTTTGGATAGAACATAAAATGTTGTAACAAATTTTTTCTGAAGAAAAGTTATGTTATAACTTATTGGTTTCTGTGTTCTGATGTTGTATCCAATTTTCGGGACAAAATTTTTGTTAGGAGAGGAGGGTTATAACAACCCAAAATGAAACAGGCAAAGAGTTGGCCAGGCTGGGCGAGAAAATCGTCGAGCGGAGCTCGACGATATTGGCCCGTTCGATGAATTTCGTTTGACGAAATTTGTCTCGTTCGACGAATTGTCGAAAATATGGATATGGTCGAGCGGTGTCTTATGTCAGGTGGCTGGTGTGCGGACACTAAGCGATGGTTAACTTTTCAGCTTCAATCCCGAGCCGTTGATGTGTTTTGAGGGGAAGAAAGCGTGTGGCTGGAAGATAACTGATGTCTTATCTATAGAGGATGGAAATTGGAAATCATTATTCCCTTTGTCTATTCTCTTTCTTCCCGAGTTCTGGAGCAGGCCCTCTCGGCTATTAGGGTTTGAGTGCTATGGTTGTGCTGCTGAAGGAGGATTTGGGGCTGGAATCTAAAGCCAAAGTGAGATTTGTGAAGAGGCCGGAAAGTGTAACGATCATTTCCGTCCGAGTAGAAACGCTATGTCATGCCTCCAAAGAGATCTTCAAGGGTAACGATCTTTCTTCTTGGACAAGTGAAGTCCTTCTTTTGGCATATGCATGGAATCCCCCACCAAAAAGTTGAAAGTCGCGGGAGTTCTTTTGGGCTGATTCATGAAATCCCCAGTGAGTCTTGCATATAGATCCAAAAATGTGTAGTACAGAATAGACATACTGTGTGAAGCCCATTTGGACAAGTTGGTTTGGATTGGTGATGTTTTATTTTGCGCACTGAAGAAGACTCTGCGCATAAACGAGTATTTTGTGGAGTCGACGGGTTATGCCTATGAAGGGTAGTAGCAGGAAGTACTGGAGTGGAATTCCAGAAAAATACCAGCAAAGTGCACGAAAGAATTAGTGCCAAACCACCTAGAGGGGGGTGAATAGGTGTAATTCCTTTTTCTTTTAAGGCAGTAAATCTATTCTGTTAATTAATCAGAAACAGTTAATTCTACAGCTAACACAGCACAGAATTCACAGAATCACAGCAATACAGATTGCACACAGATTTTATAGTGGTTCCCCAAGGTCTGGGTACATCCACTTTCCCCCTTCGCCTATCTAGCAGTGTGCTAGATTCGGTCTAACTTCTTCTCTTCACCTCAGATCCTCAGATCTTACAGTAGCTCAGAACCTAAACTAGGCTCCTACAACTCAAAGTGTGTCCACACTCCTACAGCTCAGGAAATCTGCCCTACCTCAGCCTTCAACAATGCCTACAACTTAGAGATTACAATTTCCTACAACTCAGGCTCACAGCCCTACCACTCAGAGATCTAAATCTCCTACAACTCAGCCTTTATAAACACATGCTTACAACTCAGATCTTATAAAGATCCTACAGAAAATTGATTTAAGTTTGTAATATACCACCACCCTAGTAGAGAGAGAAAGGGTGGATGGCTTCTTGATCAGTTCTTAGAAGAATCTGATGGCAGAGAACAACCACTCTTAGCTTTCTTCAAAGCTTCTTGAATCTGAACTCAGTAGAGTTGAACTCCTGTGAAGTTGATCTTCAATCAGCTTCTTTCTTGATATTCAGATCTCAATCTGAATCCTTCTTGGCAGCCTGGTTCAGCAACTGCACTTCAGGGACTTGTTGATATAAGCCCCTTCCTTCTCTTCAATAGATGGAGCTCTCTCTCTCCAAATTCTTCTTAGATCTTTTGACGAAAATCTTCTTCGATTTTTGTGTAACTGTATGTGTATATATTCTCTTCTATCTATCTCGATCAATCTTATTTGTTGAAGTAGAATGCCTTTATATAGACTTTCTCTATGGTAACCGGCTGATCTGGTTTCTAACAAACTTCTGCAAGCTCTGACAGTTCAAGTAGACCGGTTGGTAATGACAGTTGTCAAGTCATCCAGTCACTTCTTGAAACTCTGTCTCTGTCAGCAAAGTGTCGAGACTAAACTTCATCATGTGTCGACACAAGTAGACTAAGTGTCGACACAAGCCTTGGTGATGTCGACACAGCTCCTTTGGTGTTGACACTACTTCTCGACACAACATCTGTAGAATGTGTCAACACTGATTCTATGCGTCGACACAATCACTCCTTTTATTTAACTTTGTTGAAACTCTGCTGTGTGTCGACACAAGTCCTGTGTGTCGACACAATCACTTCTTCTCTTTAACTTTGTTGAAACTCTGTTGTGTGTGGACACAAGTCTTGTGTGTCGACAAAGTTGATTTCGACAAAGTCTTCTGTGTGTCGACACTGCCTCAGTGTGTCGACTCAGTTGATGTCGACAAAACTTTTTTGTGTGTCGACACTGCCTCTGTATGTCGACATAGTTGATGTCGACTAAGCTTTTCTGTGTGTCGACACTGCCTCTGTATATCGACACAGTTGATGTCGACTAAGCTTCTTTGTGTGTCGATACTGCCTCTGTATGTCGACACATTTGCTTCAGGTGTCGACACAGCCTGTCCAAGTGTCGACACAAATAACTCCAAGTGTCGACACAGCTTTTCTCCAGTGTCGACACAAGCCTTCATAAGTGTCGACATAGCTTCTTCTGGTGTCGACATATGGACTTAGAAACTTTTTCCTGCATTCTTGCATTTTCTTAACCTGCACATATAAACTCAAAACAACATCAAATACACCTTGATGCATATTATTGAGTAAGGTGAGGCTTCTTCAAATCTGGTACACATTTTCCAATGTACCCAACAATCTCCCCCTATTTGGAGAAGTCATAACCCTTAGTCAATAATATACATCATTCATAACAAATACACATTATGATGTATAACAACATTATATGACAGGGTAACTTCTAAACAAAACATACATAACAAGTCATCACAGAATATTAATGCAACCAAAATGAGCATTAATTATTGTTTTATTTCAACTTTCAAAAGTTTCTAATCAAAAGTGTACATAGATTTCAATACTAAAGATTACAAAGTTGTAAAATCTTAGTAAATCTATCCTAAGGCTGCTCAGGCTCCTTGATGACTATGTCTTTGCCTGATTTGATCTTGGCTTCTATAGGAGCATCTGTATCATCAGTTGGCTTCTTGCCCTTTAGATCTTTCTTCTTTTGCTCTTCAGCCCTTATTCTTTGTCTTTCAAAATAATGAAAAGGCTTAGGGAAATATTTGCTAGGCTCCTGAGCATTAGGAGGTAGCTTCCCAGCTTTAGCCTTTCTTCTATATTGAACAATGGCTTCTTGTCTAGCTTCATGCTTTTGTCATTTTTGCTCTGAGTACCATTTTCCCTTGTCATGGGTCTGGTCCTTTACAGCTTTCCAGGCATTTAGTATAATGTTCCTGGATGTTGGACTCCACTGCTCAAAATCAGGCTTCAACTCTGTCTGTTCTCTGAATCTTTTCTTAGACAATAGAGCTTCTTTCTCTTTGTTCAAAACTGCCTCTGGCACTGGCATTTCTACTTTCTCAAGGATAATATTTTGAGCACCTTCTGGAGGGTTGTACATTGACTGTACTTCTTGGTGAATCATTTCAAAATCAGTTGGAGGATAAATAACTTGAGCAACTTCAGGTTGGTCACCTCCAAAATAGGCAGGGTGTATACCTAACTCAGCTACATTGTCATCATCACAAAGGGGTGGATATCCAAGTGTGGCTCTGATGCTATTAGATATCTATTTAGCATGATCTGAGCCAGCTTTGACTAACACTCTCTCCCCCTTTATGACTTCTCTTGCAACATGATCCCTGAGGTGATCTTTTTGAAATCTGATTTGTTCATCAAGAAAATTTACACCATCTTTATAAAAAGACTTTAACTTCAGTAGCTGTGCAGAAATAGTCTTTTGAGAATCCGTAATAGCTGTTTGGACAGCAGCTAGTCCTTCTTGTAATTGCTTGTCAAAATTTACCTTGGCTGTAGCCCTTGCTTCAGTCTGAGCAGTAGCAATATTCTTCATTTCTGTAACAATCACATTATGTGATTATGTTAGATTATCATTCATCCTAAGTTGATTCTCTAGAACATAGCCTTGCTTGACAGCTATATCATCAACTTGAGTCTTGATCTTTTCTTGATGTGTGGCTAGAAAAACCACAGCATTGCCTCCTTTGTGAAAGCAATCTGTCATCTCCTTCTTATTCTGATTAACTTCAAATCTTATTGATTTTATATCCCGAGCCAAGGAGAATTGTAGATCTTTATGGGTCTCATCCATATATTTTTATATGGCAATCCTTTATACATCTAACTTTACTTGCAATGAGATCAACAAAGAACTATAATCAGTAGCTAGGGCAGATTGTGGAGCAGTTTGTAAAGCCCTCTTATAGCTCTGGCTTCTCCTTTTGAATATCATTAGCTTTCTTTTCTTAGCTTGAATTTCTGCTTCCTCTTCAATTCTAGGTTGCTCTCCCTGAGTCTCTTGCTCCTCCCCCACAGTACTTACTTGCTCCTTCTCAACGTTAACTTGCTCCCCCCTCAAAATCTGCTTTCTCCCCCTCAAACTCAGTCTGCTCCCCCTCAGTTCTTGCCAGTACTATATCCGAAAACAACTCCTCAAGGGTAAACTCTTGTTGAGTAGGGACTTGAGGGACCACCAACTCAGGAGCATTAACAACAGCAGATGTATCCTCCATGAAAACATCTTGTGCTTGACTGTTCAGTTGTGTGTTCTGGTCAGCATCATCCAAAGACACAATTAGTTTTTCATCTTTATTAATAAAAATTGATTGATTAATTTCTTGAATTACCTCAAGTATAGGTTGTGTAGACATTTCACTTTCCAAGTGGGTTGGCTCTTCCTCAAGATGAGGCTCCCCCTGCACTTGAGCACTATCTCCAATATCTTGTGCAGGTAATTTTCAGGAATCTCTTACCTCTCTTCATCTGGCATGTCCTTTGTTAGGACCCTATCCCATCTGAATATAATCCTTATGTCCATTCTTCTCATATGGTTAATCTTTGAACCAGCAGTCTGTATCATTACTTCTGGAATTATTCCAGCCAAGTAGAGACTTATAATCCTTCCCAGATTTGGTTTCTTAATATTTTCCTTAATCTTTTCAAATATTACTGCTGACCAATTAGTGTTTAGTCTGTAGATGATCCTGGTCATCAGGCTGAACATATAGGCAGAAATCCTATCATACCCCCTGGCTTGCAGAGAATGACTTTGCCAACTACTTCTGAAAAGAATTTTCCTTGTAGATTCATCCCTTTTCTATTCATTGCTGATCCAATCTTCAAGGTGGGATCCAATCCACACCATTGAAGTGCTTCCCTAGTATTTGATGAGGGAACTTCTTCTTCTTCTTGTGATCTGGGGAGTTGAAGAGTTTTCCTTAAGCTCTTCAAAGTAAGTTTAACCTTAGTTCCCTGAACTGTAGATTTGATTTTAAGTCCAGTATAATCTAAGATAGCTGCGCCATAGAAATCCAGAATTTCTTTCCTCCGAATCTTTGTTGGTTCAGATACCAAAAATTCCAACCCATTTTCAGCAATTAGGGTTACTACAGCTTTAATTTCCGGTTCCGCATGATCAAATGCGTTGCGTACCAGCTCATAACCTTCATTGACATTATCTTCTAGCTTTGGTGCCATTAGGGTTGAGAGAAAGCTTGGATTAAGAAGAGAGAATTTGTCGACACAAGGTTTTGGTCTCGAAACTATGGAGAGTGTGTCGACAGACTATGTTGTTGACCTATTTATACCTTTCTAAATAAGAAAGGTCAAAAGGCTCGTCAAAATCCTCTTAATGTGTCGACACTGTTGAAATGTGTCGACACAAACTTCTAATGTCTCGACATAAGTGTTGGCATCTATGTGTCGACACTTATTCCATTTACGCTCGACGAAATCTGTGTTTATCCTAAGTGTCGACACCACTTCTGGATGTGTCGACACCACTTCTGGATGTGTCGACACCACTTCTCTAGATGTGTCGAAACCACTTCTCTGGAGTGTCGACACCAATTTTCTAGATGTGTCGACACCACTTTCCTGGAATGTCAACACCAACTACCATGTGTCGACACAGACAACTTCTTGTGTCGACACAATTTTACTTAGCCAAATTTTGTTAAACTAATTTATGTTCAACATTCCTAATTCAATTTTGAAATTGTTGAATTTAGTTTCATCTAAAGGCTTAGTAAACATGTCAGCTAGTTGTAAATCAGTACTAACAAATTCTAAAGATATATCTTCTTTCTCTACATGGTCTCTAAGAAAATGGTACCTTATTTCTATATGTTTTGTTCTACTATGAGAAACTGGATTATGTGCAATAGAAATAGCACTAATAGAATCACATAATAATGAGGTTCTACTTACCTGGATACCATAGTCTTCTAACTGATATTGTATCCATAATAGTTGTGCACAGCAGCTTCCTGCAGCAACATACTCAGACTCAGCTGTGGAGATTGCCACACTAGTCTGCTTCTTACAGCTCCAAGACACCAATCTTCATCCTAGAAATTGACAGGTGTTTGTTGTGCTTTTCGTGTCTACTTTGCAACCTGCAAAGTCAGCATCTGAATAGCCCATTAGTAGAAAATCTCTATTCCTAAGATACCAAAGGCCTAGATTAGGTGTGCCCTTAAGATATCTCAAAATCCTTTTTACTGCAGTAAGATGAGATTCTTTTGGGCAGGATTGGTACCTAGCACAGACACATATAGCATACATGATATCTGGTCTACTAGCAATCAGATATAGGAGGGAGCCAACTATCCCTCTATACAAAGTTTCATCTACAGGTTTCCCTGCATCATCTTTGCTTAGAGACACACTTGTCCCCATTGGAGTTCTCATGGTAGTGGATGATTTCATACCATACTTCTTAATTAACTCTAGGGTGAACTTAGACTAGGATATGGACAAGCCATCTTCAGTCTGTCTTACTTGGAGACCCAAGAAGAACTTAAGTTCTCCCATACTGCTCATTTCAAATTTCCCTTGCATAAGTTTTGCAAACTTTCTACAAAGGTTACTTTCAGTAAAACCAAATATTATGTCATCAACATATATTTGGACTAGGATTATCTTTCCTTTGGATTCCCTAAGGAATAGAGTCTTATCTATTTTCCCCCTTGAGAATTTGTTCTCAATGAGGAAAGTAGATAGGGTTTCATACCAAGCCCTTGGGGCTTGTTTCAACCCATACACAGCTTTCCTAAGTCTATAGACATAAGTAGGATTGAGTGGATCAACAAAACTTGAGGGCTGCTCTACATAGACCTCCTCTTTTAAGTCTCCATTTAAGAATGCAGACTTAACATCCATCTGGAACACTTTGTAGCCTTGATATGCTGCATAGGCTAGGAAAAGCCTGATAGCTTCCAACCTAGACACTGGAGCAAAAGTCTGATCAAAGTCTATGCCCTCCTCCTGTCTGTATCCTTTGGAAACTAATCTTGAGTTGTTCTTCACTATGATCTCACTCTCATCAAGCTTGTTTCTATAAATCCACTTTGTCCCTATGACATTGTGGCCCTTTGGTTTTGGAACCAAATCCCAGACCTTGCACCTTCAGAACTGATTTAACTCCTCCTGCATAGCATCAATCCAATGAGGGTCTTGTATTGCTTCTTCAAATCTCTTGGGTGCCACTTGAGATAAGAAGCTAGAGCAAAGAACTGTGTTCAAGTTCCTGCTCCTTGTTTGTACTCCTTGTCTTGGATCACCAATGATCTGGTGTGCAGGATGATCCTTCAACTGTCTAACTGCTGGAGGTAATCTATCAGCAGTTTGACCTTCTCCAATCTCTTCTTCATCCTGCACCTCATGGTCTTCATCAGCATCTTGAGTGTCTTGTACTCTCCCTGGACAGCAACTACCATTTTCCTCATCCTGCTTTGCAGTTGAAACTTCTCTGATAGTAAGCTGATCCATCTTCTGTTGTATACCTGGAGAACTACAAGAACTACTTGGCAACTCACTGTTAATAAGTCTAGTTTCATCAAAGATGACATGAACTGACTCTTCTACAACTTGAGTAGCCAAGTTGTAGACCCTATATGTCTTACTATTGTTGTTATACCCAACAAATATCCCATCTTGGGATTTGGCAGCAAACTTAGATAGGTGAGATTTGTCATTGTTAAGTACATAGCACTTGCAACCAAAGATCCAAAAATAGGATAAGTTTGGTTTTCTGCCTTTCACAACCTCATAGGGTGTCTTTTTGTGGCTTTCGGTGATGGAAGCCCTATTGAGCACATGACATGCAGTGTTAACTGCCTCAGCCCAGAAATATTCTGGGAGAGAAGTATCACTCAATAGTGTTCTTCCAGCCTCAATCAATGTCCTATTCTTTCTCTCAGCAATGCCATTTTGCTGAGGTGTTCTAGGTGAGGAGAATTCCTGAAGAATATCAAACTCTTCACACAGCCTTGTCATACTTTCAGATTGGAATTCAGTTCCATGGTCACTTCTGATTTTGACCACTGAACTATCTAATTCATTCTGAATTTGTTTGACAAAATTGTAGAAGACCTTTGGGAGAATCTAGAATAGTCATCTACAACCACAAAAGTGTAGACCTTCCTACCTAGGCTCTGAACTGGTATAGGACCAAATAAATCCATATGCAAGAGGTACAAGCACCTCACTGAATCCTTAGTTTCAAGGCTATGAAAGGAGGATCTAGTTTGCTTGCCTTTTTGACAAGCTGAACATATTTCATCCTTAACACACTTAACTTGAGGATCATTCATCACTAACTCTTTACTAAAAAGTTGGCCAATTGTCTTGTAGTTAAGATGTGCTAGCCTCTTGTGCCATTTGACACAATGAGAGACTTTCTCATCAGCCACAAGACAGATAGGAGAATTTTTATTCTCACACACAAAGTTTAGGCAATATACATTTCGTTTTCTATATCCAGTCAATATGACCTCTTGATCACTTGACCTTTTGATATGACACCCATTCTTGACAAATGAAATGTCATATCCTAAATCACTCAGCTGACTTATGCTAATAAGATTATGTTTCAAACCCTTTACATAGGCCACTTGAGTGATTGTAACTGAGTTATTAGAAATGTTACCAAAACCTTTGATGACTCCCTTTTCAGAACCACCAAAGATTACTTTAGGCCCATTCAGCATAGGTGAGTAGTCCTTCAGCAATCCCCTTGTTCCAGTCATATGCCTGGAACATCCACTGTCCAAGTATCATATAGGGGCATGACAACTTGGACTCACCTGCAACAAAGATTACTTAACCTTAGAACCCAAATGATTTTTGGGTCCTTGGTTCAAGTTAGTCTGAAACTTAACAAATCTGTCTGCAGCTCTTCTAACAGGCAGACTGCTATTCTCCTTGACACTGGAATTGTGCCAACAATCTAAGGCAAAGTGGCCTATCTTGCCACAGCACCAGCACTCAAACTTATTATACCTTTGTTTTGGTACAACTTTAGCTGAATTATTAGAAGCAGATCTATTGTTTTGTGCTGGGGCTTTGCCTTTCTTATTGGACTGTGCAGCCAATATAGTTTTCTTATAGCCTAATCCTGCCTTACCCTTTTGAGACACAAACTCATCAATCAAGGATAATACAGATTTTGGCTTAGAAAAACTAGTCACAATCTCCTTCTCTTTCTGAAGTCTGTTTTTCAGACTTTTAATCTGATCATTCTTGAATGTGATTGTTCCCATTTGAATAACAGTTATGTTCTTAAATTTGGCAATCTCATTCATCTTTTGATCCAGCAACTTCTCTGAATCAGATGCAGCCAACTTAAGAGCTGCAATTTCCTTAGCCTGATTTTTGGCCAGGTTTTTACTTCTCATAAGTGTCTGCAATAAATCTTCATATTCATCTATCAGCTGATGAATATCTCCTTCAAATTCTGACCCATCTTCATCTCTTGATGGAGATGCATCTGATTCTGACCCAGTGAAGTAATCAGAATCTACAGATACATATTTTACCTTACTGGGGCCAGGCTGATCCTGGCACTTGTCTTCTTCAGACACAACCATCAGTCCTTTGCACTGATGGTCTTCCTGCTCATAGATAGAGTCCAGTAATTGCATGAACTCATCCTCTTCTTCTGCAAACTGACCAATATATACCTCAGCCTCAGATTCTAACTCTGAAGTTGATTGATCTGTCAAGCTTTTCTCTTTCTCAGCAACCAAGGATTTCTCCTTCTTGCTCTTGTGTTGTGACTTATTTCTAATAGCAGACTCATTTCTCTTGTCTGGACAGTCAGCCACAACATGTCCAGCTTTGTTGCAGCAATAACATATAATCTTGGATGTAGTTGACTTGCTAGGCTTTGTCCCATTCCTGTCCTTCATGGATGATTTCCTCTTTTGATAATAATCATCCTTGGACTGAGATGTGGAAGGCTTAGATTTCCACTATTTCTTCTTCAAGAATCTCTAGAACTGCCTTGTAAATGCTGCAAAATCTTCATCTGAATTGCTGCTGTCTGAACTGGGATTATCTGAATTTTCTGAGATAATTTCTGCATCTCTGTTAGGAAAAGATGGAGACATTTCCTATTCTTCCTTGTAGCTTCAACCTTGAAAGCCACTGACTTTTCTTTATAGTCACCCTTGGTAATTTTCTTTTCCTCCTTTCTAGCTAACAGCTGCATCTCATATGACAACAATTTTCCAAACAGTGTTGGAGGAGAAATCTCAGCCAGTCTGGCCACTTCCCTTATGGCACGGATTTTTGTATCCCAATCCTTAGTCAAAGACTTAAGGAATTTATCATTTAACTCATAAGTACTGAAAACTCTTCCATAAGACATAAGTTTATTGACAATCCTATAGAACTTCTTATAACATTCAGTAATACTTTCAGACTTGGCTTGTCTGAAACTCTCATATTCTTGATTAAGCATAGATTTTCTATCTTTCCTAACCTCTTCAGAACCCTCCATGTAGACTATCAATGTGTCCCACATTTCCTTGAAGATTTTGCAATGAATTAGATTCTGGAATGTTGAATCATCAATGACACTTACTATAATATTCTGGGCTCTTTTATTCATTGTTGTCAAGATGATCTCATCCTTAGTCATCTTTGAAAAATCTTTTGGAATTCTTTGATTGGCATCAAGTACAGAAACCTTTATTGGAACATAAGGTCCTTACTTAACTGTTATATAGATTCTATGATCAGATGCCTCCATAAATAATCTGACCCTTTCCTTCCAGATTCCAAATATTTCCTTTCTACAAATAGGCAATTTCATTGCACCAAGTTCTTTATGGTTTTCTCCTGAACCCATTTTCTTGATCTTAATTCTGCCTTACAGATCTCACTCAGACTGTTAAGTCTAACTTTGAGGAACCTCCCTCTGATACCACTTGAAAGAATTAGCGCCTAACCACCTAGAGGGGGGGGGGGTGAATAGGTGTAATTCCTTTTTCTTTTAAAGCAGCAAATCTATTATGTTAATTAATCAGAAATAGTTAATTCTACAGCTAACACAGCACAAAATTCACAGAATCACAGCAACACAGATTGCACACAGATTTTATAGTGGTTCCCCAAGGTCTGGGTACATCCACTTTCCCCCATTCGCCTATCTAGCAGTGTGCTAGATTCGTCATAACTTCTTCTCTTCACCTCAGATCCTCAGATCTTACAGTAGCTCAGAACCCAAACTAGGCTCCTACAACTCAGAGTGTGTCCACACTCCTACAGCTCAGGCAATCTGCCCTACCTCAGCCTTCAACAAGGCCTACAACTCAGAGATCACAATTTCCTACAACTTAGGCTCACAGCCCTACCACTCAGAGATCTAAATCTCCTACAACTCAGCCTTTATAAACACAGGCTTACAACTCAGATCTTATAAAGATCCTACAAAAAATTGATTTAAGTTTGTAATATACCACCACCCTAGTAGAGAGAGAAAGGATGGATGGCTTCTTGATCAGTTCTTGGAAGAATCTGATGGCAGAGAACAACCACTCTTAGCTTTCTTCAAAGCTTCTTGAATCTGAACTCAGTAGAGTTGAACTCCTGTGAAGTTGATCTTCAATCAGCTTCTTTCTTGATATTCAGATCTCAATCTGAATCCTTCTTGGCAGCCTGGTTCAACAACTGCACTTCATGGACTTGTTGATATAAGCCCCTTCCTTCTCTTCAATAGATGGAGCTCTCTCTCTCCAAATTCTTCTTAGATCTTCTGACGAAAATCTTCTTCGATTTTTGTGTAACTGTATGTGTATATCTTCTCTTCTGTCTATCTCGATCAATCTTTTTTGTTGAAGGAGAATCCCTTTATATAGACTTTCTCTATGGTAACCGGCTGATCTAGTTTCTAACAAACTTCTGACAGCTCTGACAGTTGCAGTAGACCGGTTGGTAATGACAGTTGTCAAGTCATCCAGTCACTTCTTGAAACTCTGTCTTTGTCAGCAAAGTGTTGAGACTGAACTTCATCATGTGTCGACACAAGTAGACTAAGTGTCGACACAAGCCTTGGTGATGTCGACACAGCTCCTTTGGTGTTGACACTACTTCTCGACATAACATCTGTAGAATGTGTCGACACTGATTCTGTGTGTCGACACAATCACTCCTTTTATTTAACTTTGTTGAAACTCTGCTGTGTGTCGACATAAGTCATGTGTGTCGACACAATCACTTCTTCTCTTTAACTTTGTTGAAACTCTGTTGTGTGTCGACACAAATCCTGTGTGTCGACACAGTTGATTTCGACAAAGTCTTTTGTGTGTCGACACTGCCTCAGTGTGTCGACTCAGTTGATGTCGACAAAACTTTTCTGTGTGTCGACACTGCCTCTGTATGTCGACACAGTTGATGTCGACTAAGCTTTTCTATGTGTCGACACAGTTGATGTCGACACTGCCTCTGTATGTCGACACAGTTGCTTCAGGTGTCGACACAGCCTTTCCAAGTGTCGACACAAATAACTCCAAGTGTCGACACAGCTTTTCTTCAGTGTCGACACAAGCCTTCATAAGTGTCGACACAACTTCTTCTGGTGTCGACATATGGACTTAGAAACTTTTTCCTACATTCTTGCATTTTCTTAACCTGCACATATAAACTCAAAACAACATCAAATACACCTTGATGCATATCATTGAGTAAGGTGAGGCTTCTTTAAATCTGGTACACATTTTCCAATGCACCCAACAATGCATGTGTTGTATGCTATGAAAGACCAGTGTTTCTGGCACTGCAGGTGGCTGCAGGGATTTATGGATGGTTGGTCCAGATAAGGTTAGGGCTGGAGACGAAAAGATAGTTCTGTCGCTAATGTCGGGTGAAAGTGAGTGTCGCTGACGATGGCTCCTAGCAAACCTGTGATTGTGAAGCCAGTCCTTAGGGGACAGTGTGGCTATTGTGAGCTCTTAAAAAGGCTTCGTGCCGAATGGACAAGGGGATGCCGACCCGCGTTAATCTAGTCATTGAACTGACGATTTGAGCACCGGGCAAAGGCTGAACTGTATCCGCGTTATGGTTGCCTGACATGAGTGTCTGGGATATTGCCGTTCGTTAGGTTCACATAATGAGATTCTTAGGCCTATGCGTCATTAAGACTAAAGTCTCCGGTTGTAGGCTGTGGAGCGAAATGTTCAAGTTTGCCATTGGGAATGGTGGTGGGACCCTGGTTTTCCGGTATACCGAGAATGTGCTCTGAGTGCACGGAACGTCGGGTCGTGTGGTCGACGTTTGTGATATATTAGTGGTGCGTGAGTGCACATCTTGTGATATATCTACTTGTGAAATGCTATGCCTGCAGGGAAGGAATACCGCTGCCCCGGATAAGGGGTAGGGTCATTATAAATTGATCAGCTGAATGTTGATCGTTGCCTTGTTTACCACCGTTGCGGTGGATTGTACACATGCAGGTGCTGGAGAGCCGAGTGGAAAATAGTGGGTTGAAGCCCTTGTTGCTGCTGTTGTTGGCCCTCGAAGGCCGAATGAAGAATTTTACTATTTTCATGTATGGTCGACCTACGTGTCAATGTTTGTAATCCACACCTGTAAAGTTTAATTGTAAGGCCTTAAGGTCAGACTTGTTGTGTATTTGGAGAAAATTCTTTTGTGGTGATATATATAAATACTGGTTTATATATTGTGGACATTCAAATGAGTTGAGTTCAAATAACTTAAAATCTTTCGTTAGCATGCTCTGGATTAAAATGCGAATAGTTTTTGATATTAACCTGTAAACTCCGCCACTTGTTTGTGGTATATGGTGTGGGGCCCCGACCGGACCTTCTACTATATGTCATGTAACGGATGGAGGCGTTATATGTGCGATGTCAAATGCTTGATAAGCTGGAACCCAAATTAGATAAGTGTTATCTTGTGGGGTATCCTAAGAAAACTAAAGTGTACAACCCCGTGTTCGGCGAGCAGGATCACCAGGGGGCGAGCAGATCAGGTTAGGAGCAGCAGGCGAGCTCGGCAGCGACTGGGGCGAGGATGAGCTCGGCAAACGTCGGCCAGAGATCGTCGATCGGCGACCCCGAGCTTGGCATTCGCCGAGCGGGCTGCAACTCGCGCCCTCGCAGTGGAGCTCGGCAGCAGTGGGCGAGCAGAGCACGCCGGGGAGACCAGAGCTCCCAGCTCGCCTGGGGGTCAGAGGTACTTTTTACTATTTTACCCCTGCTGGTCTGCCCATAGCCCTTCAAAACAGCGGAGTTTGGCTGTTGGCAGACCCAGCCGAGGGTTTTCTGGTAATTTCAGGTCATTTATTTTGGTTATTGGCAGTCCGGATTTCAAAGGCTATAAATAGGACCCAAGGGTACCCCAGAAGGCAGGTTTTTTTCCCTGTGCTCTTCTCCCCAAAATCTTCAAGTGCTTTCTGAGAGTACCTTAGCTCGGCTTCAGGCTAAGGAGGGGAAGCGCTCTGAGATCTTCCGGGTTTGTGGCGGGACCTCCCTGCCGAGCCCTTGGGTCTGTTTCTCCTTGCTTTGTCGTTTTTCTTGCATGAGCGAAGTAGACGCGAGACCACCCCCTTCCCCATGGGAGAGCTCCACAGGAAGCCGGGTTCCGGTTTCAACATTTTGGTGCGGTGAGCGTGGATAGTGGTCAACGCAGAAAAGTTTCCGCGAGCTCAATGACGGGACAAGGATCCGACAGGCCGAGCTCGCCGCCCCCCCCCCGCCTCTCGCAATGGTGGGAATGTTTGAAGACTTCAGAAACGAGGTGCTGACTCTGGTCAAGTTCGCACTCGGCACGCGGGCCGAGTGCTCGACTCCGGCAATCCAGATGGCGGCCGCCCCCTCATTGGGCGAGGACGCTCCCGGCAGGCGAGCTGGGAAGGAAGTGGCCGAGGAAGACCGAGGGTGCGAGCTCCCCGGGCGCGAGCTCTTCCCCGGCTCGGCAGGCCGAGGTCGCTTCGGCGAGCTGGGCTCGCGAGACTCGTCAGCTCGCCCAGTGGGGGGAGAGAGCCCTTTCAGCGAGCTGGTCTCTTCAGCTCCAGCTCCGGATGGGTTCAGAGAGCCCGAGATGCCCTATTACACTGGGAAGGGAGACCCGGTCCAGCATGTCCAATGGTTCGAGGATGTGGTCTCCATCCGTCAGATGTCGGACGGATTCAAGTGCCGGCTCTTCGCCATCACCCTCCAGGAAAAGGCGAGAGAGTGGTTCCACCAGCTACCGGCCAGCTCCATCTACTGCTTCGAGGACCTGCGCCGAGGATTCATGCTGAGATTCACCACCTCGAAGAAGAGGAAGAAGGAGTCCGAGTCTTTGTTTCACATTAAGCAGGGGGTGAACGAGACGTTGGGGAGCTACGTGGACTGATTTCAGGAGGAGGTTACTCAGGTCCAAGAGATGCCGGGCCATAGTCTGATGATGGCCTTTACCCTGGGCCTGCAGCAAGGTTTCTTCTGAATGGAGCTGAAAAGTGTTCCTCCCCTCTCCTATGAGGAGTTGATGGAAAGGGCGGCGAGAGAGGTCGACGGGGAGGCGTCGAACCCAGAGTTTGCAAGGAAGTTGGCCAGGTGGGCCACAGAGGAGGAGAGGGAGTCGAAGGGAGGAAGAGGACAGGAGGAGAGAAGAGGGGAGTCCAGGCAGAGGGAGCAGAGGCAGCTCCAAGGGCTGCAGCAGCCGGGGTGGGGGCGTCAGGAGCCTGACCGTCGGTTGGGCTGGAGGCCTGAGTAGCAGGGGCAGGGGCCACAGAGAGGGAACTTCGGAAGGGGTCACTTTCAGGGGAGGCAAGACCAATTCCACCCCCCAGGCTGGAGGCAGGGCCAGAGGCCCCGGCTCCCTGATCAAGAAGAGGTCATGGCCATAGCCTTGGGGGCTAGGAGAGGAGTGTGGAGGAGGAGGAGAAGAGAGGTCAGGGTGGAGCTGCCCTATTGCGACTTCCATCAGGAAGAGGGGCATGCAACGACCACCTGTCCGGAGTTCCTCGAGATGAGGGGGAATAGGGAGCAGCAGCAGCAGCAAGGGAGACAGGAAGTGAGGATTGAGGAGGTCCTGCCTCGGGCGGAGGAGGATCATTGCGAAGACCGGGTGGATGTGGGGACCCGAGGGGGGATCGGGGTAATCCACGGGGGAGTAGGGATCGAGGCCTCCCGCAAGGCCAGTCTCCACACCATGTACCGGCGGAGCGTCGCCTCTACATCCCAAACCCCGCCACCGGAGGAAAGGATCACCTTCTCCAGGAGTGATATGCCAGACCACGATGATCCGTTCTGTGATGCGCTGGTCATCAATGCGGCCATCGAGAACTTCACCGTCTCTCGGATCCTCGTGGACAACGGGAGTTCCGTCAACGTCGTCTTCAAAAAGGCGTTCGACGCGATTAAGGTGGAGGCAAAGAGGGTGCTGGCCTCAGATGGCCCCTTGTTCGAGTTTTCAGGAGAAAGGAAGGAAGTAGAGGGAGGAGTTGGCCTCCATGTCACCTTGGGGGGGGGGGCAGTCCCGAAACTGCAAGTTCGTCATTGTGGACGCCCCCAGCAGCTACAGCGCCATCTTCGGAAGGCCCCTGATCAGCGCCTTCCGCTGCGTCCCCTCATCTTTCCATCAATGCTTGAAGTTCAACGCTGAGGGGGTCCAGGTCAGGGTTAGAGGGGACCCAAAGGTGGCGCGAGAGTGTTATGTCACTGCGGTGAACACCATCTCCTGGCAAGAGGGAGCCGAGGAGATGGGGCGGAGAATGGAGGAGGTCGAGCAGGAAGCAGGAGGGGAGGAGCTGGGAGTGAAGGACTGCGCAGAAGAGGCGGCAGGAGGAGATCAGGAGGAGGTGGCCGAAGTGAGGGCCGTGAGAGGAGCGATGGAGGTAGAGGTCCCCGTTCCGGAGGAAGGGGATGCTGAAGGATGGGCAGAACAATCCAGGCTGGAGGCAGCAGAGGAAGTGGTGGAGCTGGAGGTGCTCACCCGAGGGGGAAGGATGGAAAAGATCCGCGTCAGCGGGGGGCTGACCCCAGAGGACCAAGGCATGATGCTGGAGTGCATCTAAAAGAACGTGGACATCTTCGCCTGGAACGCCGCGGAGATGCCGGGGGTTGACGCGGATGTGGCTTGCCACCGACTCAACCTGGACCCGGGAACATGCCCCGTTCAGCAGAAGAAGAGGTCCACTGCCGACAGGCTGGCGCAGCCCATCAGGGAGGAGGTGGCAAAACTCCTCAAGGCCGGCTTCATGTCTGAGATTCAGTACCCCGGCTGGGTCTCCAACGTGGTTATGATAAAAAAAGGAGATGGCCGGTGGAGGATGTGTATCGACTTTTCCTTACTTAAAAAAGCTTGTCCTAAGGACTGTTATCCTTTGCCTCGAATCGACGCGCTGGTTGACTCAGCCGTCGGTTTTATGTAATGAGTTTTTTAGATGTTTTTTCAGGTTATCATCAGATCAGGATGCACCCCCAGACACCAAAGATGTCTCGTTCATCACAGGGGATGGATGCTACTGCTACAAGATGATGCCCTTCGAGCTAAAGAATGCTGGGGCAACCTACCAGAAAATGATGGATAGGGTCTTTAAGGAGCAAAGGGGGAGGAATTTGGAGGTGTATGTAGATGACCTCATGATCAAAAGCCAGGATGTGGACTCCCACCTCCGGGACCTGGAGGAGACCTTCGCCACCCTGCGCAAGTACAAGATGCGATTGAACCCTCTAAAATGTGTCTTTGGGGCCAGCAGGGGAAAGTTCTTGGGGCACCTCCTCACCCCCGCGGGGGTCGAGCCGAATCCAGATAAGGTCCGGGCAATCTTGGAATTGGGATCCCCGCGGAACGCTAAGGAGGTCCAGCGGCTAACAGGGAAGCTAGCGGGGCTAAGTCGTTTCCTTTCTCGGGCAGGGGAGAAGTGCTCCCCCTTCTTCAAAACGTTAAGGGGCGGTCAGAGGTTTGAATGGTCCAAGGAGTGTGAGGAGGCTTTCTAGGCCCTAAAAGTGCAGTTGACACAGGCCCCGCTGCTCCAAGGGCCGAAGGAAGGGAGGACCTGTTCTTGTATCTTGGGGTCGGGGCGGAGGCCTTGAGCTCCGTCTTGGTTCGTGAAGAAGGAATGAGGCAACTCCCTATATATTACGTGAGCCGGGTCCTGAGGAAGGCCGAGCTCCGATATCCGATTTTGGAGAAGCTAGCCTTCGCATTAATCATCTCGGCTCGGAGGCTGCGACCTTACTTCCAGGCACACTCAATCCGAGTGGTGACCGACCACCCCCTCCGCAACATCTTCGAGGGGGTGGAGCATTCAGGCAGGTTGGCTAAGTGGTCGGTGGAGCTGAGCGAGTTCGACATCTCCTTCGTTCCGCGGCTCTCAATCAAGGCTCAGGCGATGGCCGACTTCCTGGCCGACTACGTGGTTGAAGTGGCGGAGGAAGAGCTCACCCGCCCGACCCCTTGGAAAGTGAGGGTGGATGGTGCCTCGGGAAGATATTCCCTGGGAGTAGGGGTGATCCTAGAAAGCCCTCAGTGGACTCGTATTGAGCAAACGGTGGTGGTGCACTTTCCCATTACCAACAACCAGGCCGAGTACGAGGCCGTGATAGCGGGGCTGCGCCTGGCCAGGGAGCTGGGGGTATCAGATGTGGAGGTCCTTACTGACTCCATGGTAGTGGCTTCTCAGATTAACGGGGAGTTCAAGGCAAGGGAGCCCACCCTGCGATCGTACTTGGCCAAGGTGAAGGGGGTCATTGGCACTTTTCAAACTTTCACCATCCGACACGTGCCCAGGGAAGAGAATGAACAAGCCGATCAGTTGGTTAAGCATGGTCCCCAGGTGGGGGGCCCCGTCACCCACCTGTTCCGCCCCTCCATCGAAGAAGGAGAGCTCATGGAAATCGATCAACAAACTTCATGGATGGATCCAGTGGTGGTTTTTCTCTCCACAGGAGAGTATCCGGAGGGGGTAGACAAGAAGAAGCTGAGGCACAAGTCAGCATACTACTTCCTCCAGGACGGGCAGCTATACAGGAAGACCCTCTCAGGGATGCTAGCCCGCTGCGTAACCGAGGGAGAAGCACGAAGGATCTTGGAGGAAGTCCACTCCAAGGAATGTGGGAGTCACTCCGGGAGTCGGACCCTGGAAGGGAGGATAGTCATGCAAGGTTATTTCTGGCCCACCCTAGGCCGAGACGCTGCAGAGTTCGCAAGAAGATGTCACAAGTGACAGCTGTTTGCCCCTCTCCAGCTACAGCCGGCCCAGCGGCTCCGAAGTATCACGGTCCCATGGCCCTTCGCAATTTGGGGAATGGATTTGGTTGGGCTGTTCCCCCAAGCCAGCGGCCAGAGAAGGTTCCTCCTAGTGATGATTGACTACTTCTCAAAGTGGATGGAGGTGAAGGCGTTGGCCAAGGTGACCTCCCAGGTGATCAGGAATTTTGTTTAGGGGGAGATCATCTGTCGCCATGGGCTGCCGCAGGCCATCGTCACGGACAACGGGCCCCAGTTCGCCAGTGCCAAGTTCACCAGCTTCTGCGAACAGCTTGGGATCGATCTCAGGTTCACCTCGGTCCATCACCCCAGGAGTAACGGGCAGGTGGAGGCCGCAAACAAGATCATCGTCAACCTCCTCAAAAAGAAGGTGGAGAACCTGAAAGGGAGCTGGGTGGAGCAGCTTCCCGCGGTTCTTTGGGCCCTGAGGACCACCCCCAACACAGCTACAGGAGAGACCCCCTTCAAACTCTCCCACGGGTGCGAGGCAGTGCTCCCCATTGAATTCGAAGTCCAAACACCGCGAGTCGTGGCAGCGAAAGAAGGCCGTGAGGAATGGCAAGCAGAAAATGAGGAGGCACTGAGGCTTTCCCTTGACATGGTGGAAGAGGTAAGAGACCTTTCCGCTATCCGGCAGGAGGAGGTGAAAAGAAGAATGGCCAAGTACTTTGACAAGCATGTCAGGGTCAAGCAGTTCGTGGAGGGGGACTTGGTGCTGAAGAAAGTAGATGCGGCAGGGAGATCAGCATCCGTAGGGAAGCTCAATCCCAGCTGGGAGGGACCATTCATTATAAAGGTAGCCTTGGGGTCAGGGGGCTACCGACTCCAAAATGTAGAGGGCGAGACCCTGAGTCTCACCTGAAGTGGTGACGACCTCAAACGATTTTTCCCCTGAAACATGTAAGCAACACTTTGATTATAATAAATTCCTTCAAGCTCTCTGATAATGTTGTAACTAGCCTGCATGGTAGAATGTGATGTGTTTTGAACCACGAGCAGATCCCGCTGCCAGGCTCTCACCTAGCTGGCAGGGCTGGAAGTCACTCGATGGTGGTAGTAGCGGACCCCGAGCAGATCCCGCTGTCAGGCTCTCACCTAGCTGGCAGGGCTGGAAGTCACTCGGTGTCATCCTTGGCCTCGAGCAGATCCCGTTGTCAGGCTCTCACTTAGCTGGCAGGGCTGGAAGGCACTCGATGGTGGTAGTAATGGACCCCGAGCAGATCCCGCTGTCAGGCTCTCACCTAGCTGGCAGGGCTGGAAGTCACTTGGTGTCATCCTTGGCCTCGAGCAGATCCCGCTGTCAGGCTCTCACCTAGCTGGCAGGGCTGGAAGTCACTCGATGGTGGTAGTAATGGACCTCGAGTAGATCCCGTTGTCAGGCTCTCACCTAGCTGGCAGGGCTGGAAGTCACTCGGTGTCATCCTTGGCCTCGAGCAGATCCCGCTGTCAGGCTCTCACCTAGCTGGCAGGGCTGGAAGTCACTCGATGGTGGTAGTAGTGGACCCCGAGCAGATCCCGCTGTCAGGCTCTCACCTAGCTGGCAGGACTGGAAGTCACTCGGTGTCATCCTTGGCCTCGAGCAGATCCCGCTGTCAGTCTCTCACCTAGCTGGCAGGGCTGGAAGTCACTCGGTGTCATCCTTGGCCTCGAGCAGATCCCGCTGTCAGGCTCTCACCTAGCTGGCAGGGCTGGAAGTCACTCGGTGTCATCCTTGGCCTCGAGCAGATCCCGCTGTCAGGCTCTCACCTAGCTGGCAGGGCTGGAAGTCACTCGATGGTGGTAGTAATGGACCCCGAGCAGATCCCGCTGTCAGGCTCTCACCTAGCTGGCAGGGCTAGAAGTCACTCGTTGTCATCCTTGGCCTCGAGCAGATCCCGCTGTCAGGCTCTCACCTAGCTGGCAGGGCTGGAAGTCACTCGATGGTGGTAATAGTGGACCCCGAGCAGATCCCGCTGTCAGGCTCTCACCTAGCTGGCAGGGCTGGAAGTCACTCGGTGTCATCCTTGGCCTTGAACAGATCCCGCTGTCAGGCTCTCACCTAGCTGGCAGGGCCGGTGGTCACTCGATGGTGTCGGCCTTGAAGTCATCAGGTACAGGCCAAAGTCTGTGGCAGGGAGCCAAGGGGAGGGGTCCTGTCAGGACGAGCTCGGGCTCGGCAAACTCAGCTCGACACAATCAAGAAGGCAAGCCGGGCTGAAGGGCTCTGCATGGGCGAGTTCGGGCTCGTCATCTCCGGCTCGGCATTGGCGAGTAGGCCGCAAGCCCGGGCCTCGCCAAAGGAAGACAAGCCAGACCGGGGGATCTCGCCTCCTTAGCCCATTACACTTCAAAAATTTCTCCTTCGACGGGCGCAACCTGGATGGCTCGCGTGCGAGCAATAGTGGCGCGATAAGGGCGGAGAGCAACTCGCCACAAAATCGTTTGGGGCTCGACGAACCCTCAAAACGCGTCTCGCTTGCGTGCACGCTCTCATAACCACTCTACTCGCAGAACCTATCTCTGCGAGGTCGCGGGAGGAAGCACTCGCATACATCCAGAGCACAACAAGCATAGTAAAGAGGAAATGACACCAGTATGATCAAAAAACTTTCATTAATTATTTACAAAGTTACAGGGAGCTCGCCTCGGCGAGTAATCAAAAAAGAAAAATACAAGGCTATCCGCTGGCCTCGCCCCCTCCGCCGGGCTGGTCCTCGCCGTCGCCCGAAGGATCCTGGAAGCTCTTCCCGAACATTGCATCCAGGCTATCTTCCTTCTCGCTGGGCGGCGTCGCCGGAAACAGACTCGGCATCAGGTCCCGAGCAGAGATCTCCCCGCACCCTTCCACCAACACCCCGGAGTCCTTCATCATTGAGAGGGTGTACTCGGCGGTCTGGATTGAGTTGATCCGCAGTCTCTCGACGAGGTTGGCCTCGCCGAAGATACACGGGCTCTTGTAGGGGAGTGTGGGATCGATGTCGTGCGACGGGAAGAAGATCTCCGCCTGGCGACGCACGTCGCCGAGAAGGTGCTGGTTCTCCCCATTCAACTTCGCTTCGCGCCCTCCAGCTCGCCAAGGTGTGCGCGCAGTCGGCCGATCTCCTCCCCTAGCTCGGCGTTGCGAGCCTGGATCTCCCCAGCAGCGTCAGCATCCGCGGCCAGTTGCGCGCGCAGCCGGCTGACCTCCTCCCCCAGCTCAGTGTTGCAAGCCTGGAGCTCGACCGCCGCCTTGGCATCCTGGAGAAAAGCCCATTTAGCAGTAGCACAAAGCTTTCTAAGTAAAAGAGAGCGGTGCGTAACACTTACCAATCCGCCGGCGACCTGGGCGAGGAGACCATCCGCGATGCCGAGCCGCCTCGCCTGATCGGCGACCTGCTCCTTGGCGAGGTCGCGAGCCTGCTCGGCCTTTTCGAGCTGGTGGCTGAGGGCGAAGCTGCGGCGCGCCAGCATGTGGTGCAGCTCCAGAGTCCGCAGGTGGGACTGCAGACGCTCATGGCCGAGCTGCCGGAGGGTCGTCCTCTTGTAGGCCTCGGCATCCTCCCGGCCATAAAGGCCGAAGCCGAGGGCATAGGAGTGACCGGTGGCGGGCTCGCGGTCGTGCCATGACGGGTGCAGAGTGGAGACGGAGACTCGATGAGCGAGCTCGTCCCACTGCAGCATGGGCTCGCCCGCGGAATCCTTCCAGCGCGCGCCGAAGTTGAAGAGGGGGTGCTGCTTCGGCGGCGCACGCTCGCGGGCAGCCCTCTTCCCCGAAGGAGGAGGGGAGATCGCAGCCGAGGAAGAAGGGCCCTTGCCACCCTTTCGGCCCTTGCTGGTCGTCTCCTTCAGCGGGCTCTCCGGTGACGCGTCGGGAGGAGTCTCCGACGAGCTGATGTACTTGGGGCTGGGCTGATGTTGTTGTTGTTGTTGCCCCCGCGGAGCCAGCAGGGCCCTCCGCATCTTTTTCATATGACGGGGGCCGGATGGCGGGTTCGACCCCGCGTCCTCAGATCGCCTCTTGCCGGAAGAGGGCTGTGAGAGGGCCGCCTCGTCTCGGCAGGCCGCTGCCGCCGCCCTCTCGCGAGCAAGAGGGTCAGTATCGAGCCCCGGGTCCGCGAACGGCGGGTTCGCGGGGATTATTCGCTCCCTTGCAGGAAAACACTTGAAAAGGTTAGGAATTCAGATATGACGATGTGCCGAGTTCGGCCAGTAGGCGAGCTCGGCAAGATGAGGAGAATATACCTTCGCTGGGCAGAACCGGGGGGAGCGCGTCGAGGCCCCTCCGCAGGAAGGCGACCTCGAAATCTTTGTGGAGGAAGAATTTGTGGAGCTCGGCGTCGTTGTCGGACACGGCCGGCGGGCGGTACACCTCCTCGCCTTTTTGTTGCGGCGAGTAGGGGATGTTGCCGAGATCGCCCTTGACGAAGGCGATCTTGGTCATCCAGGTATGGTGCTTGTTCGCGATCTCGCTAACTTTGATCAAGGAGCCGCCGAAGTAGGAGACCCCGTTCGTTGTCGCCTTATAAGAGAAAAGCTTCCTGAACAGCGTCAGGTTGAACTCGATCCTCTCCCGCCGGAGGTAGCTCCCGAACGCCACCATCATTGCGATGGCGTTGGAGTTCAGCTGCGCGGGGACGGCCCCGTAGTACTTCAGGATCTGCTGGATCTCCGGCAACAAGGGAAGTCGCAGCCCCACCTCGAAGTGCGAGATGGGGAAGGCGAGCTCGTTCTCGTAGAACGTGTTGATGGCCTCGCCCGGCCCCGGCCTGCGTGCCTCAAAGCCCGGCGGCACATACGCGGCCTTGAATTCCGCGAGCTCCTCCTCGCTGGTGTGGCCGTCGAAGAAGCAATAGTCTGCGAAGTGCTGCGCGCATTTGGAGCGGCCGTCGGCGTCCGGGTTGGTCTTGCCCATGATCGCAGAGGAAAAGCACGACGCGAGCAGGGAAGGGAGAACGCAAAGAAAGGAAAGCAAAGCAATAAAGGCAGTACGGGGGTAGGTGAGGGGGGGGGGGGGCTATTTATAGGAAAAGAAATCTGAGGCAGGCTGTCACATCGGAGCAGCTCGCCACCCCAGCTCGCCACCCCAGCTCGCCGACTTCCGACGCGTCCCAACCAAGGCTAAGTCAAACATTGCAATTTTTTATTTGAGTAACATAATTAAGAATGTTCTAAAAATTATTCATCACAAAAGTAAAAAAGTTCAGAATTGAAAGCGGGGCGCGCGAGCAGGGAGGGCACCGGGATGCGAGCGTCGGTCGGCTCGGCAGAGGAGCCCGCAGACTTACCTACCCCGGCCTCGCGACCCCCGCTCCCCAGGCTGCCGCGCGCGGAGTAGCTCGCGGATCCTTCCAGAATTCCTTTGCGCAACCAAGAGACCGTCGTCTATCTCGTCCAGGAGTCAGGAGGGGGACATCAACTCGCCAGCTTGGCCGAGGCGCACCTCCTCAGCAAGACGCGCGTAGTCGCGCTGCAGCGTCTCGTTGACCCCCTGCACCTCGCGCAGTCCGCACACCAGCTTCTTGAGGAGCTTGACCTCCCTCCTCGTCAGCTCGCCTTGATCCACCTCCGGACCTAGGTAAGAGTCCAGCGAGCTTGGAGACAGGAGGGGAGAGTGGTGGGCTGCCCGCGAGGACTCCTCGGCGGCCGATTGACTGGGAAGAGCTGTAAAGGCAGATGTCAGCAGAGCAAAAACTTATGAAGCACAGGGTTGAGCGAGGCTGACCTGAAGAGCTCGGCGGTTCAAAGGAGATGCGGGGAGGGATGAACCTCAGGTCCTTCCCGCAACCTGGGCCGCGAGCCCCCGGCGAGATGAGCTCGAAGCCCGGGGTGGGAATGGACCCCAGACCTCCCCCGGCGGCCGCGTCAATTTGCCGAGGAGGGGAGCCCGGTGGTGAAGTTGGCCTCTGCGAGCTCACAGGCAGGATCTTGAAGAGGGGCGGCGGATCCCGGGGATGGCTGTCCAATGCCGAGAATCGCGAAGTGGCAAGCGTGACCTCGCCTCGCGGCGTGGGGACCCGCGGCGCGGTGCCCTCGCCATCTGGTTGGCCGTCCTGATCGTCGCCGACTACGACGACCTCCTTATCCTTCTCCAGAATAGTTTGGGTAGAAGAGCCGGTCTCGCGAGCCAAGGTGGCCCTCAGGTCGTGGAAAATGGGCTCGGCCGCCTCGGGGAATGGCTTCGTCCTCTTAGAGCTCGGCTCGGCAGAATCAATTTGGGGAGCCTTCGTGGGGACCGCCGTCAGCGCGGCAACGCGAGCCGCGGAAGCCAGGCGAGCTCGGTCTATGCGCTCTTGGATCTCCTTAGGGAGGGACATCTTGGCAAGGCGACAGGTGGAATGACAAGAGCCAGGCAGCAGAACAGGTGCATATATATAGCCGCAGGTGGCCCCCACCAGAAGATTCCCTCCAACTCGCCAGCCAGAGCTCTCCGTACACTTCGGGTTGGATGTTTCTTTCCGAGCTTTTTGACAAGCTCGAAAAGAGCGGGGATTGTGTACAACCCCGTGTCCGGCGAGCAGGATCACCAGGGGGCGAGCAGATCAGGTTAGGAGCAGCAGGCGAGCTCGGCAGCGACAGGGGCGAGGATGAGCTCGACAAACGTCGGCCAGAGATCGTCGATCGGCGACCCCGAGCTCGGCATTCGCCGAGCGGGCTGCAACTCGCACCCTCGCAGTGGAGCTCGGCAGCAGTGGGCGAGCAGAGCACGCCGGGGAGACCAGAGCTCCCAGCTCGCCTGGCGGTCAAAGGTACTTTTTACTGTTTTACCCCTGCCGGTCTGCCCATAGCCCTTCAAAACAGCGGAGTTTGGCTGTTAGCAGACCTAGCCGAGGGTTTTCTGGTAATTTCAGGTCATTTATTTTGGTTATTGGCAGTCCGGATTTTAAAAGCTATAAATAGGACCCAAGGGGTACCCCAGAAGGTAGGTTTTTTTCCCTGTACTCTTCTCCCCAAAATCTTCAAGTGCTTTCTGAGGGTACCTTAGCTCGGCTTCAGGCTAAGGAGGGGAAGCGCTCTGAGATCTTCCGGGTTTGTGGTGGGACCTCCCTGCCGAGCCCTTGGGTCTGTTTCTCCTTGCTTTGTCGTTTTTCTTGCAGGAGCGAAGTAGGCGCGAGACCACCCCCTTCCCCAAGGGCAAGCTCCACAGGAAGCCGGGTTCCGATTTCAACATAAAGGGTACTATTTCTACCTGTCGTCTGAGCGACAAAGTGTATGTCGAAAGGACCGGTGTCTTTCTTGAGAAAGAGTTCTTAAGTAGAAAGACTACCAGGGTAGAACTTGAAGAAGTTCAAGAACCACAAAGTGTGAGTGAACCGGAATTGGAACCTGAGCCAGTACTACAAGTTGTTGTAGCTAGAGATCCTGCTCAAGAAATACAAGTTCCACATAGATCTGGTAGACCAAGGTTTGAGCATGAGAGATATGGATTTCTCATGTCTCAAATATGTAATGTGTTTCATATGGATCATAATGATGAGCTAGCAACCTACCCAGAGGCTATGAGTGGACCGGACTCCGAGAAGTGGCTTGAGGCTATGAAATCTAAAATGGACTCCATGTATGAAAACCAAGTTTGAACCTTGGTGGAACCACCGGAAGGGGTACGACCCATAGGGTACAAGTGGGTCTTCAAGAAGAAGACCGACATGAATGGGAATGTACAGACATTCAAAGGACGACTAGTAGCTAAGGGTTTCAAGCAAATTCATAGTATTGATTATGATGAGACCTTTCCCCTATTGCTATGGTTAAGTCCATCAGAATTTTGCTTGTTATTGTTGTGTATTATGACTGCAAGATCTGACAGATGGATGTCAAAATGGCTTTTCTAAATGGAAACCTTCTTGAGGAAGTGTATATGACACAACCCGAGGGTTTTGTATCTCCTGGTGAAGCTACTAAAATATGCAAGCTGCAGAGATCCATTTATGGATTAAAATAGGCTTCTCGAAGTTGGAATCTTCGTTTTGATGAAAAGAACAAAGAGTTTGATTTTATCAAGAACGAGGATGAACCGTGTGTTTACAAGAGGATTAGTGGGAACATCGTTGTCTTTCTGATATTATATGTAGATGACATACTGCTGATCGGGAATGACAAACTGACCCTACAAGTTGTTAAGAACAACCTAGGGGACTGGTTTTCTATGAATGACTTGGGTGAAACGACTTATATACTTGGTATTAAGATCTATAGAGATAGATCGAAGAAGTTGCTCGGTTTGACCCAAAGTACCTACATTGACAAGATGTTGAAACGGTTCAGCATGCTTGAGTCCAAGAAAGGATTTTGCTCATATCTCATGGTGTGAGTCTCTCTAAGGACCAGCGTCCTAAGTCTTGTGAAGATAAGGACCGCATGAAGATGATTCCATATGCTTCGGCAATTGGGTCAATCATGTATGTAATGATATGTACTAAACCCGATGTCTCTTATGCCTTGAGCATGACTAGCAGGTATTAGTCTGATTCTGGTGAAAGTCATTGGATTATTGTCAAGAACATCCTAAAGTACTTGTGAAGGATTAAGGATGCGTTCTTGGTGTTTGGTGGAGAGGAAGAGCTCGTTGTAATGAGTTACACAGATGCTAGCTTCCAAACTGATAGGGAGGACTCAAAGTCTCAGTCAGGGTTTGTATTTTGCCTTAATGGAGGTGTTATTAGCTAGAAAAGTTCAAAGCAGGAGACAGTTGTCAATTCTACAGCTGAGGCCGAGTATATCGTCACTGTAAATGCAGCAAAGGAGGCTGTGTGGATTAGGAAATTCATCGACGAGTTAGATTTAGTTCCTAGCATTGTTCATCTCGTAGATCTCTATTGTGACAACAACGGTGCAATTGCACTTGCTTCGGAACCTAGATCTCATCAGCGCTCCAAGCACATACTTTGGCAGTTCCATCAAATTCATAAGATTGTCGATCGAGGAGATATGAACATTAGCAGAGTGCCGGCTGAGAAAAACATTGCGGATCCACTGGCAAAGCCTCTCGCACAGAGAAAGCATGATGGTCATGTTAGATCTATAGGTATACGATACCTGAATGATCAACTCTAGTAGGAGTCTTGTGGATTGTATGTTTATTGGCTGTAATATTTCATTGCGGATCCACTGACAAAGCCTCTCTCACATGTCATGATATTGTGATATCAAGTCATCACATGGGTACTTGTTATGAACAAGTTGTACTGGACAGACCCACCATGAGAATACTTTGTGGATTGTTATATAAACATGTCACAAGTATGGCTTAAGTGGCAATGGTGTTTGTGGTCCTTTGACCTGAAGTCACAACATTTATCGAATGAGAAATAACTTGTTTTGATGTCATCAAAAGTCCAGTCTTGAGAAAGTTGGATGATAAAGGTGGTTATTTGGTACGTTACGAATCATTTGAGTGTTTACGTGTGAGTAGAGATGAGATTTGTCCTCCTTTATAACAAGAGTTGCATCCATTGGCCCCTTGATGGAATGAGATTGAGAAATGCATGACCATGCTTGGTTGAGTCAATATATTATATTGGGCTCACCAATTTCTGGAATTCCATTATAGATTAGGAAACTGAGATTGAACAATTATGAGGGTGACACAGTCTATACCTCTAGTTCTATCTGGATGTGAGGGACGAAGGGACATGATAACATTGTAACATTGGTCACAATGGCTTTTGAGATTAATAAACTCATACTCATTGGGATGCAATGATGTATTGCTAGATGCCTCTCATTATTTGTGAAGCTTTTGTTTGATACTTTCAAGATCAAATGGGAGACTGTTGGTGTTACCATTGTGATATAGAAGTGATCAAGCATGTGGCACCACTGCCAACTCAGTATGAGCCTATCAGGGTCACACATAAGATTATGGAGAAATTGGGAGATTGGATTTGCATGATATAACTCATATGATGAGTTGAAAAGACTTAGTTCAACCTAGCTTAATGGCGTCGAGTGTGTTGAGACCATTCAACGCTTTGTCGAGTTAAGCGTTAACTCGTCAAATGGCGGTGTTGAGTGTGCTGAGTATATTCAACCATTCGTCGAGTCAAACTGTTGATTTGACGAGTATGACACTTGAGCGTTGAGTGTATTGATTATACTCGGCGATTCATTAAGTCAAGGTGTCGACTCGACAAGTCTGGGACTTAGGCGTTGAGTGCGTTGAGCTCGCTCAACGCCTTAGTCGAGTAAAGGGTTACTAGACGAATCTGGCACTTAGGCGTTAAATGCACTCAACGTCATTTGACGATTCGTCGAGTATGGCGCAGGAAGCGTTGACAGCATTGAGTCCACTTAACGCCTTCGCAGGGTTAAGCTTTGATTCAGCTGAGGATGGAGTTGGGTTCATCGTGTATCTTATAGATACTCGATGATTTGTCAAGTATAAGATGATACTGGATGATTCGTCGTATATGCCATGGATACTCGATGATTCATCGAGACAAGGGTTGTCTGGCCGAAGTTCTGTAGTCTAAGTCCTGGGTCTGTGGATAGCGGCGAAAACTATTCTGTTTATTCTTTGGGTATAAATAGAAGTCTTTAGGGTTTCTTCAATATGAGACTAAGCGATTATTTTGTCTAAGCACACGAGCCGTACTGTGCGGAAAGACGGAAGCCCTAGAATACCGACAGAAGCTGTTTCACCCTTCATCGTCGCTGTCGCCGATACCGATACCGATCCCGACGAGTGTCATCGCCGCCTCTCCTTCAACAGATCTACCAGTCTGTAGAGACACTGAGTGTCCTCTCCCGACCTAGTGCTTGTTCGACAAGTGGCTGCGGGTTCTCCCGATCATGTGGATTTCCTGTAGAGGCGTGAAAATACTTTCTGCTCTCAGGACTCATGCCGCTTAGTGGCCGACTGATTTTTCTGGAGCATCTTGGTTGAGTATAGACTTGTGCGAACAGAAATCAAACAGACCAAAAATTTGGAGTAACAAATTTTATTATCCAAAAAAGGTATCTATTACAAAGGTATAGCCTCCCTTTTATAGAATGAAGGAGATGAGAGAGATTACAATTAAGCAATGTTGGACTAAATAATTACAGGTGTAAACGGTTTAACATAAAAACAAGTCGAACAGGCCGCGCGGTTAGACGAATAGGCTAACCGCCTGGCAACCACCAGAAGGAGAGAACAAGCCGTCATGGGAGACCGACAGACCGTCCGGTCACCAAGTCGCCTGAGATAAACCGTCAGACCACCCAGACACCAACAACAACAGACTGGCCACCAAACCGCTGGATAGAAACCGACAGACCGCTCGGTCTCTAATCCACCAGAGTCGGACCGCCAGACCGCCCGATCTCCATACAGCAACAAGACTCAATCACTTAAAGGTAATTTTATTTACAACAAGCTTTACTTCTTGATTCATGAATATTGTCAGATTTGAATTCTTTGGGCTTTTCTTGTTCATTATTTTCGCTGCGCACAAGTGTTGTTTCATGTAGAAAAACCCAACAAAGTCCTCACATAAAAATGAATGAGAAGCACCTGTATCAAACAGTACTCTCGCCGGATAGTCCCGAATAAGGACAAAGCCTACATTTATCAAGTTATACACAAGCAATTCACAAGGTATAAAGTATATAAAGCATGAAAACTATATATCACTCGTACCTATGACAACATCAGCCTGTTTGATAGCCTCCTATTGGCCAAGATTGTAAACCCTCGGCCGAGTTGGAGCATATTGAGATGATGTGGACTCTACCGTCTTTCCCTTCTCAGCATAAGATGCTCATGTCTTCTTCTCTGTTCTTGGAAGGCCACTAGTACAGTTATGGGCTATATGTGCCGGCCTGCCACATGTGTAACAAATCAGCGGTCCTCTTTCTGCTGCATTTCAGGCTTGTTTGAAGAAGCTGGCCCTGAAGACCTAGACTTTGATCTCCACTTCTTTCGGTACTCAGATTTTGTAGGACGCTGCACTTTGAAATCTGGCTTTATCACATCCAAGTCCCTCTTGCCCTGCACCCTCTTCATGTCTTTCTCCAACGAACGAGCTGTATTAACCAATACTTGAAAACCATGATTCATTGGACCCGATAGAAGCAACCTTAGCTCATCCCACAGTCCCTAGTAAAACCGATTGATCTTACGCTCCTCGTCAACGAAAGTGGACCCCGCATATTGTCCCAACCTAGTGAACTCATGCAAGTAGTTATCTACACTACTCTCGCCCTGAGTCAGGCACTGGAACTCATTCTCCGTGGCAATCCGCTGCGACGAAGGCAGATGCTTTGCCATGAATAATCTCGAAAACTCCTCCATCGAGATCTCTGATAGTCATCTGTCAGCAAATTGGTGTAACTCCAACTCATCCCACAAAAGCCAAGCGTCTCCCTCCAATAGGAAAGTGACCAAGGTTACCTTCTGCCCCTCCTCTGTTTCAATCGCCATCAATACTCTCTTGACACGCGAAAGCCAGTACTCTGCCTGCATTTGGGATGTTGTACCTGTGAACGTAGGAGGACTAAATCTCATAAAATGCTTAAGCTGCCTTTCAGTAGCTCGCCTTTCAACCAAATCCTCAACAGGCCCTTGCCTAACAGCTATAGGCTCAGCCACACCAACCTGGCCCGAGACCATAGCAGGACACACTTGCCCAGTCGGATGTGCATTTATCATAGCAAACACTGCATCAATAACTAAGCGTATAGTTTCCGCAGAAGGGGGAGGTGTGGGCACATCAACTAGTGCTGCACTCTCCACAGAACGTTGTGGTTCAGACTGCCCCGCGCCACTTTGAGTTACCTAAAAGTGTAAAATACACAATTTAACGACCACATATAAGGCACACCACGACTAATAGGAACACGCAGGTTCCTCAAATATGTGTATTTTCATTCCTAAGTGGACATTCTTGAGTTTATTTTGTTATAACGGTAAGCACATACACGTGCTCGCCACCTCTCAAAAGAATTCGACCACGAATTCGCAGAAGGAAGACCGAGACAAGTAGCTGATACAAAATTGTAACACCTCCGACCGTCGCTTAAAATATAACAGAAGGTCCGATCGGGGCCTCATGTCATATTCTATGGACAGTCATCGAAGTTACAGGTTAATATCAAAAGACCAAACAAATCCTAACTCAGAGCATTCTAGCGGAAGTTCGTGGGTTAATAGAACTCAAATCATTTGAATGTACATTATATAAAACACATAGGAATGTTTACAAAATGCAATAAAAAGTGTGGCCTTAAGGCCTTACAATTGTTCTTCAAAAAGGTGGTTTACATATATCGGCTCGCAGGCCAGCCACACATGAAAACAATAAAACATCTTCGCTTGGCCTTTGATGGCCGGCATAACATCAAAAGGGCCGCAACCTGCTATTTCCTGCTCGGCTCTCCAGCACCTACACAGGAACATTCCGCCAGCAATGTGGCAAACAAGGCAACGGTCAGTTTTAGCTGACCAATTTATAAAGACCCAACCTCATTCCCGGGGGAGTGGTATTACTTCACTACAGACATAACATTCATATATATATATATATATATCACACGTTGGTACAACTTATGCACCATTTGATATATCACAAATGTTTGCATCAATTGTCAAACGTTCCGTGCACTCAGGGCACATTATCGGTGTACTGGAAATACCCAGCCCCACCACCGTTCAGAGGTCCGAGACTTAACGGTCAACATTGAACATTTCTAGTCTTTACGTCTCATGGCCTAAGGCTCTCATTATGCCAACGACGAAAACCAATTACTTTAGTCAATTAAGCCCAGAGTTACATAACGCAGGTTACAGTTCAGCTCTTTTCTCGTTGCTCAAATCGTCATGTCATTGATGAGCCTAAGCAATCAAGCCCCATGACAAGATGTGGGTCTGCTTCCCCTTGCCCGCATTTTCAAAATGGCTCTCAAGGCTACCAAAGCTGGGCACCTAGGCTCACAACTCACCTACTAGCCACACGGTCACCGTGAGACAGCTTCGCAAGCACAATGCTATCTGGGAGCTATCGCCAGCAACATCCACTATCATCTGGCGTTAACAACACAACTTTCGTTTTTGTCTCCAAACTCAGCCATAACTGGAACAACTTTCCAGAAAAACCTGTAGCTTCCTGTAGTGCCAGAAAATTGGACTTTCACAAAATTTAGCTCACAAAAAGCTATCGCCAGCGATATCCACTGTCGCCCGGCGATATCCAATGATTATCCAAAACCGTGGTATTTTCTGGATATTTTCCTGGAGCGCATCTCCAGTACTTCATGCTACTCAATTCACAGGCACAACTCTCGGACTCCGTGAACTACACGTTTATACTTGGAGTCTTCTCCGGCACGTAAATTAAAATATCACCAATCCAGACAAACCTGTCCGGATGGGCTTCATACAACATGCCTACTCTATACTACGATTTCCGGATTCTATATGCAAAATTACCCGGGGATATCACATATCAACCCATCGGAATTCCCTCCTCTTTCCATCTTTTGATGGGAGATTCGATGCATATGCAAAACTTAGGACTTCACTTGTTTAAGAAGGATGATCGTTACCCTCGTAGATCGTTTTGGAGCCATGACCACGTCTTCTATCCGAATGGAAAGGATTGCCTCACTTTCCTCTTCACGGATCTTGTTTCATCTCTTGATTCCAACTACGGAATCTCCTTCTTCAAGCTTGCAAAGCTCAGCCTTCAGCCCTTGTTCTTCCTTTCTTCCAAGGAGATGATGGAAAAGATGAGAGAGAGTGAGAAAGAGAAATGACGCTTCTTTTCCCCACTCCTCTGCTTAAGTAACATCGGGATTAATCTCAGCCACACGATCCTTTCTTCAATAGGAATGAAGGGTCACGATTTCAGCTGACAAGTCAAACATATCGCTATCGCCGAGCGATATAGTCTATCGCCTGGTGATATCGTTAGTAGCTGCTTTGACCCTAGTCAACACCGCTCTTCGACCGCTTTCCGGTCATCCGACACGTGTCCCGCTATCGCCGTGCGATATCTCACTCTCGCCACGCGATAGTCTACTCAATGATTCGTCAAGTGCGTTGGGTTCGTCGAGTGGTATCGCCAGCGATAGTCACTGGCGATAGCTACCTAATGCGCTGAGCTTTGTTTTCCAATTTTTTGGGGTGTTACACAAACACATTGTGCCGAACATAATGCGCTGAGCACATCGCTCCAGACTCTACCGCTCGCAACCAGAGAACAAGCTACAGATTCCAGATTGCGTCGATCACATTGCCCCAGCTTCCGAGCACCAGCTGCAGACTCCAGACCGCACCGAACACATTGCTCCTGCTTCGGAGCACCAGTTGTAGACTCCAGACCGCACTAAGCACATTGCTCCTGCTTCCGAGCACCAGCTGCAGACTACAGATTGCACCGAGCACTTTGCTTCCGACTCCAGCAATCCAGAAAATACTTAACGTTTCGAGCGGTGGTCTGCTACCCTCAAAGCTTCTTCTCCTCCTACTACTATAACAAGAGGCGGCTCATCTCCCTCGAGTTCTCTACTAACACTTGTAACACACCAAATCAGAGTGAAATTTGACCGACACAGTTCCGGCCCCGTTGTTTTTTTCCCCTTTCTGATTTTTTTCACGTAAAAAATTCTCTCGTCAGCCGTCAGTTTTTTCGGTGGCTGTTTGCGCGTTCGAACGCTCCTGAGCTAGGACGGTTTATTTTTGACCGGTTTAAGAGCGCCCCATCTACCCACGACAAAGGTAAACACAACACTTCGTCTTCCTTGCCAGGTTTCCCACTTCAGTTGCGAACATAAGCGTTTATCACATTCTGGCTCCGTTTGGCATGGTGGTGGCGGTCACGAACACGGTGGTTAAACTGTCATTTGTTAGCCCATTTAAAGAACTTCATCCACTTTTATGTTCAAACGGATGATGTTTGCCAAGGGATCCTTAATGAATGACGTTTTAACTCATGCATTTAAGTCGTTCAAGACCCGAGCCCAGCACCTCCAATCCGTCGCATCGCTTTGCATGCAATCACTCCCTCTACGAAAGACTCACCTCTTGCATGAAATTGGAGATGGAGAACATGGAGAGCTTTTCCCCTCTCCTCCACGAAATCACTTGTTCTTGTCTGCTGAAGAAGCAACCTCAACCAAAGGGACTGAGATCCTCTCCATTTCACGCGAAATGGAGGGGATCCATTTCGCGGCTATGATTGCATCTCTCAAATCGGACGGCGGGCAAGCGAGAGCGGTTGGATTGGCGAGTGGGCCACGCGAGTGCAGCTAAGTTACTTCCCGCCGTTCGATTTGGGAGATGCAATCATAGCCGAGAAATGGATCCCTCCATTTCGCGTGAAATGGAGAGGATCCCGGTCCCAACCAAAGAAGGTGGCAACTGAAAAACAGAGCACAATTGGCTTTGGTTTCTTCAGATCAAAGCAGGCCGCAAATGCAACAGAGCTAGCATGCTTCGATCAGGATCCTCTCCGGTTCACACGAACTGCAGCTGTCCAGTTCGCGCTTCTGGTTGCGCCTCCCAAATCGGACGGATGAAAAAAAAAACTCAACTCCAGTCACGGGACCCACTCGCCAGGTCAGCCGCGTGTTGGCTTCTCGCCCAGTCCGCCGTCCGATTTGGGAGGCGCAATCAGGACCGTGAACTGGATCCCCTCCAGTTTGCGTGAACTAGAGAGGATCCTGATCCAGCATGCTTACCGTCAATGGCGGTGCCGACGTAGATACATCACGGTGTCGTGGACTCCGACAAGTTAACTGATGGCGGTTCTCCAAGGGTGGTTCTTCAATGGCAGCAAACTTCCAACATATGTTGTGTGCGATTATGAAAATGTTTAGAGTGCTGTTACTAGCAAATTTAATTTGGCTTCTAGCAAATCCAAATTTCATCCAAAACTTTTTATTTCTTCTTTTTGAGATGCTCAATTCTGCTGCTAGCAAACCTAAGTTCCAATTCAATTCCGCCACATTCGTTACTCCCGCTCGCAACTCCTCTCCCTCTCCTTTTCGAGACTCCAGGAGCATAAATAAATAATTTGTTTTAAACTTAATTAAAATTAATTTTTAACAACCTTAATTAATATTTTATTCAGTAAGCTTAATTATTTTTCACCGCAATGGCAGCTGGCGCGGCGGCGGCGATGAAAGTTTCGGTGCAGCGACGGCAATGGCGATTTCGGTGTGGCGGCGGCGATGGCGGTTGGCACGGCGACGATGACAGTTTCGGTGCGGCAGCGCGATGACGGTTGGCGCGGCGGCGGCGATGGAGATTGACGCGGCGGCGGCGATGGAGGTTTGAGCGATGGCGGTGATGGCACTGCGGCGATGGAGGCTGGCCAGACGGCGGTGATGGCGTCGCGGCAATGGAGGTTGGCGGGACAGCGGTGATGGCATGGCGGGGACGATGATGACAGTTTTGGTGCACCCAACGCATCTAAGGAGACCACTTCAATAATATTAGCATATGTATCAGTTTATATTGCATAAATGCATGTTTTTAAATAATTTTTTTTATTTTTTATGATGATTTGTTAGTAACCAAAAAATTTTCAAATGGCCGTTTTCAAATTTAATGATTTATTACTAATATTAATAGTTTGTCGTACGTCAAATTAGAATTGCTAATAACAACATCCAATATTTATTTGCAACTGTTTTGTTGTTAGCATTTGTTTCACATAGTTTGTTCATCACTCTCTACCAAAAAAAAAAACTTTTAAAGCTGCATGTCTGCCCTTCATTTCTGTTTGCATTTTTATTTCTGTTTGCCATTAGATTATTCGCTAGAAATCTAATAATCTGTCGGGAATTTAGGACTACACCTATAAATATTCCTGTTGGGAGCAACGTGAAGGTCGTTCCAAACTTGATGATCACACGGGATGCTTCGAACACTCTAACCATTTCTATCATCAAATCTGTATTTTGTCAAGCATTTCATAAAATTTCTTATTCTCGACAACTTTACAAACAAAGATCATCCAAATGAATCTTCATTTACAATAGCCAGATTTTTACGGCTCCATTTACAGCTCTCAATTACCATCCCTTTTTTCACAACCGTCACCACTCCCTCAAACATGCCCTTAATGCTATTTAGAGAGCATGAACAGTCAAAAAGATCTGCAATTATATTTATCACTTTTAAAAAAAAATCACTTCTCTTTTCTTATTTTTGTTCTTTAGTTTGTTTTTCTCTGAGCAATTATTTTGTCATTTTAAGTTAATTTGATTGTTGTAGGGTTGTTCCTCAAATGCTCTGAGCCAAACTAAAATCAAATTACAAATCTTGTGCAGATTGCCATCCAAATTTACTTGTTAAACTCATTGTTGCATTCTTTAGTTTAAATTGCATCTAAAATTATATTTATATTGCATTCATCCCATCAGATACTACGAGTGCATCAGGATCGCCCATGATTGCACTGATCGCCTGTGATTGGTGCGATGGAGCTACACCAGCACAATCAAGGGGACTCGGCGTGATTGTGCGATATTCATAGGATCGTGCAAGACCGTTAGATTGTGCACAGCTATAGCCATCACACCCAACCAGCTTGAACGCACGTGATCAAGGTGACCCGTGTGCCTATAGTTATCGTGAGCGAATGATGTGATTTCACGCAACTGGAGTGATAACACAAACGATGTAAGCATGCGTGATTAACGTGATCAGGAGTATTCAGTGTGATCACGTGCGATCATGGTGATCGCATGCAAATGATGGGATCACACATGATCTTTGTGATCAAACATGAACGCACACGATCTGCGTGGACGCGTGCAATCTGGGTGGTCACGCGTGACCACAGTGATCGCGCGCGAACGATGTAAGCGTATGCAATCCGAACATCCTGATCATGGGTTATCGGGGTTACCACGCATGAACAATGCTGATCGCATGCAACCGGCGTAATCACGCACTACCAAAGTGATAGCGAGTGAGCGACCGAAGTGAGAAAAAGAGATCGCCCGGATCGTGCATGAATCACGATACAAACCTCCATGGCATTTCGCATTTCCCGACCACAGATGTTTCAGAATTTGCATCAGTAAAAGAACTGTTGTCAATGCCACAAGCTGAAGCGAGCAAACAAATATTTAATGCAAAACAACAAAATTAGCCAAGTAAATAATAATAACATATCCCACACCCCAGTAAACCCTAAACCCTAAATTACAACAGCATTACTAAGCCATTGAAACTAACACAATTATGTGTAAATAAAGTCAACCATTATGATAATTGAGGTCAAACATCATTAAAAATCATAGGAGGTCAAACACAATTAGGCCCATTAGCAAGATTACACTAAACCCTCCAGCAGTTCATCAGGTATCTCAGCAACATCTACAAGTGAGAACATCAGTACAGGTGTACCGCTGCGATCTGTCCTCCAGCTCTTCTAAACAGGGAACTGCTTCCAAGCTGTAAATGCTATCAAAAGAGCAGCAGAAGTCGTGCAGATTTCGGCGAACGCCTCGGCTAAACGGCCGAACCCTCTCTGGAATTCCTCTGCAATACATAAATTTTATACAGAACGAAATCTACAGTGATATCTTCTCAGGAATGAATGGATAAAAAAAGGCAGCTCCTTGAACAAAGCAACTCAAGGGTGAAATCAGGACTCGAACCTATGTCTTCAAGGTCACACGGCAACGCCTCAACCAGCGCGCCAAAGCTCCCCTTCATCGGCAATAGACGGATAAAAAAAGGGCAGCCCGGTGCACAAGGAATCCCGGAAGAGTGAGGATCTGGGGAAGGGTCCGATCACAAGGGTGTAATGTAAGCAAACCTTACCTTGCATTTTTGCAAGAGGCTGCTTTCAAGACTCGGAACCCGCGACCTCAAGATCACATGGCAACACCTCAATCGATGGGCCAATGGATGTATTTATTACAAAAATTACATATATTTCTAAATTTTCTGTTTATACCATCATTACTATAAGCATATTGGTCTATAGATTGGAAGTTGATTTGAAGACTAGTTAATATTTCAAAAAAAATGCATTTTTTAATATTAAATGTCATTATACATGCATGTATAACTATATTTATGCACTTATAAATTGTTCTATAGATTTATCATAAATGCATGAAAGGTATACTATAATTCATTGTATAGATACATTCATATATTGAGGATTTTCCGGGCTGCAAAATGCTTCTCTTAGAGTCCATTAGTATGGACAGAATTAGGATCATCCTAAAAATTGTAAGTAAGCTTATTCTCATCATTCCAAAACTACTTACTGGTGGTGACAGTTCATTGAACATGATCGGGCCTCTAGCGATCTCTGTCGTTTTATTATTGTTAAAAACACTTAAAAATCGGCGGATTGTCACTAAATTTCTAGGGAAACTTGATGTTGACAGTTCATCAATGCAATTGCTAGATTTTCTACAATCACAGTTGGATCATTGTCGCCGGAAAAATATTGAAAGTTGCCGAACTGTACTTGAAATTTTTGGGAAGGTCTATTCTCATCATCTCGACACTACTCGTGGTGATGATTCATCGACCAAATTACCGGATATCAAATAATTACCATTGAAATAGTAGAACTAACCAATTCCATTTATGCATGCTCAATTTATTTGTCTAGCTGAACAACAGAATTGAAATTAAAGCTACCGTTCGTTTGGATGCTATTTGGGGGGTCTTGGAATTGGAGTTAAAGATCCAAATCTGATTCTATTGTTCGGTTGTGCGCTTGAAGTATGGAATTGGATTTCAAAATGAATCCCTCGAAATTCATTTATGAACTAAACCCAATTATTTCAGATCTAAATAGGAAGTGGATATTGTTGCCTGATTAATGTATGCAAGATGTGATTCACATTAATAAACGTGATATTTCCTCTATTTATATATCAAATGTGGCCCGATTAACGTTCTCATAGTTTGTTGAGTTCCATTCATTAGCCAAAAATAATGATGGGAGGCAGCATGTGGAGGATGCCGGTCGCCTCATAAAAATAAATGGAAGTGTCGGATCTTACTCAAAATTTTAAAAAAAACATGCTCTCATCATCCCGAGATTGTTGGTAGCGCGACATCCGTCCATCCGATCTCTGGATTTCTAGAAATCTTTGTGGAAACGACTTCACCAAAATAAAAAACATCGAAGTTGTTGTACTATTCTCAAAATTTCATGGAAATTTATCATCATTCCAAGACCGCAAGTGATAACAGTTCATCGATCTGAGTGTCGGATCTCCAGTGATCTTTATGAGACCATCATTGTGAAAAAATATTGTCAAATCATCACCAAATTTTTGAAGAAGCTTCTTAACATCGTTTTGAGACCACTTGTGTAACAATTCATAGAACTGATTGTCGAATCTCTTGCAATCTCCATTAAACCTGCTGTCTCTATATAAAATGGAAGTTGTCAAACTACTACTGTTAAAAAAACTTACAGTTGGCAGATTGTCACTAAATTTCAAGGGAAGCTTCTTCTCATCGTTCTCAGACTATTGATGCTAACGGTGCATCAATACAATTGCCAGTTCTTCTACATTTTTAGTTGGACCGTTGTCGTTGGAAAAGATTGAAAGTTGCTGAATTGTACTAGTAATATTTGGGAAGATGTATTGTCATCATCCCTACACCGCTCTTGGTGACGATTCATCTATCCAATTACCGGATATCTAATAATTACCGTTGAAATAGTAGAACTAACCAATTTCATTTATGCATGCTCAATCTAATTGTCAAGTTAAACAACAGAATTGAAATTCAAGCTACCGTTCGTTTGAGTGTTATTGGGGTCTTGGAATTGGAATTGGAGAACCAAATCTGATTCTATTGTTGATTTGTGTTCTTAAATTGTGGAATTGGATTTTAAAATGAATCCCTCAATATTCTTTTCAGAACAAAATTCAGTTCTTTCGGATCTAAATAGAAATTAGATAATTCCTTTCATGGTCCACATGTATGAATATATGCAAGATGTGTTTCTCATTAATAAACGTGATATTTTCTCTGTTTATATATCAAATATGTTAAATGTGGCCTGATTAACATTCTCATAGTTTGATGGGAGGCATCCTGTGGAGGCAGTTGGTCGCCTCACATAAATAAATGGAAGTGTCGGATCTTACACAATCTAAAAAATGTTTATTCTCAATATCCCGAGATTGTTGGTGGCGAACCCATCGATCCGGTCTCCGGATCTCTAGAAATCTTCGTGAAAAAACCTTCATCAAAATAAAAACATCAAAGTTGGTGTACCATTCCCAAAATATCATGGAAAGTTCTCGTCATTCCAAGACCACATGTGCTAACAGTTCATTGATCCGCACGTTTGATCTCCAGTTATCTTTATCAGACCATCATTGTGGGAAAAAAATTGTCGGATCGTCTCCATCGTTGAGACCGCGTGTGTAACATTTCATAGATCTGATTGTCGGATTTCCTGATATCTCCACTAGACCCGTCACCCGTCGTCGCTATATAAAATAGAAGTTGTCAAATTGCCCTCAATTTTTTGGAAAAAAAATTCACATCACCCCAAGAGTACTCATGACGATGGTTCGTACATCTGACCGTGGATCTCCAGAAATTATCATTGTAACGATAGAACTGGTCAATCTCATTTATGCATGATCAATTCTATTGTCAGCCTAAACCACGGAATCGGAATTCAGGTCAACTCCAATTAATGTAGAAAATTGGAATTGAATATAATTTCTAGAGTTAATTCAAATTTCATCCAAACACATGGACCCGGATTCCCTATGGTTTCAGGGAAGGAGATGTGCAAGAAGAGACGGAGAAGGAGAGAAATAAAAAACTCCAAATCATCTCCTCTTGAAGGTTGTTTACATATATCATTATGTTGATCGTGAATACAAAGACAGTTTTCTGTCTCTTACCAAATTATAGATTTTCATGAACCTAATTTGAGGGATGCATGTTGAAATTTAAATCATTTGAAGAATTTTAAGTTGCGTGATATAATTCTTCTTAATGTGTGTAGAGATGGAAAAAACCACCCTTGTATATATTTCCACTTGTACAAATACAAAGAATGAGTACAAATATATAGAAGGAGAGAAAGAGAGAGGAAAGTCCTATACACAATGTGGGACTAAAGAGAGGAGAGAAAAAACAATAAATGTTATAAAATGGGCCTACTTTAAATGGGCTTTTCTAACACTCCCCCGCAAGCTGGAGCGTATAGGTCATATGCACCCAGCTTGAACAAACACTGGTAGAACAGGGTACTTGATAAAGCCTTTGTAAGAATTTCGGCAACTTGATCAGTTCCTGGAACATGCTTCAATTCAAGTTTCTTCAATTGAACCTTCTCACGAACAAAGTGACCGTCAACTTCGATATGTTTTGTGCGCTCATGAAACACCGGATTCTTTGCTATGTGTATGGCGGCTTGACTATCACAAAATAGAACAGCAGAGGAGGGGAGTTTTACTCCCAGGTCAGTAAGGAGACTTTCAAGCCATGTGAGTTCTGAGACAACCGAGGTCATCGATCGGTATTCAGCTTCTGCAGAGGAACGGGCTACCACAGCTTGTTTCTTACTTTTCCATGTAATAAGATGACCACCAAAATAAGTACAGAACCCACTTGTTGACCTCCGATCGTCCAGGGAACCCGCATAATCGGCATCAGAATAGGCAACCAATGTGGGAGCAGAGTCGGAGGTTTTGTAAACCAGCCCTTGACCCGGAGCTCCCTTAAGGTATCTGAGAATCCGTTCAACCGCCTGGAGATGAGAAGCCCGGGGGGCATGCATAAACCGACTGACAACCCCAACTGCAAACGATATATCCGGCCTTGTGACCGTTAGATAGATCAACTTTCCCACAAGGCGTCGATAGTACTCCGGATTCGGAAGCAGCAAATTGTAATCCGAAGCATGAGCGCACAGTTTGTGATTTGCCTCCATCGGGGTACAAGCTGGCTTGCAACCAGACTGACCAGCATCTTTGAGAAGATCAAGACAGTACTTTCGTTGGGAGAGCACCAACCCGTTCGGCCGCCGTGCGATCTCGAAACAAAGAAAGTAGCGAAGTTGCCACAGGTCTTTAATCTGAAAAACAGTGCTCAGATGTTGTTTGACCTCTTGAATCCCCTTTAAGTCATCCCCAGTGAGAAGGATGTCATCAACATAAACCAACAGAAGGACGGTGTCAGTGGCCCGGTGTCGGGTAAAAAGGGAGAAATCTGCAGAACTCTGAGTGAACCCCATGTCACGAACCACCTTGCTGAACTTTTCAAACCATGCCCGAGGGGACTGTTTGAGACCATAAATGGATTTTTTTGAGAAGACATACCCGAGACTCCCCCGTGGTCTCAAACCCGGGCAGTTGGCGCATGTAGACAGTTTCCTGAAGGTCGTCATTCAAAAAAGCGTTCTTGATATCGAGCTGATGAAGGGGCCAGAGCCAGTGGCGGTGCACTGCGACGGAGAGAAGAACACGGACAATGTTGAGCTTGGCCACCGGAGAGAAGGTTTCCTCATAGTCGAGGCCCTCCTGTTGTGTGAAGCCACGGGCCACAAGACGGGCCTTCAGTCAGGCAATAGTGCCATCCGGAGCATGCTTGATGACGAACACCCATTTACACCCAACAGGGTGCTGACCGGGAGGTAAGGGAACCAAGACCCAGGTCTGGTTGGCCCAGAGTGCCGTCATTTCTTCGTCCATGGCAGCCCGCCAGCCAGGATGATGAAGCGCCTCCTGCACAAAGTTAGGGACCGAAACAGAGGATAATGAGTTGGCAAAGTGAAGAAGAGAGGGAGAGAGGCGATGGAGAGAGACGTAATTCACCATCAGATGAGAGGTAGAGGCGGGAGCCGGAGCAGCAGGTAGCGGAGCACCCGAGGTCGAAGCCGACTGCAGAGGGGCAACGGAAGGAGGAGAGCGACGAGAATAGTCCCGGATAACCGGTGGTGGTGGACGGACAGGAGGTTGGGAAGGCGGAGAGGATGAGGAGGGAGGAGCAGGAATGACAGGACGAACGACGGGATCTGGACTAAGAGCGACATCCAGATCAGGGAAGAAAGGAATATCTTCACAGAAAGTCACGTCAGCCGAGACAGTAACCTTGCGGGTAGCAGGCGAATAACATACATAACCCTTTTGAGTGCGCGAGTAGCCCACAAAGATATGCTTGGTGGCACGAGGATCCAACTTGTCCGTGGAGGGACCAAGGTGGTGAACGTAGCAGATACACCCAAACACCCGTGGAGGAACGGGAAAAAGCGGAGTAGTGGGAAAGAGGAGGCTGAAAGGAGTAGCATACTGGAGGACGGAAGACGGGAGGCGGTTGATGAGAAAGCAAGCCGTGGAGAGTGCGTAGTTCCAGTATGGTTTGGGAACCCGCATTTGAAGCATAAGGGAGCGAGCGACATCAAGAAGGTGACGATTCTTGCGCTCGGCGACACCATTCTGTTGTGGAGTGTACGAACACGAGGTTTGGTGAAGAATGCCGAACTCAGAGCAGAGAGTGGCGAAGATATGACTTGTGTACTCCCGCGTATTGCCAGTACGAATAGTACGAATGGGCGCAGAGAACCGAGTGCGAGTCTCAAGTATGAAAGCCCGGAAGACGCGGGGAAGTTCAGAGCGATCCCAGAGGAGATATAACCACGTCATTCGAGGGTAATTATCAATAAAAGTAAGAAAATACCGATAGCTAGAAATACTAGTAAATTTGTACGGACCTCATATATCGGAGTGTACCAAAATAAAAGGAGAGGAGCTCCGAGTACAATGAGAAGGGAACGATGAACGGGGCTGTTTGCCCAAAATATATGTGTCGCAGCGAAAAACAGGAAGAGAAACATCTGGAAGAGCCTTCCGGAGGACTGGAAGAGGAGCATGACCCAGACGGCGATGCCAATCCGAAGAGGAGATAGATGCGAGGACAGTGGGAGAGTCGTCAAGAAGATAGAGCTCATTCTGCAGCCGTCCTCTACCAATGATAGTCCGCGTCTGCTGATCCTGTATGAGAAAAGAAGAAGAAGTAAATGTCACTGAGTAATTAGAATCAGCAGTAAGGCGACCAACAGACAGTAAATTGAAAGGAGAGCCCGGAACATGTAGAGCCGAGCGCAGAAGGAGAGAAGAAGTGAGAGAAATATCAGCACATCCAGAGATGGGAACCGAGGCCCCATTAGCGACAGTAATGTACTTCGGGTGAGGTGAAGACAAGTACTGAGGCAGCCTAACAGAGGTGATATGATGAGTGGCACCAGAATCAAGGATCCATCGCGGGCCAGAGGATAGGCAGACGATACCTTCATTGGAGATGGAGGCAGCAGAGGCAACCGAGGCAGGCGGGCGACTAAGCAGGCCATGAAGATGCCGGAGCTAAAGACGAACCTCATCGAGATCAGTACGAGGGGAAGCGGAGTTGGTAGTAGCAGCAGAGGTCTGCGGACGAGGAGGTCGCCCATGTTTGCGATAGCATGTGGCTTCAAGATGCCCATCTTTACCGCAGAACGAGCACTTAGGCCGAGACCGGCCACCCCGACCCCGGCCGCGAGAATCAGAGTGGCCTCCACGGGCAGAAGAGGGAAGAGGCAATAAGGGAGCGGGTGCCTGTTGAACAAGGGCCGGAGAAGGAAGTCCGGGCATATCCGGAGGCGGGGAGACTTTGAGAAGCATCGAGCACACATCGGAGAAAGATGGTGTAACGGTAGAGGAGAGGATGTGAGCCCGGACACTGTGAAGATGAGGCGGGACCCGGGCCATCATCATGACGATACCCATAGCTTCCTTTTGGGTACGTTGAGCAGCAAGATCTAAAGTAGGAGGCTGATGGTGGATCCAAGCCTCAACCAGAGACCGAGCCTGAGCAACAAAGGATGTCAGGTCGGTCGCGCCACTGCTATCAAGGGTCTGGAGAGCAGTGATGATGTCATACAGATGGTGGAGACTATCCTTGCCAGAGTAGAGGGTGTGGAGCTCGTCCCACATGCCTTTGGCCGTCTCATGGTACATGGTCAGGCGATAAGATTCGCCATCAAGAGAGTTAAGAAGCCAAGTCTGCACGCGACCATCATTGCGTAACCATTCCTCAGTAGGGGTGCCGATAACGGCCTGAGTCAAGTGATGAAGGAACCCCTTTGACTGCAGGACACGACGAACCGAGTGAGCCCATTCCACAAAGTTTTTCTTGCCAGTTAGAGAAATTGTAGTAATCTGAAGCTCGTCGCGGAGTTCGTGAGGAGGAGCCACGTGGTCTGTCGTGGGGGTAGCTGTAGTGGAGTCACTAGAGGACATGGCGACCTGGAGGAGAGGAAGCGGGCAGAGACAGCGGACTGATGCAAAGCAGAAGGCAGGCCGCGGCGAGTACAGACACGCTCAGCAAGGAGCGGGCTATTGGAGGCCGCGACGGACTGGATCAGACCGCGGCGGACTGGATCAGACCGCGGTGGACTGGATCAGACCACGGCGGACTGGATCAGACCGCGGTGGAAGAGCACAACAGCAGGCCGAGAAGAGAGGGCAAGCCGGGGGAGCTCGGCAAGTCGCGGGAGCTTGGCAAGTCGCGGCGACTAGAGGGCGACCGTAGCGGGCTGGACCAGTCCGCAAGACGAAAAACGTACGGAGGAGCGAGCCCGCGGCGGACAGGGAAAAGAGCTTGTCCGCCAGAAGAGGAAGGAGAGCAGCCGCAGGCAGGAGAGAAGCGCGGACAGAAGGAGGCCGCCGAGCTCACGGCGGACAAAAGAGAGCAAGAAGAGGAGGCGAATTCACCGAGCTCGCAGCGGACAGACGGAGACCGCGGAGCTAGGGAGCGAGTTCGCCGAGCTCGCGTCGGACAAGAATAGGCCGCAGCGGACTATGGGAAGCAGTGGACCCCACAGATCAGAGAGAGGGCTATAAAAAGGACCAGAAGAGGAGGGAAGAGGAGTGGTTCCACGGGAGGAAAGGGAGCGGATTGGACAAAGACAGGCCGCAGGGGCTATGCGATTAGGAGGCGCGGACACACAAACTCAGGCCGCGGAGACCGCAGGCCGCTGAGCGGATAGGAATGGGAATCCGCAAGAGACCGCAGGCCGCTGGGCGGATAGAAATCTGAATCCGCAGGAGACGGAACCTCCCTCTGATACCATGTAGAGATGGAAAAACCACTCTTGTATATATTTCCACTTGTACAAATACAAAGAATGAGTACAAATATATAGAAGGAGAGAAAGAGAGAGGAAAGTCCTATCCACAATGTGGGACTAAAGAGAGAAGAGAAAAAACAATAAATGCTATAAAATGGGTCTAGTTTAAATGGGCTTTTCTAACAATGTGATATACAAAACTATAAGGCGAATCCCTTTGAGTGTGGTAATCGTAGTTGTTGGAAAAGCCCACTTAAACTAGGCTCATTTGTATAGCATTTATTGTTTCTCTCCTCTCTTTAGTCCCACATTGTGTATAGGACTTTCCTCTCTCTTTCTCTCATCTATATATATGTACTCATTCTTTGTATTTGTACCAAGTGGACATATACACAAGGTTGGCTTTCTCCATCTCCATTTCTACATGGTATCAGAGCCTCCCGTCTTCCGTCCTCCAGTATGCTACTCCCTTCAGCCTCCTCTTTCCCACAACTCCGCCTTTTCCCGTTCCTCCACGGGTGTTTGGGTGTACCTGCTACGTTCACCACCTTGGTCCCTCCACGGACAAGTTGGCTCCTCGTGCCACCAAGCATATCTTTGTGGGCTACTCGCGCACTCAAAAGGGTTATGTATGTTATTCGCCTGCTACCCGCAAGGTTACTGTCTCGGCTGACGTGACTTTTCGTGAAGATATTCCATTCTTCCCTGCTCTAGATGTCGCTCTGAGTCCAGATCCCGTCGTTCGTCCTGCCATTCCTGCTCCTCACTCCTCATCCTCTCTGCCTTCCCTACCTCCTGTCCGTCCACCACCACCGGTTATCCGGGTCTATTCTCGTCGCTCTCCTCATCCCGTTGCCCCTCTGCAGTCGGCTTCGTCCTCTGGTGCTCTGCTCCCTGCTGCTCCGGCTCCCGCCTCTACCGCTCATCCGATAGCGAATTACGTCTCTCTCCATCGCCTCTCTCCCTCTCTTCTTCACTTTGCCACCTCATTATCCTCTGTTTCGGTCCCTAACTCTTTGCAGGAGGCGCTTCACCATCCTGGCTGGCGGGCTGCCATGGACGAAGAAATGACGGCCCTCTGGGCCAACCAGACCTGGGTATTGGTTCTCTTACCTCCCGGTCAGCACCCTGTTGGGTGTAAATGGGTGTTCGTCATCCAGCATGCTCCGGATGGCACTATTGCCCGACTGAAGGCCCGTCTTGTGGCCCGTGGCTTCACACAACAGGAGGGCCTCGACTATGAGGAAACCTTCTCTCCGGTGGCCAAGCTCAACACTGTCCGCGTTCTTCTCTCCGTCGCGGTGCACCGCCACTGGCCCCTTCATCAGCTCGATATCAAGAACGCCTTTTTGAATGGCGACCTTCAGGAAACCGTCTACATGCGCCAACCGCCCGGGTTTGAGACCACGGGGGAGTCTCGGGTATGTCTTCCCAAAAAGTCCATTTATGGTCTCAAACAGTCCCCTCGGGCGTGGGTTGACAAGTTTAGCAAGGTGGTTCGGGACATGGGGTTCACTCGGAGTTCTGCAGATTTCTCCCTTTTTACCCGCCACCGGGACACTGGCACCGTCCTTCTGTTGGTTTATGTTGATGACATCCATCTCACTGGGGATGACTCAAAAGGGATTCAAGAGGTCAAACAACATCTGAGAATTGTTTTTCAGACTAAAGACCTGGGGAAACTTCGCTACTTCTTTGGTCTCGAAATCGCCAGGCGGCCGGACGGGTTGGTGCTCTCCCAACGAAAGTACTGTCTCGATCTTCTCAAAGATGCTGGTCAGTCTGGTTGCAAGCCAGCTTGTACCCCGATGGAGGCAAATCACAAACTGTGCGCTCATGCTTCGGATGACGATTTGCTGCTTCCGAACCCGGAATACTATCGACGCCTTGTGGGAAAGTTGATCTATCTAACGGTCACGAGGCCGGATATATCGTTTGCAGTTGGGGTTGTCAGTCGGTTCATGCATGCCCCCCGGGCTTCTCATCTTCAGGCGGTTGAACGGATTCTCCGATACCTTAAGGGAGCTCCGGGTCAAGGGCTGGTTTACAAAACCTCCGACTCTGCTCCCGCATTGGTTGCCTATTCTGATGCCGACTATGCGGGTTCCCTGGACGATCGAAGGTCAACAAGTGGGTTCTGTACTTATTTTGGTGGTCATCTTATTACATGGAAAAGTAAGAAACAAGTTGTGGTAGCCCGTTCCTCTGCAGAAGCTGAATACCGATCGATGGCCTCGGTTGTCTCAGAACTCACATGGCTTGAAAGTCTCCTTACTGACCTGGGAGTAAAACTCCCCCCCTCTGCTGTTCTATTTTGTGATAGTCAAGCCGCCATACACATCGCAAAGAATCCGGTGTTTCATGAGCGCACAAAACATATCGAAGTTGACTGTCACTTTGTTCGTGAGAAGGTTCAATTGAAGAAACTTGAATTGAAGCATGTTCCAGGAACTGATCAAGTTGCCGACATCCTCACAAAGGCCTTATCAAGTACCATGTTCTACCAGTGTTTGTCCAAGCTGGGTGCATATGACCTATACGCTCCAGCTTGCGGGGGAGTGTTGGAAAAGCCCACTTAAACTAGGCCCATTTGTATAGCATTTATTGTTTTTCTCTCCTCTCTTTAGTCCCACATTGTGTATAGGACTTTCCTCTCTCTTTCTCTCATCTATATATATGTACTCATTCTTTGTATTTGTACCAAGTGGACATATATACAAGGTTGGTTTTCTCCATCTCTACAGTAGTCATATATGTTTGCTCTGTGACATCCAGTCATATAGTCATATATGCATTGCTTCTTCTTGTCCTCTATTTTCACCACTCTTCCTCCATTCTCATCACAGTCGTTTGCTCTCACTTGAAACCGACAATCTTGATTACCCATACCATCAGATCTTTCTTTCACAATGCAGATGTCGTCCCTCTCCCTCAATATGATCCGTTTGAAACGGTGGTGGTTATGAATGTGGTGGTTATGAACCGTCATTTGCGAACGTCCGACCTCGCCTAAGGAACTTCATCCACTTTTATGTTCACATTTTTTTCTTAGTGATAATCATAGCTATTGTCATGTCATACACATATTTTATGATGGTGTTTTATTACAAACTCACTGGAGCAAAAACGATGTGCCAAATGGAACCTATAGTCTCTCGAAGTCTTTTCCCTCTCATTTATTGAAGGTTGTTTTCCATCTCCATTTACCATGCCTATAGTTTTACTTACCTTCTACTCGCCCATTCACACTCCTGAACTATTCTCATTGTGTGTGCTGATCACAACCTTTTGCAGTCGACCATGCTCCAACTGCGAACACCCACTTCCACGAATTCCCCACTCCAACAATTCAATACCGAAACCTCAAGCACATCCGCCTATTAATCAAATTTATGTTTCAACCACCATTAGCAAACATCCACCTACTGGTAACCCACTCCAACCAGTCAATCAGGATATGTACGAAAGGTATCTGTCATTCACCAAAGGAGCTATGCCGGAATGAGTTGACGGGTCATGAACTTGAACATTTGAAGTTAATACATGTTGCCAAAAGAAGAAAACAGCTCCGGATGTGGGACCAAATTTGATTTTTGAATGTTTTAAAGGTTGCTTGGACTTTTTGTTTTGTATTTACGAAAAGTCGTATTCATAAGAGTTACTTAGGTTTAAAATGTATCTTTTATTTCATATCCAGGGTAATTAATGTAAAATATTGTGCTGATTAGATCTGGAAGACAGTTCAACTCTTCCCAAACTGTAAATAACAGATGTAACTTATTGTTGAACATACGAGATTCAAATTCTATACAATACACATCGTAAGAACTAAGAAGAACATATAGGATGAGGGAACGATGTAGTTTCTGAATTCCCAAGAGGATGCTTAGTTTTTTTTTTTCCTTTGTTTTTTTATGAAAACTCCTGTTGGTTAAGTTGTGTGTCTGGCGTTATTTATGTCAAATAACTTATTAAAATTTTTATTGTTTTACTAGGGATTCCAATATAAAATATTGTGTTAATTGAGCCTGCAAGATAACTTGGCATCTTTTGTCACACAATCAATAATAGATACAGCTCCTTTGGGGGACAGAAAAAGAAAATGAAAGGATTTAAGAATTGTACCTACTTGAGGTAATTCCCTTGGATGTGATACTAAAGACTATTTATTTGCATTAGACACTTTTAATGGGTGTATTATGCAAAGTAATATGCGTTAGTTCTTTGTCTATCAAAATCAACCAGTGTTTTCCTAATCCAAACGTTTCTTATTTCCACTTTATCCCTAACTATCCATTATTTCTCAAGCATTTCTCCCTTGGTATCTCAGTCACCACAGCTTCCCTGATCCTGCCAACGATCTTATGTTGCCGACTCCCATGGACTTTGAAGCTTGTCTCCTTCCATAGCATGCTCTCTCAGTCACCACCTCTTATCATCACGATCCGCGGCGCAATTGCATGTCCTCTCTATTGATGCATTCTCTTGAATTTGTCATTCACTTATAACTACCATTGCTTTCCCACCGACGCTTCCAATCCACAACCACAGACCAAAACACCGCGACTTCAACTCCACAGTCCAACTTTACAAAGTTCAATCCAACCACAGCCTCCTCCTCCCACTATCCTGCTCACCTCCTTCCACTCCAGAGCTCATAACCTCCACCCCTTCCACCACTTTTATCGATACCATCTCGGAGATTATAGTGCTATCTGTCATTCTTCTGTAATCCTTCCACGCCACATCAAAAGTGGTTCTTAAGCATTGATTTTCAATTGAAAATGGTGCTTGCAGAATGAACAAAGAAAATTATTCCACAGCAGTTCTTGAAATTTTAGCTTGCCAATCCTCGTTCAATATCATGCAACGATGAACCTAAATAGAAGAAATAAATCTATTGATGATGATTTATGTGCATACGTGTAAAGACACTGGTACATGTGTGTCAATATGTACATTGTGTCAAGTTGAATAGAAATAATTTTGAGTAATCCATTCTGGAGTTGAGGCATATCGACTTTTGCTTTTGAGTTCGCTAAAATTTGAGCTAAAATTTCCCTAGTTAAGCTTAGTAGTACAGGTGGTTATTCTTTTATTTCACATTTAAAGAGCTACTAGCCTTTTCAGAACAAGTCAAAGATACAACTGAAGATTGGTAATTAAGTGTTAGTAATTTATGTCTAACTAAAATTTTGTAAAGAAAAAATTAGACATGAAAATTGAAAGAAATTAGTGTTACCTTAAATAGGGTATCCTTCTTCTTCTCACAAGTTCATATGTTGTCTGATTTGTCAGTACAAGAAAACTGCACGGAAGGAGGTTAACTTTTTGAGAGCACATTTCAAAAGAAATAAAATGCACTCCAAGTTACTAAATCATAACTATTTCGAGTTGAATTGACTATACGCAAAAAGAATGGATTTTAAATTGACTCCAAATTGATTATTAATTAATTGTATACATAAATATGAATGCATGATAGATACTCTATTGTAGAATCAAACAAGAAATGCATTGAGGGTCTGTTCGTTAGGTCAGAATTGGAGCGTTGGAATTGAAATTTGATTGACAATTCCAATTCCAGTGTTCGGCGGACATAAAAATACCATGGAATTGGAATTCATCTCAATTCTCATAGAAATTGCTAATAAATGAAACATGCCACCATCAATTCCGACCTCGTGAGATCTTCATTCGCAATTCCCACCCCTACTAGTGCCCGACTCTCTCAAAAAGACCTCGAAGCCAGCTCTGTTGTTCGTCTGGGTGCGCATTTTTTGCCCAAGGGCGCACATTTTTCCACCCGGGCGCGAACACTTTGTCAAGGGGCGCATTTTTCGGTCGGGTGCATTGTTCACCCGGGCGCGCATTTTTCGCCCGGGCGCGCATTTTTCGCCCGGGTGCGCTTTTTTCACCTGGGTGCGATTTTTTCACCTGGGTGCAATTTTTTTTCTCCCAAACGTATTTTTTCTCCCATACGCTTTTTTTTCGCCCGGACGTGATTTTTCCCACTGACAAGAATTTTTCGCCCGGGCGCAAATTTTTCGCCGGGCCGCGAATTTTTCACCCGGGCATGAATATTTTTGCTCGGGGACGAATATTTTTGCTCGGGCGAGTTTTTTTCGCGCGACAATAATTTTTTCACCCGTCCGCAATATTTTTCTCCCAACCTTGATTTTTTCGCCCTGCCGCGTTTTTTTCTCCCAGGCACATTTTTTTCGCCTAGGCATGAAATTTTTGCCCATGCCGAAATTTTTCGCCCGGTCACAAATTTTTCGCCCTACCGTATTTTTTTCGTCGGGCACAAATTTTTTGCTTAGGCACATTTTTTCGCCCGAGCGCAAATTTTTCGCGTCCGGGCGAAAAATTCGGTCCCAAGCAATAAATTTTTGCTCGTGCGAATAAATCATGCCCGGGCAAAACAAACGCGACCGGGCGAAAAAAAACATGCCCGGGCGAAAAAAAAACGTTCCTGGGCAAAATATTCGCACCCGGGCGAAAAAACCGTGTCGAGGCGAAAAAATAAGTCCGGGAGAAAAAATCGCGCATGGGCAAAAAAATGCTCATGAAAAATGCGCGCCCGGGAAGAAAATGTGTGCTCGGGAGAAAAATGCGTGCTCGGGCGGAATAATGCGCGCAAGGGCGGAAAAATGGTGCCCGCGAGGAAAAATGTGCATCCGGGAGGAAAAATTCGTGTCAGGGCGAAAAATTCGTGCTCAGGCGAAAAATGAGCGCCCGAGCGAAAAATCCGCGCTCTGACAAAAAATTTTAATATGCAGCCAAACAGTGGAATTACTAATTACAATTCTTGTGATAGAATTCTTGCATTCAGCAGAACAGCATAATTTGAATTGACTTCAATTCCAATTCCCGTGGGAATTGGAATTGACTTCAATTCCAATTCCCGTGGGAATTGTAATTGACTTCAATTCCAATTCATGCATCTCAATTCCTGCGAAACAAACAACGCCTAATTAAAATTGGAATACAATATACTAATCAAGCTTGATATCCAAATTATTGAGAGGAGGATGACGGGAACCCCTGAATGAGACCTCGTTTGTGGCCGTGAGAGGTGTAAGTCAAGGAGGAGATTGAAGTTCCCCTTCTGAGATCCCTGAGAATTAATGGTAAAAACTCGGAGGAGAGATCCGGCGAGGAGGAAGTGTGAGATGGTCGATGGGTTGCGTTCAGTGAGTTTGGTCATAGGAGATTTAGGAGGGTGAGAAAGGAGATACTAGAGAGAGAAGGAATTTAATATTAATTGCTTGGCTCTCATTACACTCCCATTCATTCCTAAGTAGGAATGACCAAAATACAAAATATGACATTAAAGATATGCAACAATGGAAATAAAAAGTGATATTGAATTAAAAATGCGACAATAATGAGATGACGCCTTAGTCCACGCCTCTCTCCCTGCAGCAACGATGGTAGGTGACGCCCCAACGTGGGTCCGTAGCGTGCGGATCCGTAAAATCTCCCACCCTGTTGAGACTAAGTTGTCCTTAATCTTGTCATCCAGCTGCAGTGGAAGGTGCATCAAGGGGGCGAAGGGTGAGGCCGTGAAACTATTTCAACTGGGAGACGTCATAAATGCGGGCTTTAGTGGAAGCTAGAGGTGGTATGCAACCACGCCAATGCGCTGGAGGATCTCGAATGGGCCGTAGAACTTCAAGCCCAACTTGTGATATGGTGTCCGGGAGGCCGAGGACAGGCGTTACGGGCGGACCCTGAGCCATACCCACTCTCCCGGGGCAAAAGCTAGCTCATGATGACCCCTATTGTAAGCAATTTTCATACGCACCTAGGTTTGAAAATGGTGCCCACGTACGGGAGAAAGAAACTGGTCCCGGTCCTGAAGCTCGCATTCAACAGCGTCCATGTGGGTTGTACCGCTCTGAAAGGGCAATAGGTGTAGGGGATCCCATCCATAAATCAATCGGAAGGGCGTCGTCTACAACGAGGTGTGGTAGGAGGTACTGTAATAATACTCCACCCATGGAAGCTAGTAGGACCAATCTTTGAGACAATCTTCTGTGATGCAATGCAAGTATATCTCTACGGTGCGATTGACGACTTCTGTCTGGCCATTAGACTGAGCCTGTTTGTAACCAAATTTGAGCATAGCCGTAAGCAACCTTCCAAACAACGCCCTAAGAGATTTTTTAGGTCATATAAAGATCTCTTTAGGCGACAGACAAGACCCTTATCCCCTTTTTTCATAAATCCAGGAGGGAATTGCATGTACACCTCCTCATCAAGTTCTTCATGGAGAAACGCATTTTTCACATCAAGTTGGTAGAGATCCCAGTCCATGCAAGCAACGGATGAAAGCAACACTCGAATGGAGTCCATCTTTGCCACAGGAGCAAAGATCTCCTGGTAGTCAACTCCCTAGGTTTGAGTGTAACCCTGAGCAACCAGACGGGCCTTGTCTCGTTCAACCTTACCGTCCTGGTTCTGCTTAACGGAGAAAACCCACTGTGAACCAATAGCTTTCTTACCAAGAGGAAGGGAAGAAATATCACGTGTGTGCTTCTTGTCCAATGCAAACATTTCATTGCCTGAGTCCATACTGGTATACTCAAAGCTTCTTACCACGCTTTAGGAATAACAACTAAGGAGAAAAAAGAGACAAATGCTTGATGGCTCAAAGAGAGATGGCAGTAAGCCACATGATTAGAGATGGGGTATTGGGTGTAAGAAGCTTTACCTTTCAGCAGTGCAAGCGGGATATGAAGATCAGCATCATCAGAATTTAAGGCTGAAGAGGGCACTGATAGAGGTGGAACTCTAGTAGCATGTGTACCCGAGGGACGACGGTGGTATACATGGGAAAAAGGGGAGATCAAAAGAGAGAGCAAAAGATTGGGTAAGAGAATCGATGACGGTGGTGGAGTGAAATCATTAGCATGTGGTGGAGCAGAAGGAAGGAGGGTAAGAAGAATAGAATTTGACTCATTATCACTGGTACTCTCCCCCTGACGAAAAGGGTGAGTCGAAGGCTGAAAATATGATTCCCCCTCCCTAAAAGTAACATCCATAGTACAAAACGTATGTCTGGAGGGAGGATGATAACACTGATACACTTTCGTGGAGTAGCCAAGGAAGACACACTAGTGGGACCAAGGATCAAGTTTGTCCCAGTTCGATTGATGAACGTGTGCAAAGCAGACACATCCGAAGAAACGGGGAGTCGGATGGGTGGTATGGACAACGGTCATGGTGGAGACGAGTGAGAGGAAGCATAGCTAAGGACACGAGAGAGTAGACGGTTGAGCAACGATGAGCGGCGGTGAGCATAGCATCACCACAATAGGACTTAGAGAGATGCACAGTGGCAAGGAGGCATCGAGCAACATCAACCAGGCGCCGGTTTTTTCGTTCGTCAACAACGTTTTGAGTAGCGCTGGAAACACAAGTAGTTTGATGGATGATACCATGATTAGTAAGGTAGGAACCATCGTCATACTCCCCCTATTATCACTCTGAAGCACCCGAATAGATAAATCAAATTGGGTATGCACCATTTCACGGAAAACTTGAAAACATGAAAAAATGTCACTTTTATTTTTTAACAGGTGCACCCATGTGGTGCGAGAAAACAATCAATAAAGGTAACAAAATAATGAAAACCAGATAACACAGGGGAAGACCCCCAAACATCTGAATGTATTACATCAAAAGGAATGTTACTAGGGAAAGATAGATGTGATGACGTATGACGCATATGTTTTGACGTATAATAGACATCGTGTTATGGCCTCCCGATCTTGATCTGATGTGGGGCCGGTTGAGGAGGCGTTCCCCAGTGGAGGGGCCGATAGCTAAGCACTTCCGACGAGGCTATGGTCGAAGAGTCTTCGGATACCTGTGAAGGAAGGGAGGACGAAGAAGGGAGGAGAGAAGAAGAGGTAGGGAGAAAGAGGATGAAGGAGGGAGACGGGCGCACCGAACGGCGGACGCAGAACCCCCGATCGGGTTGGCGTCGGCTAGGGCTTCTGCACTGGAGAAAAGAGAGATTTGGAGAAAATAACTTGCTTGCAATCCCACACACCAAAACCGGTCCATATAGGCCCCAACATCAAACCCAAATCAAAATGTTTGCGCCCCTCACCTGGGCTTACTACAAGTGAGATTAAAAGCAAAATAAAAATACGAAAATGCGACACAATAACATAGGATAAAAATCATGCGGTCCCGGTCGATGGGCGGCACTGATACGTGTGGCCCCAATATGGATATGGTGTGTCGAGTGTCGTAACATCACCGCCCTCGTCATAAGATAGTTTGTCCTCAAGCAGCGGTGGGATGTTGACCAAGGGAGCTGGCGGCAGAGGCCCGACAAACAACTTGAGTTGGGAAATGTGGAAAACCCTAAACTCCAGAGGAAGGTCGAGGCAGTAGGCCACGTCGGCAATGCGCTCGATGACAGGAAAAAGTCAATTTGGTGTCACTAAGTGAAAAAAGCGCTAGTGAAGACTTTATCCCGGTTTGAGAAAACGTCTTCGGCATGTCATGCAGTCGAAAAATCTCCTGAAAGAGCACTCGTGTTACGTGCTCGGCTACAAGCGGCCGTGCCAAAGGAATGAAATGGGCTCCCTTTGAGAAGCGATCCACCACCATCAAAATGCATTTGCCGCGAGGCGAGGGCAGCCCTTCAACAAAATCCATAGAAAGATCTGCCCAAATCCATGTAGGGACCGGTAAAGGCAAAAGTAATTCGGCCTAAAGGAGGTGATCCGCCTTGTTTTGTTGGCATACGACACAAGCGGAGATGAAGTCATGGACGTATCGACGCATGCCCTTCCAATAGAATTCTGTGCAAAGGCGCTGGAGGGTGCGGTGAATGCCTCCATGGTTGCGGGAGTGGACGTCGGTCAAAATGGTGAGGATGAGGGGCGAAGCTGAATCCACGTATAATCGATCACGGTAATAGATCAACCCCTAACGGGTTGTCCACTGCGTATCTGTGAGGCCCTGCTCCACCCAATGTAGCAACTTGGACAGACTGGGAGAAGCATGAATCTCCTGACGAAGCAAGCAAAGGAGGTCGGCCGTTGGAAAGGATATGGCATGGCTAGCGGCATTCGTTGGAGTGTCCCGGCGGGATAGCGTGTCGGCGGCACAGTTGAGTGACCCGGCCCTGTGCTCCACCTGAAAATCAAAGCCAAATAACTTGCTAACCCATCGTTGTTGTGTCACGGTAGTGAGGTGCTGCTCTAGGAGGTATTTGAGGTTGTAGTGATCTGTCTGAATGATGAAGGAACGGCCACGTAAGTAAGGCCGCCAATGCTGGATGGCCTTGGCGAGCCCGATGAGCTCTTGCTCATACGCAGGTAACTTCTGGTGGTGTATGGTCGTTTGGCGGCTGAAATAGGCGATGGGGTGGCCCTCCTGCTGCAACACTGCACCACAGCCTAATTCGGACATGTCACACTCGACGAGGAATGGTACTGTGAAGTCCGGAAGACGGAGAACCGGAGCGGAAAACAATGCCGCTTGAAGAGAATGGAACGACTGTGTCGCCATGTCAGTCCATACAAATGCGTTCTTTCGAAGCAAATTGACTAAAAGGGCGGCGATGTTGCCGTAATCGCGGATGAAACGGCGATAATAGCCAGTGAGGCCAAGAAAGCCTCGGAGGTCGGTGATGTTTTACGCCAGTGGCCACGCCGCCACACCCTCTAGCTCGGTGTTGGGTCAACCGAAACCCCCGAGTGATACATCACATGGCCCAAGTAAGTGTTCGACCGTTGCCCAAACGAGCACTGTGAAGGCTTAAGATCCTATTGGTGTGTGCGTGCCAAACTGAGGACGGCCCGAAGATGACGTAGGTGCTCCTCCCAAGATTTTCTATACACCAAAATATCGTCAAAAAAACCAGAACAGACTTGCGGAGGAAGGGTTGGAATACCTCATTTATCAAAGCTTGAAATGCAGAGGGGGCATTCGTTCGGCCGAACGGCATTACCAGAAACTCAAAGTGGCTGTGGTGCGTCCAAAATGTTGTTTTCTCCACGTCCGTATCCTCCATGCGGACTTGATGATACCCAAAAAACAAGTCGAGCTTGGAGAAGAAGCATGCTCCATGTAGCTCGTCCAGAAGTTCCTCGACTATCGGGATTGGAAACTTGTCTTTGACCGTAATTGCGTTGAGGGCTCGATAGCCCACACACATGCACCACGTGTTGTCCTTCTTGTGCACCAACAATACCGGAGAAGAGAAAGGTGAAACGTTGCGCCGAATGAGACCCTGCTGGAGGAGGAGATCGCAATGTCAATTGATCTCATCCTTCTGGAGGAAGGGGTAGCGGTATGGTCGCACCACTACCAGAGCCGCCCCTGGAAGGAGGCAAATGCAATAGTCCTGCCGACAACGTAGTGGAAGGACCAGGCGCGGACTGAATAGCTCGAAAAACAACTGAAAAAGGGCAGAAAGATTCGTCAGAAAGTCCCCCGACTAGTGTGTTGGAGCGGCCAACGGCTCGGTATGGACTAATAAGAAGGACGAAGACTGCTGGGGAACCTGCCCTTGCCACTGTACCACACGAGAGCCCGCGCGCCATGAGATGTTCATACGATCAAAATCCCACGTGAGAGGCCCCAACGTGCGCAACCAACGAAGACCCAGCACTATGTCAAAGCCCCGAAGGTTGACGAGAAAAAGGTCAGTCTGGAAAGAAGAGTCGTCCACCTCGAAAGCTATGCGCCGACATACCCCTGGACACAGCATTTGTTGGTTGTTTGCCACCGCCATCTTAACATGGCTGCGGAAAACATACGGAAGGAGAAGGTGGAGGGCCTTGTCCTTGTAAATGAAACTGTGAGTACTACCGGTGTCCAAAAGAGCGAGGAGTGGTGCACCCGCTATCGTCACAAAAATCTGAATGGTGCATCCCTCTTGCGGCCCGGCTAAGGCATGGAGAGACAGTTGTGATGTGCTCGAATCGTCGAACCCATCATGGTCATCCTCTGGTGGGTCATCCACTTCCAACCAAAAAACGTGCTTGCACCGATGAGTCGGGGTATACAACTCGTCATAATTGAAGAATAACCTCATCTCACGACGGGCCTCCATCTCCGGACGGGACAAACGGCAGCGAAAAGTGGGTCGCGGGGGCTGGCCCCCCTCTGGCGGCTGAGAGTTGGCGAACTGTGGTAGTGGACTAGAGCAGCCAGAGGGCGGCCGATCCAAGGCGAGTCGACGGTCGAACGCGCGGGCGAGGCTCATAGCGGTCAAGAGATCCAGTGACTTCTGAAATTCGACATCCCAACGAAGCCGGTCCAAAGCGGAGGGAACAGGCTGCCCGGAATTCTTTCCACGAGGTGGTAGGATGCTCCAAGGGGAGTTACGTGACCCATAGTTGCGCCGGTCCTAGGAGGTGGAATGAGGTGATGGTGACATGCTCCTCGTCCAGAGATGTGTTGGTTAGCGAAGAAGTCGCAGCGCATTAGCCATGGCAGCGGATCATCACAGCCCTCATATAGGGTAAACTCCATACGGACGAAATGGTTGCTGGAGTAGGTGTCGCCACAAAGAGGAGTCGAGTCCTCCCGACTCTCAAACGGGGATGCTGCGGGGTGTGGCGTTGGCGGAGAAGTGTCGTGTAAGGAGTCCAAGCGCGCATTTAGGGTGTCCATTTTGTCACTTTGGGTGGCGAACATCGACTGAAACAACTTCATGAGTTGGGCGAGAGAAGGACGACCATCGGCCATGGGAAAAGGGGGTAGAGCTGGCGGTGGCAGCAACCCGGCGAAGTCCCTGGCGGGCGGAGGAGTGGTGGCCGGACGGCGAAAAACGGTGAGGGCGGCGCGGTAGGTGCCAGGTAGAGAGATCTCGGCGTTTGACTCTGATACCAAGTTGTTATGGCCTCCTGATATCGATCTAATGATGGGGTCGGTTGAGGAGGCGTTCCCCGGTGGAGGGGACGATTCTTCCGACGAGGCTATAATTGAAGAGTCTTCGGATACCTGTGAAGGAAGGGAGGAAGAAGAAGGGAGAAGGAGAGAAGAAGAGGTAGGGAGAAAGAGGAGGAAGGAGGGAGACGGGAGCACCGAACGGCAGACGCGGAACCCCTGATCGGGTTGGTGTCGGCTAGAGCTTCCGCACGGGAGAAAATAGAGAGAGGGAGAGATAGAGAGAGAAAGATTTGGAGGAAATAACTTGCTTGCATTCCCACACACCAAAACCGGTCCATATAGGTCCCAACATCAAACCCAAATCAAAATGTTCGCGCCCCTCACCTGGGCATTCTACAAGTGAGATTAAAAGCTAAATAAAAATACAAAAATGTGATACAATAACATAGGATAAAAATCATGCGGTCCCGGTCGATGGGCGGTGCTGGTACGTGCGGCCCAAATATGGATCTGATGTGTCGAGTGTCGTAACACATCGCAGACAAAACTTTAAGAAAAGGAATGAAATCAGAAAACAATTTTTGAAGATAAGCAGGCGGCAGATGTCCAAGACGCAAGTGACAGCGATGAACATCATCATTAGTAACAGCGGAGCCGGAAAGAGCCGGAGAGGGAAGCTGGGAGTCCAGGTAGTACAGACTGTCACGGTTCCTACCACTGTCAATGTTCTGCTTCGTACTCAGTTCCTAAAAAACACAAGTATTGGGAAAAAAAGGTTACAAAACAGTTAAGGGATATAGTAATATTGTTGATAGAAAGTAAATTGCGAAGAAAAGAGAGAACATGAAGAACGGTGGGGAGGGGAATAGCCGGAGAACAAGAAATGTGCCCCTTGCCCGCAATGGGGACAAACTCTCATTAGCAAAAATGACTTTGTCCTTACCAGACAAGGGAGTATAGGAAAGAAAACCTGAGGAAGATCTCGCCATGTGGTGGATGGCACCCGAATCGATCACCCACTCTGAAGAGGAAGCATGGACAGCATGAGCACTTGGCATAGCAACAGTGACAAGAGAAGTAGGAGCACCGGAGGGCGGAACTGACTAAGAGCGAAGCAGGTGGTGAAAAACAACCAACTCGTGAGCAATGAGTTGGCCAGGAGAGGAATGTGATGTCTCATCATAGACATCAGCAGAGTACGCAATATCATGAGCTCGAGAACCACCCTGTTTGTAGCCTCCATGTAATGGTCCGCGACCACGAGTAGGAGGGGCAAGGTGAGGGTGAAGTTTGAAGCACACCTCCCGAGTATGTCCCCTTCAACTGCAATAATCACTGGTAGGCACCGAGGATCCAGGACTGGGAGCACAGTTGCGACCCACACTAGCCAGGGCGGAACGATCTGAAGGAGCAAGAACAATGATGGACTTCTGACGGTCTTCATCACCAAGAACCATATTAAATGCCTCCCAAAGTGACGGGAGAGAGGAGCGGTGAAGGATATGCGATCGCACCATATCAGACTCCATGTTCAGGCTCATTAGGAACACATGAAGACAAAATTGATCCTCCCACTCTTTCAGTTGAACAGCATCTGCAGTACAAGTAGGAGAAAATGAGCAAAGTAGTTCAATTCTTGATGTAGGCGCTCAAACTCTGAGAAGAACGATGACACGGTCATAGAGCCTTGCCGTAACTCCAAAATGCGACGGGTAAGCTCATAAACCTGAGTAAAGCTACCAATCTGGGAGTATGTTTCCCATGCCCGGGTCCAGATCTCGTGAGCTGAGTCCATCAACATATAACTTTGATATACCTTGGGGACATCGAATATAGAAACCAGGATACTACTAGGGAGTTGTTTGAGTCCCAACGCTTTCATGAGGGGTGGATCTTGAGGGGTTCCGTAATTGTTCCATGGATGAAACCAAACATCTAATGACTGTGAATGACGCGTTGAGCAGCGCGAGACCACTCGAGATAGTTTGTGTCATCTAATGGAATTGTGGTAATCTTCAGAGAGCCAAAATGTCCATGAGGCTGCTGAGGATCACTCATTTGTGGCAGGATCACATTCGAAGAGGATGCAGAAGAATCTGGATCACCCATAACGGCGAGGGGAAGCTACAGGAAATCAAACAGCAGCAACAGAAAAAAGATGAGGGGATCCAACGGTGCAAAGGACTGATCCACCATCAAGAGAAGGAAGTTGTAGAAGACAGCAGGCGAAAGGGATACAGGATCAGCAACACGCTCGGGGCAATTGTTCGGCATTGGTAGAGTTCGACGCGGGCAGGAGCAACTGCTCAGCACTAGTAGAGTTCGGCGCAGGCAGCAGGAAGCACTCTCAGCTTATTTCATGGCAGCAGACGTTGGTAGAGATTGAGAGAAGATCGCAGATGGGAGGAATGGGACGGTCTGACTGTTTCGTGGAAGGACGGCAGCGGTGTCCTACTCAGCAACCAGAGGTGGTGAGGAGGCCTCCCGGTAGACACATAGGAAGAGCAGCAGAAGACAGCGGCGATCGAACGTGAGCGGAGACGGCGGGGTCGAATCGTGGGCAGAGATGGAGGGATCGAACACGAGCGGGGCGGCTAGGGTTTTTCCCTCTAATACCAAGTTGAATAGCACTGTAAAATATATTATTTGACAAAACAAGACCTTACAAAGCTTATATAGAAGCCGGAAAATAAAAAGAAAGACAATAACAACTTGAACCAGAAATATGAAATACGACTAAGTTCAATTGAGTAAACTTAATCTCTCCTACGAAAGCCAAACAAAATAATGAATTCAAGATAAGATAAAAAATCTCCCTTTCAATCCTTTATATAGGTAGGAGTGGGCAAACACTAAATTACAGAAATGTCAGTTAGCGCTACATAGGCAATAGAATACGGTGACAGCACTTAGGGAAGTGGTTGTGGGCCCAGAGGGTCATCTTCATATCAACACCCCTCTCAAAAATCGATCTTGTCCTAAAGGAAGAGTCTTGGCGGGGCTATCCTCAAGCTCAAGAGCCTCAAAATCCACAAGGGTATATCTTCTACTTCGGTACCAAGCAACAAACACAATTCTTTATTTGGAAATTTGTGGTGGGAGAGTAAGGATGCGTGTAGCGAAAACAAAGGCTATGGCTGTGGAGATCTATATATTTTTGGTGTGACAAACTGTGTGGTGGGTTTGGCTTGGATTGGGGAGGAGGTAGAGGGGGCCGTGACATGTCCTGGGAATTCGGGGTTTCCTGCTAGTGAGTGTGAGGATGAGGCGGAAAAAGGTGCTAGGAGTACCGGTGCTGCGGAGCAGGAGGCCTAAATGGGCGCGGCCAGTGGCCGATGTTGTCGATCAAGCGGAAGGAGAGGAAGTGCAGTCCTGATGTAGCTGACGGAGCATGTTGGTGCCACGTGAGCTTAGTGTTGTCGCTTGCGAAAACAACTCTCGCGAACAAGAATGGAGGTGAAGGTACATGAATGGTTGCAGTCAGGTGTCCATAGGAGGAAGATTGGGTGCTGAACCAATTAGAATTTGAAATTAAACATATTTGAGGGGAGGTCAGACCAACTAATAGATATTCGATATTGTCAAACCAAACAAAAGTAGATTAACTGAAATTGCCATACAAATATACAATATATCGAGCAACCTCAATATCCAAACTCTTGGGGAAAGGACACCTTTAAGAGATAATCTCTCCTACAAGATCCAAACAAGATAATAAATTGAAGATAAAATAACAAACTTCCCTACACTCCCTTATATAGGTGGAAGGGGGCATACACTAAATTACTAAAATGTGACTTAGGGCTATATAAATCATAGAAAACGTGTGAGACTACGGTGATGGCGCTTGGCGAGGTGGTTGTGGGCCCAAAGGGTTGTCTTCATAGCAATGCACCACTTTAAATATTGTGCATTTACCATCTAGTACAAGCTATACACTTTGTGTATTATTTTGAGCATAATACAACTCAACTCTGATCAATTTTCAAGTAAGTTAGGGCAAACTTTAAATATTTTGTGGATAATGGTGGCATATCCACAATTTTCCACGTCACAAGACTGTAACAGCTTCCTTAATTATAACAGGATCTCCAAGAATTACTCTTTTCTTTGACAGAAATTGAGAGGCACCTTTGTTTGGGACGGGGGTGGCGGTGGAAAAAATTCCATTCACACCACCATCATTGTTTTAGACGTGTTTGGTTTCCCAATGGAGGGAAAAGTGCTTTTGACAAAAAAGCATTTTTGACATTTTGGAAAGCAATGAAACCTCGCACTTTAATAAAAAAACAAAAAGTTTTCCACATTTTCATGCTTATCTTTTCAATTAGGTCAAAATTCTCTTTCCTCTACTGTTTTTCTCACCACTGCTTTTCTGACAGCTCTAATCTCACCACCGGTTTCCCACCACCATTTTTTCCATAGTTGTCCCAAATAGAGCCATAAGCATGAAGAGGACGATGAGCCAACTTCTTAAAAGAAGAGAAAGATGAGTCAAAATTCAAATTAAATCTCGGTAAAGCTTTATTATGTGGAAAAATTTGAAAAACGTAGTGCTTGTTTACTTTGTTTCCTTATTTAGATAGTTGTTCGTATAGAGTTCATGTCTAGCTTTATGTATGAGCTAATCATGCACATAAAATTTAGGATCAACATATAAAGAACCGAAACAAATAGAGCTTTGGTTGTTTGTTTTTGGCTTACTAACACCTCATTAAGAGAAAAATAAGAATTTTATTGTTGTTATATTCATTTTTATAAATGATAACTTTACATTTATTTTATTTATTTATTAGGGATGTATAATAAAAATATTATCCATTTTGTTGAGTGATATTTGTCTAAGAGCCAATCACAAACAGCTTGATAAACTTTAACCAGCTGCTAGTGAAACAAACTTAAACTTATCAAACAATAATGAACTAAGCTTGAACAAAGAACTATCAATAATAAGAAAACATAACAATAACAAAACTATCTGGACACAAATAGTAACTTGTATGTTTATGTTAGGTTCGTTTATACCCCTAAATATTCGCATATGAATAAAATTAATCACAAAATAAAAAGTACAATTAATCACATACCAAAATTGAAGCAAAACATAGAATATAAAAAAATTTAAAAAATAACTCACGTGTGAAAAAGGAGCAGTAGAAGAAGAAAGATGAAGCAAAATGACAATCCTATTAACAAGCTCACCACAACCAAAACCTTCCACCTAAGAACACATTGCATGTAAAAATTAATCAGCATATAAGATTATTTTTAATCTGCGGTAAGAAAAAGAGATCAATACACCTCTGAACGAATTTACACATCAAATTTAAGAGAATGGTGTATATATAAAAATATTTGTTCCATACCAAGCATTAAGAAAATTTGATCTCAACAAACTGATGTACAGCACACCAGACCAAATGCATGCGACTGTTTCTGCGAAAATGTACCACCTAAAATAAAATTAAAAAAACAGTTAGGAGTATCATGTAAGAACTGTGGGAAAGATTTAGACAATGTTAATAAGTAGAAGGCAAGTAAAAATAAAAACTTAAATGAGGACTTCGGTGGAAAAATATTTAATACAATAGATGCAGATGCCTTCCTTGCTAGTCTAGGAAAAGATGGTTATAAAATTTGATCCATTTTGGGCTCTGAAAAAGTATTCTCATGTGATTTGAATAAGCTCAAGAATTTATCAAGAGGCAAACTGAAATGAAATGAATAACACGCATCCCAATGTTGGAGTTTGCATATTATTTTAGTCTTTAAGTATTTATGGGTTTATTCCCACATGGACTACTAGAATATTGTATGTTGTTGTAAAACTTTATATACCCCCTTTGAGGGATGAATAAAATGCACCGTATTCTTTCTTTTCTTATTTAACATGGTATCAAAGCAAGTTGTGTTTCCTCCGTTCGGCCCGCTCATGTGAGCATTAGGGCTTTTTGTGGGGAAACGTTGCTCTCGCTATGCGAATCACCTCTTCTACTAGCCTCGTCGAGCCCGCCTACCCAGCCAGCCGCCGCTTCCTTTCATCGCTGATCCCATTCCAACTGTCGTCTGCGGATTTCTTCGTCGACATTCCAATCTGCTTCTGTTATCGTTGACGGCCCAGACAATCATGGCTCTCGCCACTGCCATCTTCCTGCCTCTTCAGGAGATCGAGTGGCCCCTTCTTTCCGTCTGCGTCTTCTGCTGGATCCGTCGATCTCCTGTGGCAGTCCCGCCAACGATGGTCTCTGTCCCGACGTCTTTTGATCGACGATGTCGTCGGAAACTATGGTTTTTGACCCCGACAACATGTCCATCTGCAATCCCGTCGAGCTTCTCCTGCATGAGCCCATCTTTGCTTGGTCGATCCACTTCCGGCCGCTCTTCCCGTCGCTACTCTTGTCTGCCGATCCTAGCTGCACATCGTCTTCATTCCAATCGACGTCATTGTTATTGTTGAAGCTCTCTTGTGGCGATCCTGATATCGGCGATGTCTTCCTCTGTTAATCTCGTCGATGATGTGGATCCCATTTCTACCCCCCCCCCCCAGGCCACTCTGCTACTCCCGATCCACCCGCCTCCAGCCGCTTCCCCTTTAGTATTCAAACGAATCCAACCAATGCACCTCTTGTTTTTGTTGTTGACAACTGTTGTTATCCCTTCTCGGGTGTTTTCTTCTCATCAATGATGAAGCTTAGTGTTGATTTGGTTGTTTTATGTGTCTTTAACAGTTTTTTTGTTTGGATGTTGTTAGTGTTTGTTTACTATAGTTATTATGCCTATATGCATGTGTATTCTACGTAAGGGGAAGTATTTGGGGCAAAGGTGACTTGGATGGTATTTCCCGACTTTCTCCTTAATCCCACACGGTCCTCCATGCTTATGTCTTGTGTTATTTACGTCTCCCCAATTTTTCTTTTGATTGGTACACGTATCGTGATACGATTGTTGTTGGTTGTCCTAATCTCAGCAAATTGTGTCGTGTGGGATTTTGTTGTGTGGAGCCTCCCTTTTGCAGATTATCCTATGTGAATTATCCCTAGTTGCCCGTTTGATGATTAGCCCCGCATCTTTTGTTCCCTGCCAAGGGTGTGTAGATGATGATGGTTGGCTTGATTCCAGCGAGTCCACGTCATGTGTGGGACCTGCGTCGTGTGTGGGTCTGTGTTGTGTGTGGCTATGTCCCTGGTTTGGAATTTCCCCTGGTGACTCATCTAATGATTTGTTACACATCTGCCTTCATTACCTTTATTTGATATTTTCAAGCTGAAGATTTTCCCTCCAGCTTTAGGGGGAATGTTAGAGTTTGCACATTATTTTAGACTTTAAGTATGTATGGGTTTTGTCCCACGTGATCTACTAGAGTTTTGTATGTCATTGTAAACCTTTATATACCCCATTTGAGGGATGAATAAAATGCATTGTATTATTTCTTTTCTTATATTTAACACCTAAAAATATACTCAATGGACTCTATATTACTGTTTCATGCATTCATGCAGGCTGCAGGCGAGCATCATGTTGGCCAGATTAATTGAACCGCCAAATTTTGAGAAAGAACTGCCTCTGAGAGATGTAACAGGGCTTTATTTTAGTCTATATATATATAGTGTTTTGTGCATCTATGTATGATGTGATACCCTACACTTAAAAAAAAGATATGGGGGAGTATTAATACTTGTCAAGATCTCATGGTTCCATCATCCATGGGTTTATAGGCTAAAATCAACTTCAAAGGTGAAGGAGATCACTGTGTTCATTTGATGCAACCTAAAATCCTCCGATGCAATTTTGGTGTCCTCTTGGATGCATTTATCCATTGGGAATAATTAAAAGATTATACTAAAACTACAAAATAAACTCAGAGAACACATCAACACAAATGATAGAAAGTGAAACTAGTAAATTAAACTTGCAGTTGAACTAGTTAGCAATGCAGGGAAATATAAAGACTAAAGGAAAACCAATGTGTACAACCCCGTATTCGCAGGTTTTAAGTTTTTAAGCTTTTGGAGCGGTTTGAACCCTTGGTGGCCAATTTAGGTCTAGCCCTCGGATTATACTAGTAGGGGGAGGAAAAATCTGCCTCCCCCCAGTGGCCCCTTTTTTGGGGGGAGCGGGCCCCGCGGGTTGGCGGGGGCGAGACCGGCCCGGGGCCGGGCTCTCGCCCCGCCCCGCGGGTTGGCGGGGGCGAGACCGGCCCGGGGCCGGGCTCTCGCCCCGCCCCGCGGGTTGGCGGGGGCGAGACCGGCCCGGGGCCGGGCTCTCGCCCCGCCCCGCGGGTTGGCGGGGGCGAGACCGGCCCGGGGCCGGGCTCTCGCCCCGCCCCGCGGGTTGACGGGGGCGAGACCGGCCCGGGGATGGGCTCTCCCCCCGCCTCGCGGCTTGGCGGGGGCGAGACCGGTCCGGGGCCGGGTTCTCCCCCTGCTCGTCTCGGGTGCCCGGGGAGATGAGGGGTTTGGCTTCCCCCATCCTTGGCCCCCTTTTTGGCCATGCTTTTATCGTTGTACCCTCGGGGTGAAATTACCTCCTTACCCCCCGGTGTGGCTGTTTTCTATTGGCCCGAGGCATATGTGGCGTAGGGGTATTGTTGACTTTTTGGTCCATGGGGTTGGAAAAACTATAAATAGGCCCTTAGGGGTGCATTGGGGAGGAGGACTTCTTCACTCTCTCTTCATCGTTCAAGGCACCCTAGCTCAAGCATTGGCTAGGGAGGGAGAGACCTCAAAGGTATTCCGGGTGTGAGGTGGGACCTCCGCGCTATAGCTGAGGGTCTGTTTCTAGCTTCTTGATCCTTTGGTCCGTGACGTTCTCCTGAGTGTAGTAGGCGCGAGGTCACCCCTTTCTAGGGACCCCGAACTCCACAGAGGTCATTTTTGGCTTCAACACTTTTGGTGCGGTGAGGGTGGAGAGTGACCAACACAGAAGATCTCGGGAGAGTGTCATGACTGGAGGTCAGGGAGGTAGTGACGATCTCAGCGAGCTCCCCAGCCCAGGACCCTTTGTGGGGAGGCAAGAGTTCATGGCCTCCATCCAAGGCATCATGGAGATGCTGCGAAGCATTGCTCCTCAGGGTGGCAGCTCCACCCCTACCCCCAGGAGCTAGCTCCCCCCCCCCTCTCGACGAGTCGACTCCCAGGGGTCTAGGCGAGATGACCCCAGCAGGGGGAGAAGGAAGCGCACCAGGAAGAAGGCCCGGGAAGGAGAGGATGGGAGATGGGGTCGAGCGAGACCTCACCGGCCGGGAGTTGTTCTCCAGCCCGGCGAGTGCCAGCCTCCCAGGCGAGCAGGCCGCGCGAGTAGAGGTGGCAAGAGCACCTCTCTGGGGGTCACCCTTCAGCGAGCTGATCATCTCAGCTCCCGTACCCGAGGGGTTTCGAGAGCCAGACATGGCTTACTATACCGGGAAGGATGACCCCGTCCAGCATCTGCAGTGGTTCGAGGATGTCGTCTCCATCAGGCCGATGACGGATGTCTTCAAGTGTCGTCTCTTTGTGATCACGTTGAAGGAGAAGGCAAGGGACTGGTTTCATCAACTCCCTCCGAGATCGATCTATGGGTTCGAGGACTTGAGCCGGAGCTTTCAACTTCGCTTCTCCACCTCCAAGAAGAGGAAGAAAAGCCCTGAGTCCATCTTCCTGATAAGGCAGGGGGCCGAGGAGTCGCTGGCCCGTTACGTTGACAGGTTCCAAGAGGAGATCCTGAAGGTCCAGGAGATGCCAGGGTATGCCCTCCAGATGGCATTCACGGTGGGGTTGCGCGAGGAGATAGCCATCTTCAAGATGAGTCTGACTCGAAAGACCCCCCCCCCCCCCTTCCTTTAAGGAGCTGATGGAAAGGGCGGTCGAGGAGATAGCCATGGAGGCGGCCAACCCGGCATTTGTCAAGAAGTTGGCAAAGCTAACAGAGACGGAGTCAAAGGAGCAAGGTGACTCAAGACATCAGGAAGGAAGGAGGGAGGAGCGGAGAGCTCAGGAGGGTCCAGAGCAAGGTTGGAGACAGCAAAGAGGACCCGTTCTGGGTCCGGGAAGAGGTTACGTCCAAGATGGGGGGAACTTTCATGGAAGCCAAGGGAGGTTCAACTTCCAGAGGCAGCCCCTAGGTAGCTCCTACCCCCACCACAGCAAGCGATGGAGATTGGTCGAAGGGAGAGGAGGAACAGCCAGGGAAGGAGAAGGATCAGGGTAGAGTTACCCTACTGTGACTTTCACCAGGTGGAGGGGCACGCCACGGCTACCTGCCCCGAGTTCCTGGAGGTGAGGGGGGCGAGAGGCCCTGCCCAGCCGCAGCCGCCGGTACGGGTAGAGGAGGTTCTACCCAGAGAAGGGGGGATGACATATGTGAGGACCGGGTCGATGTCGGACCCCGAGGCGGTATAGCGGTGATCCATGGTGGAGTGGGGATCGAGGCCACTCGGAAGGCAAGCCTCTATGTCATGTACCGACGGAGCGTCGCCTCAACATCACAGACCCCGCCCCAGGAGGAGAAGATCACCTTCTCGGTGAAGAACATGCCGGATCATGAGGATTCGTTCTGCGATGCGCTGATCATCCAGACGGCCATCGAGGGCTACACCGTCTCCCGGATCTTGGTTGACAACGGGAGCTCCGTCAACGTCATTTTCAAGAGGGCGTTTGACGAAATGAAGGTGGAGCCAAGGAGGGTGTTGGCCTCAGACGGACTCATGTTCGGATTTTCAGGAAAAAGGAAGGAGGTCGAAGGTGGAGTAGGACTCCAAGTAAAATTGGGAGGAACCACAAGGAACTACCGGTTCGTCATTGTTGACGCTCCAAGCAGCTACAACGCAATCTTCGGAAGGCCCCTCATCAGCGCCTTCCGTTGTGTGCCGTCTTCTTTCCACCAGTGTCTCAAGTTCAGCTCATGAGGGATCCAGGTCAGAATCAAGGGAGACCCCAGGATGGCAAGACAGTGCTACGTCACAGCCGTCAACACCATCTCTTGGTTGGCCAAGGCAGAGGAGATGGAGAAGGTCATGGAGAGCTTGAGCAAGATGGAAGTGTCCGAGGAGAAGGAAGCGGAAGACGGTCATCATGCCCACGCCCCCTGAGGGTGCCTAGCCTTGGGGAAGTTTTTCCTTGTTCTTGTCTTGTAACAAGCGCTACCCCTGACCAGCTGAGTCAGACGAACATGTAACCCATATTTTCCCTGTTTGAGGATGTAGGATTTGGTAAGGTTTGATTGAGATGCCTAGTCCTTTTGCTCCGAGACGGTCCCGCTGCCCAGGCTCTCACTAGGTGGGCATGGCCGGTGGTACCTCTCGTGGATGCCTAGTTGTCTCACCTCGAGATGGATTCCGCTGTCAGGCTCTCACTAGTTGGCAGGGCAGGTTGATCTCTCGGAGGGTGGGTAGGTCTCACCTCGAGATGGATTCCGCTGTCAGGCTCTCACTAGCTGGCAGGGCAGGTTGATCTCTCGGAGGGTGGGTAGGTCTCACCTCGAGATGGATTCCGCTGTCAGGCTCTCAATAGCTGGCATGGCAGGTTGATCTCTCGGAGGGTGGGTAGGTCTCACCTCGAGATGGATTCCGATGTCAGGCTCTCACTAGCTGGCAGGGCAGGTTGATCTCTCGGAGGGTGGGTAGGTCTCACCTCGAGATGGATTCCGCTGTCAGGCTCTCACTAGCTGGCATGGCAGGTTGATCTCTCGGAGGGTGGGTAGGTCTCACCTCGAGATGGATTCCGATGTCAGGCTCTCACTAGCTGGCAGGGCAGGTTGATCTCTCGGAGGGTGGGTAGGTCTCACCTCAAGATGGATTCCGCTGCCAGGCTCTCACTAGCTGGCATGGCAGGTTGATCTCTCGGAGGGTGGGTAGGTCTCACCTCGAGATGGATTCCGTTGTCAGGCTCTCACTAGCTGGCAGGGCAGGTTGATCTCTAGGAGGGTGGGGAAGGTCTCACCTCGAGATGCATTCCGCTGTCAGGCTCTCACTAGCTGGCAGGGCAGGTTGATCTCTCGGAGGGTGGGGTAGATCTCACCTCGAGATGGATTCCGCTGTCAGGCTCTCACTAGCTGGCAGGGCAGGTTGATCTCTCGGAGGGTGGGTAGGTCTCACCTCGAGATGGATTCCGCTGCCAGACTCTCACTGGCTGGCAGGGCAGGTTGATCTCTCGGAGTGTGGGGTATGTCTCACCTCGAGATGGATTCCGCTGTCAGGCTCTCAATAGCTGGCAGGGCAGGTTGATCTCTCGGAGGGTGGGGTAGGTCTCACCTCGAGATGGATTACGCTGTCAGACTCTCACTAGCTGGCAGGGCAGGTTGATCTCTCGGAGGGTGGGTAGGTCTCACCTCGAGATAAATTCCGCTGTCAGGCTCTCACTAGCTGGCAGTGCAGGTTGATCTCTCGGAGGGTGGGGTAGCTCTCACCTCGAGATGGATTCCGCTGTCAGGCTCTCACTAGCTGGCAGGGCAGGTTGATCTCTCGGAGGGTGGGTAGGTCTCACCTCGAGATGGTTTCCGCTGTCAGGCTCTCACTAGCTGGCAGGGCAGGTTGATCTCTTGGAGGGTGGGTAGGTCTCACCTCGAGATAAATTCTGCTGTCAGGCTCTCACTAGCTGGCAGTGCAGGTTGATCTCTCGGAGGGTGGGGTAGGTCTCACCTCGAGATGGATTCCGCCGTCAGGCTCTCACTAGTTGGCAGGGCAGGTTGATCTCTCGGAGGGTGGGTAGGTCTCACCTCGAGATGGTTTCTGCTGCCATGCTCTCACTAGCTGGCAGGGCAGGCGTACCTCTCGTGGATGCCCAGTGTTTTTTACCCGGAGGGGGTCTCGCCACCCAGGCTCCCATAGCTGGCATGGCAGGTTGACTCCTCTGGGGGGTAAAGTGTTTTTTACCCGGAGGGGGTCTCGCCACCCAGGCTCCCATAGCTGGCATGGCAGGTTGACCCCCCCCCCCCCCCCCCGGGGGTGAAGTGTATTTTACCCGGAGGGGGTCTCTCCACCCAGGCTCCCATAGTTGGCATGGCAGGTTGACCCCTCCGGGGGTTGAAGTGTTTTTTACCCGGAGGGGGTCTCGCCACCCAGGCTCCCATAGCTGGCATGGCAGGTTGACCCCTCCGGGGGGTGAAGTGTTTTTTACCCGGAGGGGGTCTCGCCACCCAGGCTCCCATCAGCTGGCATGGCAGTTGACCCCTCCGGGGGGTGAAGTGTTTTTTACCCGGAGGGGGTCTCTCCACCCAGGCTCCCATCTGCTGGCATGGCAGGTTGACCCCTCCGGGGGGTGAAGTGTTTTTTACACGGAGGGGGTCTCGCCACCCAGGCTCCCATCAGCTGGCATGGCGGGTTGACCCCTCCGGGGGTGAAGTGTTTTTTACCCGGAGGGGGTCTCGCCACCCAGGCTCCCATCTGCTGGCATGGCAGGTTGACCCCTCCGAGGGGTGAAGTGTTTTTTTACACGGAGGGGGTCTCGCCACCCAGGCTCCCATCAGCTGGCATGGCAGGGTGAAGTGTTTTTTACTCGGAGGGGTTCTCGCCACCCAGGCTCCCATCTGTTGGCATGGCAGGTTGACCCCTCCCGGGGGTGAACTGTTTTTTACCCGGAGGGGGTCTCGCCACCCAGGCTCCCATCAGCTGGCATGGCAGGTTGATCGTGCAAGGAAATCACACTCAGCGAATACGTTGGGTTGGATGTTTCTTTCCGAGTTCGTGCCAACCTCGAAAAGAACGGGGATTGTGTACAACCTCGTATTCGCAGGTTTTGAGTTTTTAAGCTTTTGTAGCAGTTTGAACCCTTGGTGGCCAATTTAGGCCTAGCGCTCGGATTATACTAGTAGGGGGAGGAAAAATCTGTCTCCCCCCAGTGACCGCTTTTTTGGGGGGAGCGGGTGCGACAGGTTGGCGGGGGTGAGACCGGCCCGGGGCCGGGCTCTCGCCCCGCCTCGCGGGTTGGCGGGGGCGAGACTGGCCCGGGGCCGGGCTCTCGCCCCGCCCCGCGGGTTGGCGGGGCGAGACCGGCCCGTGGCCGGGCTCTCGCCCCGCCCCGCGGGTTGGCGGGGGCGAGACCGGCCCGGGGCCGGGTTCTCCCCCTGCTCGTCTCGGGTGCCCGGGGAGATGAGGGGTTTGGCTCCCCCCATCCTTGGCCCCCATTTTGGTCATGCTTTTACCGTTGTACCCTCGGGGTGAAATTACCTCATTACCCCCCTGTGTGGCTGTTTTCTATTGGCCCGAGGCATATTTGGCGTAGGGGTATTGTTGACTTTTTGGTCCATGGGGTTGGAAAAACTATAAATAGGCCCTTAGGGGTGCCTTGGGGAGGAGGACTTCTTCACTCTCTCTTCATCCTTCAAGGCACCCTAGCTCAAGCATTGGCTAGGGAGGGGGAGACCTCAAAGGTCTTCCGGGTGTGAGGTGGGACCTCCGCGCTAGAGTCGATGGTCTGTTTCTAGTTTCTTGATCCTTTGGTCCGTGACGTTCTCCTGAGTGTAGTAGGTGCGAGGTCACCCCTTTCTAGGGACCCCGAACTCCACAGAGGTCATTTTTGGTTTCAACACAATGAATTACACCACATGTTGAAAACCAGAAGCTATCCAAAAGCCCAACGAAATACATGAGAATTCCTCGAACAAATGTTTTAAATCCTGCGATGTAAAAGAAAACAAGCAACACAGTCAAGCACACATGTATTTATAGTGGTTCCCCAATTTAGTACATTCACTTTCCCTACCACCTATCCAACTGATTTGTTGGACTAGGCACAAACTCCACCAATATGCTCCTCAGAGCTTACACCTCAAACAAGCAACACTCACAACAGTGGGAAACAGTATTCAACAGTGGCAAGAATCACTCGAACAGAAGTTGAGATCAAGCCCAAACAATAGCATGTGCAGTCAAAAATAAATAACTGCAATCTAGAATACAGCATCAGTCACTCCAACCAGGAATAAAAATTGAAAGCTACCAGAAAACTACCTGGAAAGTAGGAATAAGGATGCAAGTAGAAGCCCAAACATAAATAAAAGAACGATCAAAGGAATAAAAACAATAAAATCATGACATTCGACTGCATTATTACTGGCTTTTTTTCCTTTGGTCAAATTTTGTCTTGATTGTAGCACGTCTTATACAAACCATGGCCTTCTATCTCCCTGAGACTCCGACCATGACACCATTTTATGCCTTGGCCTGAATGCAATTTTGTGTAGCCCTGTCGTTATGGTCACAGACAAAAGGATAAGACGGAGTGATTTCTCTCTGAAATGCTCAATGGCGGTGATCAATCGCCCTATTGCCAACTCCTTCTCTAAACTGATCTTACTAGTATGAAAGGGCGATAAAAACCTCATTCTGACCATTCACGAGTTTCTTGATGAGCTTTGTGGTGCCACTCAATTAAAGCACATCTTTCCAGATAGCGCCAAATTAGGATCTTCCCAGAGGATATTTACAAGATAGCTTCACGGGAACACTCCGGTAAACTTATCCTGCTATGTAATTACGTACTCATTTTTTTTTCAGAAATCCTCATCAACAATTGTTCCTGGCAGGAGAACTTCAAGCAGCTTGTATAGACTTTAGCTATGCCCGCTCCTGCTTTTTCTACTAGAACGATCAGGTCCTGGCCATCTAGCATTGGGGATCATACCTTTGGGGTCTTCACTTTACCGCTCGCACCTTCAACAATAGTCTTTCTTATTACCTCATTCAGAAGGTCACTTCGGGAAGCGGGTTTGCTTGGGTGTCCAAACTCCTAGTCTATGACATGTAATCAAATTAATGGTGGGGAAGGCCTACAAGGTAGCTGACACATTGTTAAGGTAAGCCGATCTAGTCATGTTTATGTCAATCCCACAGCCCGAGTGGCAGGAGGGAGCACTGATCCATTAAGAGGTGGAAGTATAACCCGTCCACAGTAACATCATCGAAGACATTGGGACAGACCCGACAACCCACATTGTTCATTGTAGTTGGCGAGCAACTCCAACATTTGGTTTTGACCGCCGCTCTTGCATTCTAAAAATCGCAAAGGAGTTCCATTTGACATCATTGACAGGCATTGCTAATGTTTTTGTACTTACCTGTGCCTCTCTACATCTCTCTTTATTGTCATTTCATGATGCTTCCATTATGTGCAAATGTGTCAAGTATGAAATCACTTATCAAAGTCGTGGACACGTTCTCCAAATATGAGCATTTCACTCCATCCAAGGGATCGTAAGAAGCGCATCCATCTAGGGAATCGTTCACCGGCACGGGTTCTGACGGCGCGCCACGACCCACTCGCGTGTACACCCGCGGGAGGCGGTGATCCACTGCCCGGATGGGCAATCAGAGTCCATGATCGCGCCCGGATGCTCGATTCCAGTCACTTTCATGTCTTGTGTTTTTTGTATTGATGTGTATTTAGCCCCCGATCGGCCCAAACATTGTGAGCCGTCCGATCGGGGTAGTTTTATTTATTTTATTGTGTAAAGGTGTTTGCTGGTTCAGTGGGGGATGCACCGGTTCACCCCCTAGGGTTATAAAACCTGGTGGTTATGTTGGAGGGGTATCGAGAGTTTTGGGAAAACCTGAACCCGTCGGTCTTGGAACAGTGCGACGCCGCTCCCGCCTCCTTCTGGTGCGACGCCGGCAAGTCCCTCCTCCACCCCACCCCCCTCTGGTAAGTCCTCTGCCACTCACTGCATCCTCCATAAGTCGCGCCTCTCCCCTGTTCTGTTCCCGACACCACCCCTTTCTTCCCTACCCCGCACCGGTGCATCATCGCCACCAACCAATCCAGCCGCTACAGCACCCGCCCGTCCCTGCCAACTCCCTCCCCACTGGTTCTTCCCCAGCCCGCAAATCCCTCCTCCGCCTTCCTCCCCCGTTTCCTGCAACATCACCTCCGCCCCTCCTCTAACCCCTTCACCAAGCCTGCAGCCATTTCCCCTTCTGCTCGGCCCCCTGTAGCTCTCACTGAACCCAACTTCCACCTCTTCCCCTTACAGCAGAACTCCAAGTCTCCAGCAACTCTAGCCCCAACCTTTCTCCCTGTAGCCAAATCCCATAGCTTCCAGCAAGCAGTATCTCCCACCCATTTCCCCACGGTCAAGATCTCTCCCCTCCCTTGTCGTTAACCTCCACCCCCCAAGAAATAAAACCCCAAACCAACCCCTCGCATTCCCCAGCCAGCAAACTCCTCAAAGCCCCCATCTTGCACCCCCCCAACACCCACCGTCGCCGCCGCTTACACGTGTGAATCATGGTAACAATTATTGTTCCTTTATTAGTTGTTTATTTGGCACATGTGCTATGTGTTGGATTTTGTTTCGTTGCTATTAGTATTGCCCACCATATGACTCGCAGGGTCTCTTCTGCGTATGCTTAATTATTTGCGCCTCTAGTGAATTACAGTTGATGTCTGTTCCCTTGTGTAATTATTTGTAAGCGGGTGTCTCTGCTAATTTACATAATATTAATTACTTGTTGTAATTTGAGCGGACCGCTCTCCGCACTAGCACTTCTCTGCATCTCATCTTAGGCTACATTTAGCAAGTCCACTTGTTTGCCTTACCACTGCATCAAATTGGTATCTGAGGGAGATTAGGGTCATTGCATGTTATGTAGTGGTAGGGATTATCGTCAGTCCATGTCAAATCAAAATCATCCCGACGATAGGACCGCTAGCTCTCAGACGGACATGACGCCCGCGGAATTCCAAAGGCTTGTCCTTGATTGATTTGATCAAATGGGCGTCCAATTCGACACACTTAGAGGTGATATCGCGAGGGTTAGTACAAGAGTAGACCAGTTAGAGACACCGAGAGATCGAACGAACCTTGTACCTCATGAGGAACCTCTTGCGGACCTCATGAGGAACCTCTCGAGGACCTCTTGAGAGAGAGCCTAGAGACTGGGATCATGTTTATTGTGGCAGCCACGTTGGCGACCGAGACCCCTAGCGAGGCTGAGATTACTGACCCGGATATTCAGCAGTTGATGGATGATTTTGCGTACATTATGCCCGAGGAGCTCCCCGATGAGCTCCCCCCACTGAGGGACATCCAACATGTGATTGACCTGATCTCAGGGGCATCTTTGCCCAATCTGTCACACTATCATTTAAACCCAACTGAGTATGCCGAGCTAAAGTGGCAAGTTGATGAACTTTTGCGGAAAGGGTTTATACGAGAGAGTCTAAGTCCGTGCGCCGTGCCAGCCCTTCTAACTCTGAAGGACGGTATCTGGCGCATGTGCATTGATAGTCGTGCCATAAATAAGATCACGGTGAAGTATCGTTTTCCGAATCCCCTCGAACATTCATGAGGCTCGTAGCTTTCATGGACTTGCCACCTTTTATAAGAGGTTTGTCCGAGCCTTCAGTTCAGTCATGGCCCTCATTACGAGCTGTCTTCGTAAGGGAGAATTTGTGTGGACGAAGGTTGCCACTCGAGCCTTCGAGGATATCAAGGAAAGATTGTCTACTACTCCCGTGTTACGCTTACCCGATTTCTCCAAGCCCTTTGAGGTAGCTTGTGACGCGTCAGGAGTTGGTATCGGCGCAGTCCTTAGTCAGGAAGACCACCTGGTAGCCTACTTTAGCGAGAAGTTGAATGAGCCCCGTCAAAAATATTCTAACTATGATCTGGAGTTCTATGCCATTGTGCAGGCACTGCGATACTGGCGACATTATCTCATGCACAAGGAGTTCATTATATACTCAGATCATCAGGCTCTGAGATATCTCGACTCCCAGAAGAAATTAGGTCATCGTCACGCAAAATGGGTGGAGTACATGCAGGAGTTTCACTATGTTCTGAAGCACCGAGCAGGTGTTGAGAACAAACATGCAGACGCCTTGAGTAGACGAGTTAGCATCCTCCATACCATGCGTACCCGAGTCGTGTGATTCGATCAGTTAGTCTATGTCTATCCTGAGTGCCCAGATTTTGGGGACGTCTACACAGCACTATCGAGGGACCCTCCCGATCTGCGAGAGGGCTACTCGATTTCTGACGGGTATCTATTTAAGAGCTCTCGCCTTTGCATTCCACAGTCATCCCTTCGAGATTTCCTTATCAGGGAGTTACACGCAGGCGGAGCTGCGGGGCACTTTGGTAGGGATAAGACGATTGCATTAGTAGAGGATCGTTTCTTCTGGCCCGGCCTAAAGAAAGACGTCACCAGGGTAGTGAGGCACTGTGGAGTTTGCCGGCTGGCAAAGGGATCTCGCCAGCCTACAGGCCTATACACCCCATTTCTCATCCCTGAGAGGTCCTGGTCTGATATTAATATGGATTTTGTTCTCGGGCTCCCTCGCACTCTGAGGAAGCTAGACTCGATATTTGTTGTGGTTGATCGGTTCTCCAAGATGGCGCATTTCATTCCTTGCCGAAAGACCGCTGACGCCTCCCATGTGGCAGCGTTATTCTTTAGGGAAGTATTTAAGTATCATGGTCTCCCCACCTCTATACTATTTGATCGCGACGTACGATTCATGAGCAATTTTTGAAAGACTCTATGAAAAAAGACGGGTACGACCCTGAAGTCTTCCTCCGCCAACCACCCGCAGATGGATGGGCAAACGGAAGTGGTTAACCGTAGTCTTGGGACTCTTCTTCGTTGCCTAGTTGGGGATAGTCCATCGACCTGGGATTCTGTCCTTCTCATAGCCGAATTTGCATACAATAGCTCAGTCAATAGGACCACAGGCTTGAGTTCATTTCACATCATCTTAGGGTATGATCCTAGGAAACCAGTTGATTTGGTGGATATTCCCCTAGGATCCAGACCTAGTGAGTCAACTGAGTCTTTCATCCAACATGTGCATGCATTACATGAGTCGGTCCGTAAAAAAATTGCAGCTAGTAATGATTATTATAAGAATCAAGCAGACCAACACAGACGGGAGTAAATCTTCGAGACAGGGGAACAAGTATTGGTTCGCATTCGTTCTGAGAAGGCCCCACAAGGGCCAGCAAAAAACTTAAGCGCACGTAGAATGAGCCCTTATACAGTTGTACGGCGGATTGGTACGAATGCATATGAGGTAGATTTCCCCCATGGTATGGGCATCAGCCGGGTATTCAACATAGAGGATTTGACTCCTTACTACGAGGAGCATGCGTACGTGGACCCACTCCCCACATTGCCACTCGACCCTCACTTGTCATATCTCCACCTCCTGAGCCTTCTCCTCCTGTTGCCCCTACTTGTCCCTCTTTGTTATCCCCTGCGGCGTCGCGTCATGCAGATGGGCTTGCACCATCAGTGGTTCCACTGATATCATCGCCAGACGGAGATACATCATTGTCAGACGAAGATACATTGGTACCACCTGCTTCTACAGACGACGTGCTTCAGATCGTTGGACACAACTTCCACGCCGCGGGCGGGCAAGATACCCGACGCTATCTTATCTGTTGGAGCGGTCGGTCCCTACACGATGCTACTTGGATCTCCCCGGAGGAGCTTGAGAGACTCTCCCCTCGGCTCAGCAGCTAGTACGATCACGTGCACTCATTGGAGTTGAGTGCTTTTAAGCCCGGGGGAGTTGACGGCGCGCCACGACCCACTCGCGTGTACACCCGCATAAGGCAGTGATCCGTTGCCCGAATGGGCAATCGGAGTCCATGATCGCGCTCGGATGCTCGATTCCAGTCACTTTCATGTTTTGTGTTTTTTGTTTGGATGTGTATTTACCCTTGATCGGCCCAAACATTGCGAGCCGTCCGATCGGGGTAGTTTTATTTATTTTATTGTGTAAAGGTGTTTGCTGGTTCAGTGGGGGATGCACCGGTTCACCCCCTAGGGTTATAAAACACGGTGGTTCTGTTGGAGGGGTATCGAGAGTTTTGGGAAAACCTGAACCCGTCGGTCTTGGAACGGTGCGACGCTGCTCCCGCCTCCTCCTTCTGGTGTGATGCCGGCAAGTCCCTCCTCCACCCCCCACCCCCCACTCCGGTAAGTCCTCCACCACTCACTGCCTCCTCCATAAGCCGAGCCTCTTCCTTGTTCTGTTCCCTACATCACCCCTTTCTTCCCTACCCTACACCGGTGCATCATCGCCACCAACCAATCCAGCCGCTACAGCACCCGCCCGTCTCTGCCAACTCCCTCCCCACTGGTTCTTCACCAGCCCGTAAATCCCTCATCCTCCTTCCTCCCTCATTTCCTGCAACATCACCTTCGCCCCTCCTTTAACCCCTTCACCAAGCCTGCAGCCATTTCCCTTTCTGCTCGGCCCCCGTAGCTCTCACTGAACCCAACTTCCACCTCCTCCCCTTACGGCAGAACTCCAAGTCTCCAGCAACTCTATCCCCAACCTTTCTCCCTGTAGCCAAATCTCATAGCTTCCAGCAAGCAGTATCTCCCACCCATTTCCCCACAATCAAGATCTCTCCCCTCCCTTGTCGTTAACCTCCACCCCCCAAGAAATAAAACTCCAAACCAACCGCTCGCATTCCACAGCCAGCAAACTCCTCAAAGCCCCCATCATGCCCCCCCCCCCCACCCCCCAACACCCATCGCCGCCGCCGCTTACACGTGTGAATCGTGGTAACAGTTATTGTTCCTTTATTAGTTGTGGCACTTGTACTATGTGTTGGATTTTGTTTTGTTGCTATTAGTATTGCCCGTCATATGACTCGCAGGGTCCCTTCTGCGTATGCTTAATTATTTGTGTCTCTAGTGAATTACAGTTGATGCTTGTTCCCTTGTTTAATTATTTGTAAGCGTGCGTGTATCTGCTAATTTACATAATATTAATTGTTGTAATTTGAGCGGATCGCTCTCCGCACTAGCACTTCTCTGCATCACATCTTAGGCTACATTTAGCAAGTCCACTGTGTTTTCCATACCACTGCATCAGGTTCTCATGCTCCAATGTAAGCAATTGGGATCACATCATCATAGCAATTTTTGGCATGCTTTATTCGCATTACAGGGCAACCAACTTTTTATGATTTCAGCTTCTCACTAGCATATGGCCGGGAAAGAAGAGTTTTGTAATAGTGCTAGGAAACCTACCTTCATTGTTTCATGTTCGAGCAACCTCGTGGGTGTGTTAAGTCATTGAATTAGGCGGAATACTCTTATTGGTGACCATAAGAGTATTTATGGGCGACAATCCCGTACCATGGTGAGCCATTTGTTAGGCAAGTGCACATTAGTTTCATTCTTGTGATGATTGACACCTGTGCTAGTCATAATTTCCTAACCCAAGACATCGTGCATCAACTATGCAACATGACAAACCTAGATTTAGGTTTTATGATGTATTTAGGGGGCGGTCGATGCACCCCAAACAGTGGCTTATGCCGCAAAATTTTCATGCAAGTGGAGTCGTGCCCTCACATACCAGGCTTCTACGTTTTAGCCTTGGTGGCATTGACGTTATTTGGGTATATGGTTGCATATCCTTGGTGATGTCAAGATCAATTGGTCAACCATAATATGACATTCAAGCTACATAACTACTCATTTGGAGGCGATGTCTCCCTCACAGGTACACATACCACTTCTAGGACCATTCTCCAAGACTAGCTGGGTGAATTTCAACGCTACCCTAAAGAAACTTACTAATATGTTGGTTTAGCTAGTGTTTCCACATTGACACTCTATCCATAGTTGCAGTAGCGCTTCGACTCTTTTCAGCGGGACTTTGTTGAACCACATGGTCTTCTGCCGCCCTAAGACTGATTATGACTTTATTTTATGCCCTGACATGAATCCAATTTTTCCGTGAGGCTTCATCCTTACAGTCACACCCAAAGGGATAAGATGGACTGGTTTGTCTCTCAGATGCTTGTGTTAGGTATCAGTATCACTAGCACTGGTGCTAGCCCCTTCTCTAACCTGATTTTACTGTTATGAAAGTATAACAGATGGCACATCTACTTTGACTATCGAGAACTTGATTGCGCCATCATCGCGATTAAGTACCCATTCCGATCATGAAGCATGAAATGACGTAGGTTTTAATTGAAGAAAAGTGAACAAAAGGAAATGAATTAAAGCAACTTGTGGTTGGGCCATAAAACTTCAAGCATTGATTTGGCAGTTTGAGTTCCTTCTAACTTCATAAGTGTACTTGTTTAATCTAATGAAGTTGAATGTTAAATGAAGTGGGAAAAAATATTTGAAGTGCCTTCTCATTTCCTACCCCACTTTCCTTCATCCAACAGAAGAGAGAATTGTATGAACTGAAAAACGTTGGAGAGAATTGAATGAACTGAAAATTTTAAGACAGGAACATTTAGATGAGTTCATTAAGTTTAAGTTCAGCAATCGAAGAATACTATGAAGAAACCATAGCTTCAAACAACAAACAAGTAAGGCTCACCAAAATCGACAATGATTCCCTTTGCCAATGCATGTCCCAAGCCAGACACAATGATGATCAAACTGAAGGACACATTTATCACAATCATGGCAATGTTTTGAACGTGGAGGCTGCAAAAGAGAGTCAACAATATTGAAATCTAACCAAGTAACTGATTTGCAAAGAAAAATATAAATTACACAATGGCATAGCTCAAGGTCAAGGTGCATCTACTCTTAAACACAGTTTAATTTAGTAGGGTAAATTTAAGGTTGTGAAAACAATAGAACATAAAACTTCAGGTTCCTTGCATTAAGATCACATCATAGAGCACAAAGTTTGTTTCAACTTAAATAATGGTATCTTATAACAATAAAAAAACTAAGTAATCAAAGCAGGTTCCTGTAACTGAATAATTTAAATCAAGACATGTAAGACTTCACAAATAGCATACATCTTTATAACATAAGCATTTCAGGTGGCGGTATCTCGGTTACGACATACCCCTGTGCCCTCCAAGTAGGTAAATCACATCGCAGTGGAGGGGTTGGGCAGATTATTTTCACATTCATCTAATAAAAAATGATGACCTGAAATACTATTTCCACAAATACAACATCAACTTTGGACCTCTATAAAACATAACTTAATGAAATGCAAGTTATTAATGCATCCTCTGTGTCATCCGAGCATGTTTGATACCGATACGATCATGCGTCATATATCATTTATTATTTATTTATTTTATGTCGTGTAATTTTCTTTCCAGCATCATTTTGTGTTTGGACTTTCCGGCTCATCGGTTTGACCACCTAGTGAAACCTTAAATAAAAGGCCCGGTATTTTAAAGAAGTTAGGACAGAAAAGGTAACCTTAATTTAAATAAAGACACATAAGGTTAATTGGAGAATAAATCAAATTAAAAGGATATCAAGAACATACCTCATTACGAAAAATCAATAAGGAAGAAAATTAGAAAATACCTATTTGGAAAGAAATAAAATAAATGGGGGGCAAGCTGGACAAGAAAAATCGGGGAATCCATTTCTTCGAATAAATTCCCTTTGTACAGCTTGCAGAAACTTCCTGTAGAATACCACGCTCGTCGATCACTCAGGCAGAACCGACGCCCACCCCCTGCATGAAGACGGCACCAATGCACGCTCCTCTGTCGAGCAGACGGATCGTCGACACCTCCATCTGAAAGTTTCATCATTGTTTGCTCCATCAACGCCGCACCACCTGACGGCGTCGTTGCTTTCTCGGGTCGTCGTTGACCTCAGAGCCCTATTCCGGCGACCTGATTGCTCCTCACGCGCCTGGTTAGAGCTGTCGTTGATTGAAGCTCTCCTTCTGACAGCCCCTTCATTGTGACAACACCCCTGAAGGTCTCCTCTTAGTCGCAGCTTGCTTATGTCTGGGTAAACTCGGCATACTCTTGGTTGTTCCATCTAATTAGCAGAACCTTATCCGTTCCAATTAAATAAATATAAGTGTGCCTCGAATGTTGGCACTATTTTTCATCACCATTTATTCATAAATTAATTATATGCTTGTGGACGAAGAGATACTGCCGTGATTTGAACCATAAACACTGAAATAACAATTAACAACTCGGGAATTTCAAACGCCGATAGTGATTCGCGCCAAATTTAGGATTGGCCCTCTCATCTTAGATCAGTTTGATATCAGAGCCCTTTTGATTAGCCCTCTCGGCTCACAGCAATCATGCACATAAAGCCCGATCGGGTCGGCCCGGTACCGGGCCCAACGGGCCCGTGCTTTAGTCAATCGGGTCGAGCCCGGGCTTTACTTAAATCAGGCTCGGGCCGGGCTCGGGCCGGGCTCGGGCCCCTGCCCCGGGAAGGGGCCTGATCCGGCCCTTCGGGCCGAGCCGGGCTTTTTTAAAAAAAATACTTTAAAAATTATAATTACTAAATTATTTTAAAATAATAATACATTAAAAAATTATAATTATTATTTTATTATGATAATAAAAAAAATTATCTCACATGGACAAGAAAAATGCAATTTTATTAATATTAAATAACATTTATAATTTACATTAATTGAACAAAAATGAAATTTATTATCATTATTAATTTTAGATAAAAAATTTACAATAGTCATTAATTTAACAAAACACAAAAATACAGTTTTAAGCTACTAGATGTGCGCTTCCTCTTCAATCATCTCGTAAATTTATTGCGTTCATCTCGTCTCTTATCTCCTCTGAACTATCCTCTAATGTTGTAATGTGATGTTTCCTCTTCATAGCATCCAAATAGTCATTGTAGCAGATGTACATTTTCAGAGATTCTTCGTTGAGCCGACTTTTTTGCTCGTTCAAAACCCTGCCACTAATAGAAAAAGCGGACATTGAAACTACCGTTCTATCTTGGATTGTTAGTAAATCACGGGTCATATAGGCCAAAATAGGATATCTATTAACTTTATCTTTCCATCATTTTAACTTTGAGTAGATGACCCTGGCGTAGAGGAGGACGACGTCATTTTATCGTTGACGACGTTGACTCGTTGAGTGAGTGGGAACCTTGGAGGGAAAATGAGAGAGAATGAGAGAGAGAGAGTGGGAGAGAGAGATAGTGAGAGAGAGTGAGTGGGAGAGAGAGAGTGAGAGAGAGTGAGTGGGAGAGAGAGAGTGAGAGAGAGAGGGGGCAAGTCGGGTTGGGGAATGAGAGAATGAGAGAGAAAGAGTGAGAGAGGGGGGATTTTATAAAAAAAATTATTACTATTTATTAGAGCCTAGGGCCTAGGCTCTGACTGCTGTACAGCGGTGTTGTTGTACTGTTGTATAGCAGTGGGGCCAGCAGCCAGCTGGGCCTATTGCTGGCTGCCGGCCTGCAGCTGCTACCGGCTCTAATAAGAGCCGGTAGCTGCTAACGGCTCTAATAAGAGCCGGTAGCTGCTAACGGCTCTTATAAGAGCCGGTAGCTGCTACCGGCTCTTATAAGAGCCGGTAGCTGCTACCGGCTCTTATAAGAGCCGGTAGCTGCTAACGGCTCTTATAAGAGCCGGTAGCTGCTAACGGCTCTTATAAGAGCCGGTAGCTGCTAACGGCTCTTATAAGAGCCGGTAGCTGCTAACGGCTCTTATAAGAGCCGGTAGCTGCTAACGGCTCTTATAAGAGCCGGTAGCTGCTAACGGCTCTAATTAAGAGCCGGTAGCTGCTAACGGCTCTAATTAAGAGCCGGTAGCTGCTAACGGCTCTAATTAAGAGCCGGTAGCTGCTAACGGCTCTAATTAAGAGCCGGTAGCTGCTAACGGCTCTAATTAAGAGCCGGTAGCTGCTAACGGCTCTAATTAGAGTCGTTAATTAAACGGCCCTAATAAGAGTCGTTTAATTAACGGCTCTTAATAAGAGTCGTTGGTTTTTTCTTGATCGGGCTTTGCCCGGCCCTAGCCTGGGCTTTGCCCAGGCCCGCCCGAAAATCGGGCTTTGCCCGGCCCGACCCGGGCAATAGCGCTAAACCCGGGCCCTGTAAGGGCCACGAGGCCGGCCTAGGCACGGGCCGGGCTTTTCCCAGGCCGAGCCTAGAGGAGCTTTTACCGGGCCGGGCTCGGGCCGACCCACTGGGCCCGGTCTTTTTGCCCACCACTAGCTCACAGTATCACATTTCTTAAAATGCCCAACTGTGTCAGGGGTAGCATCGTCTTCAATATCAAAAGATACATTCTTTACAGGGCACAGAGCTATGAAAGGATTGGCTTCGATCAACCTCCTAGTTCATATAATATCGAACCTAATATTTGTTTGATTTAATTCATTTCATACGTGATCAAAGTGAGTGTCTATGTAGTCAAACTAATATACTATAAATTTTGGAAGTCAACCATTGATATCTCAATGATAACGTAAGTTTCAAGAGAGTGACCTTTAATAGTCCCCCTGTGAGGTTGAGCATAAGGTGATAACAATGGTAACCTATGTGATAGTATGGAGGTCTCTCCTAATAAGCTCCTTGGGATCAAGTACAAACAAGATTTGAATCCTCAAATAGACAAGAGGAGTAAAAACCTAGATGACGCTCGTCCCGGCCATAATTACACCGTGCTAAGTGATTACTATGATATTTCATGAATGATCAAAAGACTCCAGCTCCACGTATACTAGACTAAGCCCGAACATGACGCTTCGATACCAAACTGACACAAGTCGAATGATGCAAAGGTATAGGTCGACTCTTGGAATGAGACACGTAACTGGCAACTACAATTGCAATAAAAGAACTCATAATTAATATTGTACAAAAACACATTCAAGTCAAGTTTCTATTCAGGAAATAAATGTAGTACACAATCAAGAGAACTAAAAAGTAAATACACAAGCGAATAAGCACCAACATACCAAATTACAAGATACTTGGAAACAAATCTTACTAATTAATATTACCCAAGACAATGGATTTACACAAAATTCAACACGAAAGAAATTAAAACCAAACAACAAACTCATAATAATCACAAAATAGAAGCCTCGGTGGATGTCCGATGAGATGTTGGCGGACGGAGAAACAACGGTGGACTGAATCTGGATTTTTGGAGGGGATTTGGGAGGCTGTCCTGAAATATATGTGGTCAGGAAAGGGGTTTCATGGCGCAGTACTGAAGTTTCAAGACCTGGAATTCAATATTATGGTTGTCCTGGATTGCTGGGAGGCTCGGGCAAGGGTGGAGGATGATTTCCAGGTAGATGGGAGGGCTAGCAGCCTGCTGGCTTGGGAAAATTGGGATGTCGTGTCTGGTGGAAGGAGTTTGGAAGCCTGCTGTGGTTGCTAGAAGGCTTGGTCAGGGGTGAAGATTGATTTCCAGAGGTCCCTGGACTGATACATAGCAAAAACTGGGGTGGGAATGCTGGAGACGTGAACGTGTAGCATTTACTAGGTGGGTGGGTGGGTGGGGGTGGTGGGGTGGGGGGAGGCAGTTTGTGGTCGGGAGGAGGTGGACAGGTTGTTTTTGGGAAGTTTTAAGTAGTGGGGCTGCAGTTGGAAGTAGTAATTGGGGGTTAGGGACGTAATTGTGGGTTAGTGGAGGATGATTGAGTGGAATGCAAAACTGAATAATTCGCCTTAAGAGAGAGGTCCCTTACTCTTATATACTTGAGTAAGGGAAACCTAAACACAAAGTAAAAATACAACACTACCCCGACTTGAACATAACTTGAACATAACATATTACAACTCTTCCCCTCAAGTTGGACAAAAGATATCAGTCATCCCAATTTTCTGGATATCATCGGTAAACACATCACACCCCAAGCTTTTGGTGAATACATCGGTCAGCTGATACCTGGAGTGAACAAACGGAGTAACAACTGTTTTCTTATCCAAGTGATCCTTAAAAAAGTGTCGATCCAATTCGACGTACTTTGTCATGTCGTGTTGCACCGGGTTATGAGCAATACTAATTGCAGCCTTGTTGTCACAAAATAAGGAGAAAAGAGTTGTCACGGGGAAGCCTAAATCTTGTAACACGGTACGTAGCCATAATCCCTCACATAAGCATTGAGCCATGACACGATATTCTACCTCTCCACTTGACCTGACCATTACATTCTGCTTTTTGCTCCGCCACGTCACGAGGTTACCACCAACAAAGGAGCAGTATCCTGTTGTGGACTTCCTGTCATCCTGACAACCGGCCCAACCAGCGTTAGTAAAAACCTCAATCTCCAAATTGTTGTTCCTAGAGAATAGGAGGCCACGACCAGGAGCTTTCTTCAAATACCATAGTAGACGATACACCGCTTCTTGATGCCTGATTTTAGGAGAATGCATATATCTGCTAAGAATACCAACTGCATACGTAATGTCGGGACGTGTATGAGATAGATATATAAGTTTTCCGACCAATCTTTGGTAACGTGATACATCAGCATGATCACCATCACCATCTTCATCAATCCTGCGATTTGCCTCTAATAGGGGTGTTTGCAGGAATACAACCAAGCATACCAGTTTCCTTTATGAGATCGAATATGCACTTTCGTTGGGATATAAAGATACCCCGCTCCAATCTAATCACTTTGATGCCCAGGAAGTATCGCAATCGTCCCAAGTCCTTCACTTAAAATTCAGCCGATAGGAGGGTTTTGACGTTGACGATCTCCTCTGTATCATTTCCAGTAATCATGATGTCATCCACGTAGACAATGAGAACCACAACACGTTCGTGTCTCCAGATGAACATGGTATGATCTGATTGGGTTTGCTTGTACCCAAACTTGAGCATTGCTGTGAGGAATCTTCCAAACCAGGCCCTTGGAGATTACTTCATGCCATATAATGATTTCCTTAGGCAGCAGACGAGCCTTTCAGATCCTTTCTTCACAAAACCAGGAGGGAATTTCATGTACACCTCCTCCTCAAGCTCACCGTGGAGAAACACATTTTTCACGTCCAGTTGATGAAGTTCCCAGTCCAGATAGGCTGCACATGATAACAAGACCCGAATAGAGTCCATTTTTGCTACAGGAGCAAAAGTCTCATGGTAATCAACTCCTTGAGTCAGGGTGTATCCTTTAGCGACAAGACGCGTTTTGTACCGTTCCACCTTGTCACCTTGGTTCTGCTTAACCAAGAAGACCCGCCTGGAACCTATAACTTTCTTTCCTGAAGGGAGAGCGGAGATGTCCCACGTATGATTTTTGTCCAAGGCGGACATCTCATCACGCATAGGTTGTTTCCAAGTCGGTATAGCCAATGCTTCCTGCCATGTCTTGGGAATAACAACTAGAGAGAGATGAGACAAAGGTCTGATGAATCGGATGTTGTGTGGAAGTAGTTTTACCCTTTTTCAGCAAGGCAAGAGGCATATGTAGGTTGACATCATCAGAATACCACAGTAGATTAGAAATCGGATGTTGTGTGGAAGTAACTTTACCCTTTTTCAGCAAGGCAAGAGGCATATGCAGGTCGGCATCATCAGAATCCGAGTCCGAAGTCGGCCCTGGTAGAGGTAGAGCTGCGGTGACCTGTGTACCTGAACGACGGTGGTATACATGGGGAAAAAGAGAGATCATAGTAGAGGAGTCCGGTATTGGGATAGGAGGAGCTTTAGGAACATCCGTAGAAGGAGGTGAAGGAATAGAGGAGAAGGACGGGAGAAAAGGCAGAGGGACAGTAGTAACATCATCTGTAGTAGAGGTACTCTCCCCTGACGAAAAACATGAGTTGAGGATGGAAAGGAGGACTCCCCCTCACGGAAAGTAACATCTATGGTGCAGAACATACGCCTGGAAGGAGGGTGATAACAACGATACCCTTTGGTCGTGGAGAAATAGCCAAGGAAGACACAACGTTGAGCCCGAGGGTCAAGTTTGTCACGTTGAGGTTGGTGCACATGCACGTAACATACGCACCCAAAAACACGGGGTGGCAGATGGGAAGTATGAACCACGCCAGAGGTAGAGAGACTGGCTAGAGGAGTAGTAAAGGAGAGAACACGAGAAGGAAGACGATTAATAAGATGTGCAGCAGTAAGCACCGCATCTCCGCAATATGGTTTAAGAAGATGCATCGTCAAGAGGACACAACGGGCAACCTCGAGAAGATGCTGATTTTTCCGTTCGGCCACACCGTTCTGAGTAGATGTGTAAGCACAAGTTTTTTGGTGGATGATACCGTGAGAGGTGAGGTACGCGCCAAATGAACCACGACCGTCATACTCCCCCCCCCCCCCCGTTATCACTTTGAAGGGCACGGATAGTGGCATTGAATTGATTTTTCACCGTGTTATGAAAGACTTGAAAACATGAAAAAACTTCACGTTTCTTTTTTAATAAATAAACTCATGTAGTACGCGATAAACAATCAATAAAGGTGACGAACCATCGAAAACCAGCCAACGATACAACGGGAGACGGCCCCCAAACATCAGAATGTATAACATCAAAAGGGGTGCTACTAGGAAAAGAAAGATGTGAAGAGGTCTGTCGCACATGTTTAGACCGATCACAAATATCACAAGAAAAATTTTGAAGAAAAGGTGAAAAATACGAAATATTTTTTGTAGCTAGACAGAGGACGGGTGTCCCAAACGCAGATACCAACAGTGAACATCCTCTGCAGTAACAGTAGAACTGGAAAGAGCCTGAGAACGAAGAGTGTCCAGGTAGGACAAGCCGTCATTGCACCTACCACTGCCAATGTTCCGCTTCGTACCCAGTTCCTAAAAAACACAAGAATCAGGAAAGAATGTTACGGAGCAGTTAAGAGATTTCATAAGATTGCTGATGGAAATTAAATTGCGAGGAAAAGAGGGAACGTGAAGAACAGAGATAAGAGAAATGGACGGTGAACAAGAAATGTTGCTCTTGCCCCCAATAGAGGACAACGAGTCGTTAGCTGAAATAACTTTATCCTTACCAGACAAAGGAGTACAAGAGAGAAAACCTGAGAAGGAACCAGTCATATGGTGGGTGGCACCAGAGTCGAGCACTCATTCAGAAGGAGAGGTGGTGGTCGCATGAGCACTAGGCATAGCAACAGTGGCAAGAGAAGTAGAGCTTCCAGTGATCGGATCAGACTGAGAGTGAAGCAAACGGCGAAAGACATCCAACTCATGAGCAGTAAGAGAGGAGGAAGTCGAAGACTGGGACTCATCATAGACATCAGTAATGTCAGCAGCGTCATGAGAACGGTAGCCACTGTGCCTAATGGCCCCTACGGTCAGGTCCACGGCCCCGACCACGACCGCGACAAGGAGGAGCCAAATGCGGATGAAGTTTGAAGCATGCCTCCCGAGAGTGTCCCCGTCGACTGCAGTAATAGCAGATAGGCACTGAAGATGTCGGAGTAGGGATGAGGCCACGACCAACACTCGTCAAGGCGGAACGATCTGGAGGAGTCATAACACTGAGAGACTTGCGGCGGTCTTCATCACCCAGAATCATGCTGAATGCCTCACGGAGGGAGGGAAGAGGAGAACGGTGTAGAACATGTGTCCGGACCACATCAAATTCCATATTCAACCACATTAAGAAGACATGAAGACGGAAACGGTCCTCCCATTGCTTCAACAGGACGGCAACCGATGTACACGCTGGAGTGAAATGAGCAAAGTAGTCCAGTTCTTGATACAAGCGCTCAAACTCCGAGAAGAATAATGAGACAGTCATCGACCCTTGACGCAGCCCCAAAATGCGGCAAGTGAGCTCATAAACCTGGGTGGAGCTACCAATCTGAGAGTAAGTTTCACGAGCATGAGTCCAGATCTCGAACGCAGAGTCCATCAACATATAGCTCTGATAAACCTTGGGCGACATCGAATGTAGGAGCCAAGGCACAACCAGAGAGTTGTCAGAATCCCAACGCTTCCAGCAGGGATCAGACACAGGAGGCTCGTAATCGACCGATCGATATAGCCGAACATCTGTTGACTAAGGATGACATGCTGAGCAGCACGAGACCATTCCAGGTAATTTGTGTCATCCAGAGAAACCGTGGTAATCTTCAAGGAGCTACAGTGGTCATGGGGCCGCTGAGGCTCAACCATCGGAGGCTGGATCACGAGCGGAGAAGAGACAGATGACTCGGGTTCACCCATAACGACCAAAGAGACACAATAGATCAACAGCCCCTAATTCAAGAAACAGGACAGCAGCCCGGGCCAGCAGCATCAGACTTCACGGGATCTGCAACCAGGATCGGCAGTAGACTGGATCAACAGCTTCATGATCGGCAGCGGGCTTCACGGGATCTAGATTTGGATCGGCAGCAAGCAGCAGGCTTCACGGGATCAGGAGCCTGGATGGGCAGCAGGTTGGATCGGCAGCAACCCGCATTATCATGAAGAAGAGGAAGAGGCGGTGGGATGCTTCATGGAGGAACGGCGGCGGCGTTCCTCTCAGCAGTCGGCAGGAGTGCCGCCCGGCATGAGCGATCCGAGCGACGAGCCGACGAGAGCGACGGGAGAGAAAAGCGAGATCAACGGCGAGAGCGAAGGGATACGGGTTTCGCCTCGACGAGCCGACGGGTTTCGCCTCAACGGAAATAGGGCACGATTTTTTTTCTCCTCAACGGGACCTCTACTACCAAGTGGAATGCAAAACTGAATAATTCGCCTTAAGAGAGAGGTCTCTTACTCTTATATACTTGAGTAAGGGAAACCTAAACACAAAGTAAAAATACAACACTACCCCGACTTGAACATAACTTGAACATAACATATTACAACTGATTGCAGGATAATGGAGGGTGGTCATGGGTAGTGCAGAGGTGGTTAATTGGTAGTTATGATGTAGTGGTTGTAATTACTATGTAGTTATGGGGAAGTGGAGGAGTGCAGGTGGGGGTGGTTGTTGGCTGACCAAGTGATGGCTGGAGGCTTGGGTGGCGTCTGGAGATGGAGGAGGAAGGAGGGGAGGCAATCCAGGAGGGAGGAGGGGAGAAGGCTTCAGAACCGGCTGACCAAAGGATGAATTTTTCCTTCAACTATTGTCACTCTAAAATGAGCATGACCCCTTAATCATGACGGCCTCCAAAATATAGAAAACAAAAATAAATAAAAATACATTAAAAAATATTAAATTTCCTAGATTGACAATCCACACGAAAAGAACGGTCACGATCGTCCCATAGGCCCAAAGTGTGGCGTTATTCCATCAAAAAAGTATGACTAGGAAGATTATAAATAGTATTTCATGACAACAAATTAAGCAAGAAACATACAAATGCAGTTGGAGTAAAATTAATTGGTGAACACTTAATTGGATAAAGATGAGAAATTCTTAAACTTCAAGAGTAAACAAGAAAAAGCTCAAACTAGTGTTACGTGGAGCAAAATGAGGTGATTATGCAGTATGAAACATGCTGATAAGATCATAAAATGGAGTTGTGCTAAAAGGACTCCGAAATTATCTTAAGAGGAAAATAATCAAACATTAATTACACGGGTAAATCACATAGATGAAGAAGCATGGATAAGGCCAAGAATCAAAAGGAAAGCAAGATAGGATACATATAACATGACATAGATCCGAATCAAAACCTAATTTTGGCGAGTTGTGACTAACTCGGATTACATTTGAGTCATTTAACTTCAAAACATAGAACTAAGAAAAGATCGTATTTCAGAATCCCAAATAGCTTTTCTAAAATGCTTGCTATTCAAACCTAACAATGTTTCAATAATTCCACATGCAATATCAACATAAAACAGTTTATGATCAAATAACAATAAGATTAAGGCTTTGTTTGGTTTAACGTTTAAGAGCGTTTTGTTTCCAAAAAACACACTTAGTGCTTGATTTTGAATTTGTTTTTCCGCCTCCAGTTCCACACGCCGGCGTTTTGGTCGTTTAGAAATTCAGGCTTTACCAACCGGCTTCCCCAACCTCCAGTCAGCCGCATTTTCGATTTTTTTTGGAATCTCGCTGCTACCCGTCGATCGCCGCTTTTTTAGGGTTGCCGTCGGACCCCGCTTCCCCAACCTCCACTCTGCCGCTTTTTTAGGGTTGTCGTCGGCGGCTCCGCCACCGACCGCCTGTCCGGAGGCCACCGTCCGGCTCGCCGGACCCCGACGAACCAGTTGGCAGAGGCAGGCGACGGATCGGTGGCGCGGGGCGGAGGAGTGAAAAGTTTTACAAAAACAATATAGAAATTACAAAAAAATAGTTGTATAGTTTAAACAGTAATTTTAATAAACAGTATTTTTAATATATATATATATATATATAATTAAAAATTATGTAATTGAAAACAGAATTTTTAATATTAAAATTAATTACTATAAATAATAAAAATATATATAATTATTATTTTCAACAATTTATTTAAAAATTTTCGTAAACGCCGCCGCTGTTTCGCCAAACGGTTTTCTGTTCTGAACAGCTCTACAAACGCTGACTACCCAAGCAGATCTTCATTTCCAGCAGCAAGTTTCCAACAACTCCATTTATAAACTTGTCTTTACAACCGCTCCTTTTACAACCGCAACCGTTCTACCAAATGAAGCCTAAATAGTTAGGGAATCAGAGCAAGCTTTTTAAAGTTACATCCAGATTATCGAATAAAATTTATTCTAATAAGTGTGAAGCAACTAAGAGAGTGTTTATGAGAGAAACCTTAATAAGATCAGCTAAAGATAGTTGACCCATGGCAGATTCAGCAGTGGAAAAATCAGCTAAAGGGAAACCTATCAGAACTCAAGCTTAAGGGTTGTTTGGCTGACTGGAAACAAGGGGAGTTCGGAGTGTCGGCAGCAGGTGAAAGGGTTCTGGATGAGGTGTATTGGGAAGGTTCCGTTGAGCTTGGGGGAGGTGGAAGGAAGGGGCTGTTATTAGTGGAATGTGGCAGCAGGGGAAACGAAAGGGTGTTGGGGAGCCTCAGGCATTTCTATGGGGAGACGAAATAGGCGGACAGATGGCGGAGTAGAATGACTAGTCAATGACATGGGAGGGGAGGGGAGGATGGGCAAGGGGCACTGGAGTCAGCGGGGAAGAGAGTCAGGTTCTTGACGTCGTTGGAGAATCCGCATAGGAGCCCTCTCCTACCATAGAAGTCGCGGATCTACAGACTGAATTTAGGGGATAGAATAGTGGACATTAAGTCTTGAGCCGGCAGATGACAACGAATACTGTCATTCCACTGTATACTGACTTATATGTTGTTCTGCCATGGGAAAGAAGAAGATTTTAGTGCCTCCTTGTATTTTTTCATTATTTAAAGATTTAGTTTTATTATTGGGGAAAAATACAAAATGAGAGAATAAAAATATTTTTTTTATTAATATCCCACTTTATGTACAACTAGATACAAGGGATGTGTATTTATAGGAGGAGAGAGATACACATTATTATTATTCTAAGGTGTGGGACTAAAGCTTGAAGAGGAGAATGGGCACTTGTTGGGCCTTATATTGGGCTTTTGCACAGATTTATTTAACACTCCCCCGCAAGCTGGAGCATAAAGATCGTAGGCACCAAACTTGGACAAGAACTAATAATAGAGCGGACGAGGTTATGCCTTAGTAAAAATGACAGCAATTTGCCCAGCAGCAGGCACATGTTTTAGCTCTAATTTCTTCCGTTGAATCTTCTCTCGAATAAAGTGACAATCAATTTTGATATGTTTCGTATGTTCATGGATTACGAGATTCTTGACAATATGAATAGCAGCTTAACTATCACAAAAGAGAATATCAGGAGATGAGAGTTTTACACCGAGATCACTCAGGAGATTTTCCAACCATGTAAGCTCTGATACTACAGAGGTCATAGAAAGATACTCAGCTTCGATAGAAGAGTGTGCAATCACTGTCTGATTTTTGCTACGTCAGATAATAAGGTGTCCACCATAGTATATACAATATCTACTTGTGGAACGACGATCATCCAAAGAGACGGCTCAGCATCAGAGCAGGCAACAAGAGATAGGATAGAAGAGGGTTTGTACACAAGTCTTTGTCCGGGAGCAGTCATTAGAGAACAGAGGATGCGCTCAACTGCATGGAGGTGAGACATCCGTGGAACATGCATGAATCAACTAAAAACTCCAACAGCAAAGGATATATCAGGTCTTGTAACTGTAAGTTAAATCAGTTCCCTAGAAGACGATGATAATACTTTGGTCTTGGAAGGAGCAGGTCAGAGTCAGAGGCATGAGTGTAGAACTTGTGATTGACATTCATAGGTGTGTCAACAGGCTTGCATCCAGAGTAGTCAGCATCATGAAGAAGATCAAGACAGAACTTCTGTTGAGATAGAACAAGGCCATCGGGATGTCAGGCTACCTCGAGACTAAAAAGTACCAAAGATTTCCTAAATCTTTTGTTTAGAAAGGAGAGTCCAAATTTTGTCTGATCATACATATTCATTTGAGGTCATCGTCTGTTATCAAAATAGCATCCACATACACTAAGAGAATTACTGTGCCCATTGGATGATGACGAATCAATAGAGAGAAGTCAGCAGAGCTTCGAGTAAATCCAACCTCACAAACAACCCGACTAAACTTCTCAAACCATGCTCGAGGTGACAGTTTGAGACCATAAAGAGATTTTTTAAGGTGACATACCAATGACTCCCTCGTGGTCTCAAACCCGAGAGGTTATTGCATGTAGATAGTCTCAACTAAATCGTCATTAAAGAAAACATTTTTGACATCCAATTGATGCAATGGCCACCGTCGATGGACAGTTGGGAGATCAGGACACAAACAAAATTAAATTTTGCAACTGGGAAGAAAGACTCTTCATAGTCAAGGTCGTATTGTTGAATAAACCCACGGGCCATAGGTCCACAAGACGAGCTTTTAGACATTGAACTGTCCCATCCGGACCATGTTTAATGGTGAAGACTCACTTGCATCCCACACAAGTCTAGCCAGGAAGAAGTGGAACAAGATCCCAAGTTTAATTGGCCCAAAGAGCCGTCATTTCCTCATCCATGGTTGTTTGCCACCCCGGATGCAGAAGAGCCTCCTGCAAAGCATTAGGTGTGGAAATAGAGGAGAGAATTATGGGATAAACGTCCAAAACATAAAGCACGTTGGACAGTCATCATTTACCAATGATATTCTTCGTTCGTCAGTCTTGCACAAAAAAGGAAGAAATGAAGGTTACAGAGAAGACAAGATCTTGAGTAAGACGATTAACAAAAAAAATATTGAAAGGAAAGCCAGGAACATGAAAAACCGAGCGAAGTGAGATAGAGAAATTGAGATGCATATCAGCAGAACAGAAAACAAGGGCGGTGTCACCATTGGCCACTGTGATAAACTTGGGATGCGAAGAGTCCAAGTACTGAGGTGATTTCTGCGGAGTAATATGGTGTGTGGCACTAGAGTCCACAATCCAATTTGTATTATGGGAAATACAGGAGATACCATCATTGGAGAAAGATGCAATAGAGCCAGACAAACGATTGAGTAACACCTGGAGATGTTGGAGCTAGGCGCGCATAGCATCAATGACCACGGGCAGTGGAAGACGTATCAATGGCAATGGAGGCATGGTGTGGGGGAGGCAGACCATGCTTACGATAGTATGTTGACTCAAGATGTTCATCCCGGACACAATGAGTGCACTTGAGGAGAGGTCGACCGTTGCGTCCTCTGCCCTAGTAGCCGGTGCGACCTCTGCCTTGGTAGCCGGTGCGACCTCCACAAACTGATGAATAAGCGGGGTGATGGGTAGGTGAGTGTTGGAGGAGGGCCGGAGAGAGAGGTTTGGGAGCATTTAGGGGGTCACCTTCAAAAGCATAGAGCAAACATTTGAGAGAGGGCATGGTAGAAGAAGAAAGGATCTGAGCCGAACGTTGTGGAGATGAGGCAGAACATGAGCCATCATCATGGCAATGCAAACTGCTTCTTTTATAGCACGTCGGGTAGCGAGATCCGCGATTGGGGGCTGATGTTGAATCCAGACCTCGACCAAAGTTTTGGACCGAGCAACAAATGAGTTAAGTCAACATCCACCCCTGAGTTTAGAGATCGGAGGTCTGTGACAATATCAAATAGGTATTGAAGGATGTTCTTGCCAGAATAGAAAGAGTGTAATTCGTCCCACATTGCATGTGTCGTTTCATGATACATGGCCACACGATATGGTTCACTATCCATAGAGTTGAGAATCCAGGACTGTACACGACCATCATCACGGAACCATTCTTCGGTGGGCTCAATGGGGGTGGGTTTAGTGAGATGATGTAGAAGGCATTTTGTCTAAAGAATACGACGGACAGAGTACACCCACTCAACAAAGTTCTTCGCACTAAGAGAAATGGTGGTGATCCAAAGCTCATCACGAACTTCACGAAGTGGGGTTGTTGCACGAGCTGGAAGGGACGGGGCATCATTCAAGGCCATTGCGGCTAAGCAGGACTTCTACGGTCAGGCTTCTGCGGTCATATAGAGGAGAACCTCGTAGTGAGGCAGCAGAAGGATTGTGGTTAGGCAGAGGAAGGCTTATGCGATCAGGCTTCTACGGTCAAGCTTCTACGGTCAAGCTTCTACGGTCAAGCTTCTACGATCAGGCTTTTGCGGTCAGGCTTCTACAGTCAAGTTTTTGCGGTCATATAGAGGAGAAGACCCATCATGATGGAGACCCTATTCAGTCGAGCTGGAGGGTGCGAGCAAGATAGCGCACTATAGAAGGCAGACGACCGGGAGAGCACTCTGCAGAAGGTAGGCGATCAGTCGAGAGAGCATACTAGCGGGCAAGCAGGAGAGAAGCTGGGTATTGTGTCCAAGAGGGACTGTGAGGCGCGATAAGCGAGCAGGAAACCACTTGGGCGAGGAGAAGATGATCAGCCGAGCAGGATACCGCGGCAAAGCGCGAGCAGAGATGCTGGAAAGAGATGATACGGTGAGCAAGGGCTGCGGTCAAATACGTGCAGTAATCACGATAAGACTAGATAGCCGCGGAGACACCAAGCACGTGGGTCCCAGGATGGCAACGGTCGATAGCTATAAAACCACCGAGGAAGGGAAACACCAAGACAAAGGAGAGATGGGGAGAGATGCGGTATGAAGGGCTCGAGCAGACGGTCCCCAAAAACAAGGAGGAACGGGAGAGCGAAGGAGAGAAAAAACTTTAAGATCGTTTTCTCTCTAATACGATGTGGAAAAAGACAAATAAGAGAATAAAATAATTTCTTTTTATTAATATCTCACTTCAGGTACCACTAGATACAAGGAATGTGTATTTATAGAAGGAGAGAGATACACAATATTATCATTCTAAGGTGTGGGGCTGAAGCTTGAAGAGGAGAATGGGCACTAGATGGACCTTATATTGGGCTTTTGCACAGATTTATTTAACAATTATAATGATAAAAAAACAGCCCGGTGCACAATGTATCCCCGCACGGCGAGAGTACGAAGAAGGGTCCCACCACAAGGGTGAAATGCAGGTAAATCAATTGCAAGAGGCTGCTTCCAGGAATCGAACACATGACCTCAAGGTCACAGGGCAACACCTCAACTAGTGCACCAAGGGTCCCCTAGTTTTATTATAAAGATACATGTTCAAAAATTATTTATCATAACTTATGTAATAATTAGTCACTTGCCTTTTGCCCTAGCTACCCAAAATTTGTCGGGAGTGTTTATTCAGGTTTTTATCAAGTCAGTTGCTCCAGTTAGCCATTTTCAAATTACAAAACACACGCGCCGACACGCCAAAAATATAACAATGTGAAAAATAAAATAAATGACAATAAAGATGTGTCTGAGATTTCTTATGATATGCACGTCATATCGCAACATGTTACGAAAATTATATAATCGATCAAGAAGGATTCACTAAGTGAAACTAAAAAGTTAGGGCAAGTTAGGGATGAGCATATTATTCAAAACTCGAAAGTCGTTCGAAAATCACTCAGATATGGAGTTGAAATCAAAATCGGTTGCAATTGATTTGAATCAATTTAAGTCGCTTCAATTTGGCTCAAACCACATTTCATGATGATTTTGAGTTGCCTCAAATCGCTCGAAATATGACTTGAATCAACTCAAATTGATTAAAATATTATGTAACTATTAACATATTATTATTTTAAAATTAAAAACACTAGATTCAATGTGACATCATGAATCTGATGGCAGTGAGGGTGGAGGCTGCTTTGGAGGTAGTGAAGCCCATGCAAAGTAGCTCTTGGCAGGCTTGTAGTAAGGTAGGCTTCTAGGTGAAAGGAGGTGCATAAATGAACCGGATCGCACATCGGAATTGGAGGGAATGTTGCTAGGCTTAAGTACTAATTAAAATCTCAAATATCATAGGCGCCTTTTCAGAGCAATTGGTGGAATTATGTTGGAAACTCTAAGGCTAAGTGTGCTCCAGTGGGAATAGTCCTGAGATGGGTGACCTCCTAAAAAGTGAGCGTAGGCCACCTGTAAAAAAGGGCAAAACCATGTGGTTCAGCTCAGTATGGGTTGGATGAATTAAAGAGGATAATATTTTTGATATTGTGAATGTTGGGTCGTTACATTCAAAACCTAAAATTAAAAAAAAGTCTTAAAAGGTCTCATTTACTCAACTTCAAGCAACTCAGTTTAATTTTGAGTCTGCACCGAATCGCTCGAAATATGATTTGTATCAACTCGAATTGATCAAAAGATTATGTATTTCATTAACATATTATTATTTTAAAATTAAAAACACTAAAATCTAAAACAAAAACTAAAGGATTAAAGTCTTGCAAGACCTCATTTGCTCAATTTCGAGTCGGCTAGGAATCGAGCCATTTCGAGTCGAGTCGGTTCGATTTTAAGTCAATTTTGATACGAGTTCGACCCAGAAATTTCAATATTGAGCCGAGCTCAAATTGCCTGAACTCAACTCAAAATCATCCCAAGGACAAGTAGCTACTACAAGGTGCATAGTGGAACATTTGTATACATGTAATATAACTACTTAAGAAATCTTATCTAATGGAAAAAAGAAATACCCACAACCAAATGGTTCAAAGAAAATTAAATAATGTAAATTAAATTTATAAATTACTAGTCTCAACAAGAAATAGTCATCCACATTGATTGATAAGTTGTAAAATTCATAGCTTACGAAACAGGGATGATGTTGTTTTACCAACACCAAGGTTTCTATGAGTATGATTACAAAATAAGTATTATTTATTCAATAGGTAAATGACTACATTATCCTTCACAATGAAAAAGTAAAAATAAAAACTTTATCCATGATTCTACATTATAACTTCTAATCTTTTAAAATATGATTCTGATTGATCTAGTTATTACTATACAAGACACTAGCAATGATTTTTGTTGTTTTGTATAATAAATATCCCAACATTGATAGTGGAAGAAATGCAAAAACCTTTGAACATAAAACTTTTGTAACTTGGTAACACATGCCCATACCTGGCTGACATTACAGTACAAGCAAGTCCAGCTCCTGTGAGAGAAGATTCAATTAAAACAGTAAGGTAAACCATCATCATACTCGTAGGCATGATTATTTTTTGAAAATAGTATCCTATATCCTTAACACGTCCTTTCTTTTGATTTCATTGCAGAAAGCATTCATTCATAACATCAGATTATCAAAATTAAACATTTTAACGCATTCAATTATTGTAATTCTAATAAAAAGGAGTTACACTCAGATCCTAATGGCTATAAATATTAGTTGAAAATAAACGGGACATTCAATTATTGCAATTCTAATAAAAAGGAGTTACACTCGGATCCTAATGGTTATAAATATTAGTTGAAAATAAACAGCACATGGTTAAACAGGAGTCAATACAATACACAAGCTCCTTGATGGGATCACAGCACACATAGGCCTATACGACTATCGAAGCCGTCCATTTTGTGTGGATCAACGATTCATGAATCTTAATAATTATTTTTTAAATGTATTTGAGGGTCATCATGATCGAAAAATCATGACCGTCCATGGTAGACCCTTAGTCTATAAATAGGAATAGGGAGTTCATTTGCAGGGCATTGAAAATTTCAATGAAGAAGAAATGCTCCTTTCAATCACCCGGTGCCGAAGCCGGAATCCAAATGTTGAAGCATAGTAGTTACCCCCCCCCCCCCCCCCTCACTTTTCCATCTAGGCAGTCGCCACCTTCCTTCAAGCCCCATATTTACGGCCACCCCTTGCCCCACCACCCTTCCAAATCCCTGAGCCTCGCGCCAAGACCAACCCCCCACCCCCTTCAAACCCTAGTCGGTGTCCCCATCCAGCCCCACCTCCATCAACCCGCAGCCACCCTTTTCACCTCCCACCTCCCCATCAGTCGATAACTCCAATCACCCCCCCCCCCCCACAAGAGATCAGTTGGCATCCGTTCTACCCCTCCAAAATCAATCCATATCCCCTCCACAATTCCCACCTTTTCTGTTTCGGATGATCACCGAAAAACCTCCACTGGCCACCTCTGGCAAGCCTCCACTACCACCCTTCAAGCCACATGCATTTTTTGTTTTCTAGCGATCGCCGGAAAACCATCTCCGGCCAACCACCAACCCCACCACCATAACTTCCTTCCCCACTAACTCCACACCTAGGAAGCACTGGTACTGGTACGGGTACTGGGTACAATACGTATCCGGTACGGCGGTACGACAAAATTTAAAAAACCAAAGACACGGGTACGGCATGATGCGTTATAACAAATATTAACATCTTATGTGTTTAACCAAAAGAAATGAAATTAAACTTAAGTCTACTCATCGGTCTTTTTTTATCTTCTTCATTGTTGGAGATCAACATCTTCAATCTCTGGTTAGTTTAGAGACGAGTTAGCGATTTTGTTAATAACTTGCATCATATCAACGCGTTCAATACATGTACTTGTAACATAAACTTACTAGTACCAGAAATATACTCTGTATAGATATTCAACTTAATTGGACGTACGAATGCTTCCTATTATAGAGCCAACTTTTGTTTACTTCAGAAAAATAGACTCCTATCACAATGGGCAGAATGTTGTGTTAAGTCCAAGTATGTCCACATAGGTGTATCATTCAAGTATCGGGTACGTACCGGTACCGGATACGTATCCGGTACGGGTACGCTGCCTTCAAAGAAGTATCCGTGCTTCATAGCTCCACACCCATGAAAGTAAGACCACTAACCTCTGAAACTCCTCTCCTTCCAATTTCCCACTTCCCCCCTATCTCCCCCATCATATTCACGTGGAGCCACTCCTAAATACCAATCGATCCCGCACTCCAACACAGCAACCGTCCATAACCACATAACCAGCCCTACTCCAGACTTAACCAAGCCTCATTTTCCCCTCGCAGCTGGCTTCAACTTCCACAAGAAGCACCCCAACGTGGAACCAGCGCTCCCCTCACAACCGATCCTCACATTTTGTGATGCAGCACCTGACGTCACACCAGGCCTGCCACCTAGCCCGGCATCACACCGTCAGGGGGCCCAACATGGCGTCGCACCATGTGGGCTTTATCAGGCCCGCGGGCCGTACACCCAAACCCATCTCGGGGTCCCACCACAGGAATACCGAAGGTTTTTGAGGTCGGGTCAGTTCGATCCGGCGACCCCCTTGATAAAGCATTCTCAGGCGAATGTTCATCACCAACTGATCCCCTGGCCATGTACGGTCCCAGGGCGGTAGGCACCCTGGACGAACTATTCAGACCATCCATCGAAGGAGAGTCGATGGAGGATCGAGAAGCATCCATCCTGGATGGATCTCTTCGTCGCCTACCATACCACAAGGGAACTCCTGACCACCATGGAGGACAAGGAGCATTTTCGACATAAGTCTGCCTATTATTTGCAACATGATGGAGGTCTCTATTGGAGGACCATTTCTGGTCCTCTGGCTCGATGCCTCTCGAAGGCTGAGTTCCCCCGAGTCCTGTAAGAGATACACTTCGGCGAGTGTGGCGGTCACTTGGGAAGTCGTAAGCTGGAGAAGAAGATCCTGCAGCAAGGGTATTTCTGGCCACTTACGAGGCTTTAAAAGCAGGATGAGCCGAAGAATTTGGGAGGAGGCCGGAAGCCAAAGGAAGCTCATGGGCAAGGAGGAAAGTTTAGAAGGCTAAGAGTTGTTCCAGAGCGGAGGGAACCGAGAGAAGGTTCCAATCCCCAATGAATAGGCTTCCCGGGAGATAAGCATGAGGAAGGCATCGTCTAGTTAGACCCGGTCCGCATCGTTCTCCCAAACGTCAAGCTCGTTTCAACGCGTCGGAGAGACGGCGGGAGTTTAAGAGACCCTTTAGGTCTCCGCCTTGGGAGGCAATGGCGATTAATAACTGGAACCAACGAATCACCGAAGGAAGGCTCTCCAGATCAAGAGCATCAAAAAATGAAGGCGCTCCCCTATTGTGACTTCCACCAAGTGAAAGGGCACGCCACTGTGGCGTGCCAGGAGTTCCTAGAAGTGAGAAGGAAGACAGGAGGTGCCAGAAGAGCTCCAGGAGGGGCATCAAGACAAGTAACAAGAAGCGATGGTTGGGGAAGTGCTATCCCTAACCCTGCTAGAGGAAGGTGAGAGGAATGAGTAGATGTCGGGACTCGAGAATGAATCAACTCCATGCACAGCGATGAGGAAGTGAAGGCCACCCGCAAGGGTATCCTTCACAGAATTTATAGGAGCGTCGTGCCAACATCACAAAGACTAGTCTCCGATCGGAGAGATCACGTTTTCGGCGGAATATATGTAGGAGAATGAGGATCCGTTCCACGAAGCACTTGTCATCTAAGCAGCAATCGACAACTTTACAGTTACTCGGATCCCGGTGGATAACGGCAACTCGGTCAACGTCGTCTTCAAAAAGGTGTTCGACGTTATAGCGGTGGAATACAAAAGGGTGAAGGCAATAGATGACCCGCAGTTTGGCTTCACTGGAGAATGGAAGGAGGTCGAAGGAGGAGTGGAGTTGTTGGTGAACATCGGAGGCAATCAAAAAACTGTTGATTTGTCATCGTGGACACTTCGAGAAGATATAATGTTATTTTTGGGAGGCCGCTCATTAGTGTCTTTCAATATGTGTCCTCCTTCCATCGGTGTTTGGAGTACAAGCAGGGAGGGGTACAAATCTGAATCAAGAGCGCTTTGAAGATGGCCCAAGAATGTTATCTTCTCGTCGTCCACACTATCGACTTGAGAGAAGATGCAGTGGAGGTTGATAGGGTGTTGGAAGGAATGGCACGCCTACAAGCGGCCGAGGAAGTGCAGGAGATGAAGGTGATCGCTGTGGACAGGAGGCTGGAAAGCGTGAAGGTCAGCAAGGAGCCGATGAAGGAGGAGCAGCAAGAGATCATGGCGTGTCTACAAGCCAATGTCAACCTCTTCTCTTGGAGCACCACAGACATGTCCGGCATTGATGCTGAAGTGGCAAGTCATCGCCTCAATATCAACTCAAATGTCCGCCTAATTCGACAGAATAAGAGGTCGATCGCCACCAATCTGGTCGAACCCATCTGCGAGGAGGTGAAAAAGCTGTTGGAGGTAGATTTGTGTCAAAGATCTAGTATCCAGGTTAAGTCTCAAAAGTTGTAATGGTAAAGAAGGCAGGAAGGAAATGGCGCATGTGCATAGACTTTTTGCAATTAAATAAAACTTATCAGAAAGATTGTTACCCCCTGCCTTGAATTGATACGTTGGTTGATTCAATCATCGGTTTTCCTGTTACGAGTTTTCATTATGCATATTCAGGATACCAACAGATCCAGATGCATTCTCCCAACGTGAAAGACGTCTTCTTCATCACCAACAATATTTGTTACTCCTACAAGATGATGTTTTTTGGTTTGAATAGCACAAGGACGACCTACCAAAGAATGGACCAGGTATTCAAAAAACAAAAAGGGGCGTAACTTGGAGGTCTATCTCGACGACCTTATGATCAAGAGCAAAGGAGTCCAAAAGCATCCGGAGGACTTGGAGGAGACCTTCATAACATTGCGAAAGTATAAAATGAGACTTAACTCTGTTAAATGCATCTTCAGAGCTAGCAAGGGAAAGTTTTTGGGGCATCTTCTAACTCCTGCGGTAGTCTAGTCAAAACCCGACAAAGTGAAGGATATCAATGAGATAGCCTTTCCTAGAGAAACCAAGGAGGTGCAGCGACTGACCGAGAGGCTCGCCGGCCTGAGTTGGTTCTTATCCAAAGCAGGGGAGAGATGTTCTCCATTCTTTAGGACTCTCTGCAACAATAAAAAGTTCGAGTGGACCGCCGAGTGTGAATTAGCTTTCCAAACCCTAAAGCAACAGTGGATGCAAGCCTTTCTGCATCAGGGGCCGCGAGAAAGAGAAGACCGCTTCCTTTATCTGGGAGTAGGAGTTGAGGCAGCCAGCTCGATTCTAGTTAGGGAGGAAGGGAGGAGTCAATTGTTGATCTACTATGCAAGTAGAGTTCTCAGGAAGGCAGAGTTACGCTATCCAATCTTGGAAAAGCTAGTCTTCGCGCTCATCACCTCAGGGAGGAGATTGAGGTCATATTTTCAAGTGCACACAATAAGGGTGGTGACTGATCAACCCCTGAGGATGATCCTGGAAAAGGTGGAGCATTCCAGTCGGCTCACTAAGTGGTTTGTCGAGCTTAGCTACCGAGGATGGCGATCAAATCGAAAGCGGTGGCGGACTTTCGGGTGGACTTCTCCGTCGAGGAGGAAGCACAAGAGGGGGCAGAATAATTCATCCTCTGGCAAATGATTGTGGATGGATCATCGGGGAGGGATTCTCTTGGAGTAGTGATTGTCCTAGTGAGCCCACAGGGGATGAAAATCGAACAAGTTGTGGAGATTCTTTTTCCCGTCACCGAAAACCAAACCGAATACGAGGCCGTTATCGCGGGCCTCTACCTAGCCAAGGAGTTTGGAATCCAAGATATTCGAACTCACACGGATTCGATAGTGGTTGTGTCGCAAATCCGAGGGAAGTTTGAGGAGAGAGAACAAATCTTCGTGAGGTACCTCCTGAAGGTCAAAAGCCTGATCAGCACCTTCAGATCCTTCTTCGTACACCATGTCCCGAGGGAAAAGAACGGCATAGTGGACCGGCTGGCCATGTACGGTCCCAAGGCGGTAGGCACCCTGGACGAACTATTCAGACCATCCATCGAAGGAGAGTCGATGGAGGATCGAGAAGCATCCATCCTGGATGGATCTCTTCGTCGCCTACCATACCACAAGGGAACTCCTGACCACCATGGAGGACAAGGAGCATTTTCGACATAAGTCTGCCTGTTATTTGCAACATGATGGAGGTCTATATTGGAGGACCATTTCTGGTCCTCTGGCTCGATGCCTCTCGAAGGCTGAGTTCCCCCGAGTCCTGTAAGAGATACACTTCGGCGAGTGTGGCGGTCACTCAGGAAGTCGTAAGCTGGAGAAGAAGATCCTGCAGCAAGGGTATTTCTGGCAGACCATTCGAAAGGATGTGGAGAGGTTCGCTCAGAGCTGGCAAAGTGTCAACACTTCACTCTGTTGCATCTATTGTCGGCCCAACACCTAAGAGACAACACGCCTTCCTGGACATTCGAATATGGACCTGGTAGGGCCCTTAACTCCCGCCAGCGGGCAGCGTCGATTTATCCTGATGATAATCGACTACTTCATGAAGTGGATAGAGGCGAAAGCCTTGGAGAAGACCACGTCTAAGGTGGTGAGAAATTTCTTGTGTATAGATATCGTATGCCGATTCGGCAAACCCCAGGTCATTGTCACTGACAATGACCATCAGTTTGTCAGCATCAAAATAAAAGAATTTTGTAGGCAGATAATGACTGACCTGAGCTTCTTCTCAGTGCAACATCCCCGAATCAACGGCTAGGTGGAGGCCTCCAGCTAGCTTATTCTCAACCTCATGAAAAAGAATATGGAGAATCTGCAAGACAATTGGGTGGAGCAGCTCCCCTCTGTCTTGTGGGCGTTGAGGACTATTTTGAGTTTGTCTACCGGAAAAACTCCTTTCTAGCTGTCCCACAGATCAGAGGCCCTCGTTCTGGTGGAATTTGAGGACTCCGGTATGAGGGTGGTTGCGGGTGAAGAAGGAAGCGAAGAGTGGCAGCTCGAGAACAACGAGGCTTTAAAGGAATCTTTGGATTCCGTAGAAAAGCTTCGGTGAGAAACTTCTTATGGAGAGATATCGTATGTCGATTCGGCATACCCCAGGTCACTGTCACTGACATGACCCTCAGTTCGCCAGCATCGAAATAAAAGAATTTTGAAGGCAGATAGGGACTGACCTGCACTTCTCCTCAGTGCAACATCCCCGAATCAACGGCTAGGTGGAGGCCTCCAACTAGCTTATTTTCAACCTCGTGAAAAAGAATACGGAGAATCTGCAAGACAATTGGGTGGAGTAGCTCCCCTCTGTCATGTGGCGTTGAGGACTATTTTGAGTTCGTCTACCGAAAAAACTCCTTTCAAGTTGTCCCACGGATCAGAGGCCCTCATTTTGGTGGAGTTGGAGGACTCAAGTATAAGGGTGGTTGCGGCTGAAGAAGGAAACGAAGAGTGGCAGCTTGAGAACAACGAGGCTTTAAAGGAATCTTTGGATTCCGTAGAAAAGCTTCGGGACCTCGCCACGACAAGGAAAGAGGGGGTCAAAAGGAGGATGACTAAATATTTCGACAAGCACACTAGGATCAAGCAATTCAAGAAAGGCGATTTGTTCATGAAGAAGGTCGACGCCTCCGTCGGGTCGACGACCGTGGGTAAACTCAATCCAAATTGGGCAGGATCGTTCGTAGTCTTAGAAGCTCTGAAGACCGAAGGTTACAGCCCGCAAAATCAAGAAGGCGAAGCGCTCGAAACAAATAAAACGGGGATGACCTGAAAAGGTTCTTCCTAGGAGCAGACGACTCAGGGCGAGCGTCAAACATGGGATACGTAACGATACCCCTCGAGCATTGCCACTCTAAGCATTTATTTCGTGAGTCAATCTACGTCCAGGCCTTAGGGCAGGCCATTGACCCCTCGAGCATCGCAGCTTTAAGCCTCGAATGTGTGAGCCGATTTAAGTACAGGCCTTAGGGTTGGTTGTTGACCCCTCGAACATCGCTGCTTTAAGCCTCGAATGTATGAGTCGATCTAAGTTCAGGCCTTAGGGTTGGTCGTTGACCCCTCGAGCATCGCCGCTATAAACCTCAAATGTTAGGGTTGGATGATGACTCCTCGAGCATTGTCGCTTTAAGCCTTAATTGCGAGAATCGGTCTAAGTTTAGTCCTTAGGGTTAGTTATTGACCCCTCGAACATTGCCGCTTTAAGCCTCGAATGTGTGAGTCGATCTAAGTCCAAACCTTAGGGTTGGTCGTTAACCCCTCGAGCATTGCCGCTTTAAGTATTGAATGTGTGAATTGATCTAAGTTAAGCCTGGCCTTTGACCCCTCGAGCATTATCGTTTTAAGTCTCAAATGCGTGAGTAGATCCAAGTTTGAGCCTTAGTGCTAGTTGTTGATCCCTCGCGCATTGCCGTTTTAAACCTCGATTGTGTGAGTCAATCTAAGTCCAGGCCTTAGGGTTGGTCGCTGACCCCTCGAGCATTGTCGCTTTAAGCCTTGAATGTGTGAGTCGACTTAAATCCAAGCCTCAGGGCTGGTTGCTGACCCCTCGAGAAACGATTCCTCTAAGTGAACCGCTATTTTCATCCTATGAGCCTAAGTGCTCTCGCTCTCTTCGTCAAATGAGTCTAAGCGCTCTCTTCGTGCTTGTTTTTTTACGATATCCTGGTATACAGTCTTTCATGAAGAAATATGGATATGTAGAAAGAAATGAAAAAGAACGAATCATTTTAAACTTTGGCGTAGCACATAAGCTAATTGTATCAAATACCCTTTTCATAAAAATTGAAGAACATTTAATTACGTTTAAAAGCGGACCAAATAAATCACAAATTAATTATTTTATGACTCGCAAAATGGATAAAATGATTTGTAAAGATTGTAAAGTCATAGCTGGAAAAAGTTTAACAACACAATATAAGTTAGTGGTGTTAGATGTACAAATTAAATATAATAAATTTAAGACAAGAACAAAAATGTTACAAAAAATTCGGTGGTGGAACTTGAAGATGGAAAAGCTGGTTGTTTTCAAGAAGGCAAGTATGGAACGACTAGTTGATGACCTCTATGTTGATCTTAATGTCTCATGAGAAGTTATGTCTTCACATTTAAGGATAAATAGAAAGAACGTACTTGGAATATCAAAAATCGTATGCCCCCAAATAAAGAATTTTGGTGGTGGAAAGAGAAAGTGCAAGACAAAGAGAAGGCAAAGAAGGTCAGCTATAAATCACTTGACATTTGTAGGAATGATGAAAAATTAGTCAGGTATAAAGTCGTCAAAAAAGAAGCTAAACAGGTAGTAAGTAAAGCAAGAAGTCAAGCTTATAAAGAATTTTATAAGTGACTAGATACCAAAGATGGAGAGTGTGATATATATAAAATTGTTCGAGCTAGAGAAAGAAATATAAGAGATTTAAGTCAAGTAAAATGCATAAAGGATGAAACAGATAAATTTTTGACGGTTGATGTGGATATTAAAGAGCGATAAAAAAAAAATTATCAACTCTATAATGAAACAAAGAACAATGAATTGAACTTGGAATAGTTAAGTAAATCAGAGAAGTATAAGAACATAACGTTTTATCGTAAAATTCAAGTATCAGAGGTAAAAGATGTTCTAAATAAGATGAAAAATGAAAATGCGGTTGGGTCAGACGATATACCCATCGAAGTATGGAAATATTTAAGAAATGAAGGAATTTTTGTCTTACATGTTTTTTCAATAAGATACTAAAGTTAAAAAGGATGTCAGATCAATGGAGAGAAAGTATCTTGGTACATTTGTATAAGAATAAAGCGAATATACAAAATTGTGTTAATTACAGAGGAATTAAATTGATGATTCATAACATGAAACTATGGGAACGAGTAATAGAAATAAGATTAAGACGAGATACTAATATCTCGGAGAATCAATTTGTATTAATGCCAGGGAGGTCGACTATGGAAGCTATAGATCTCTTGAGGAGACTCATTGACAACTATCGAGAAAGAAAACAAGATTTGCATATGTTGTTTATTGATCTTGACAAGGCTTATGATAGAGTTCCAAGAGAGATCTTATGGAGAGTCTTAAAAAAGAAAGGTGTAAATATATCATATATTGACACAATCAGAGATATGTATACAAATTCAGTGCATGGGTGAGGACATTTGGAGGATTAACACAGGAATTCCCTATCACTGTTGACATACATCAAGGTTCAGCTTTAAGCCTTTATCTCTTTACCCTCATCTTAGATGAGCTTACAAGACATCCAACAAGCAATACCTTGGTGTTTATTGTTTGCGGATGATATTGTTTTGGTTGATTTGACGCGTGAGAGTGTAAACGCAAAACTTGAATCTTGGCGAGATACTTAGAAAAGAATGGTTTTAGGTTGAGCCGGGCAAAGACGGAGTATATGGAGCTTAAATTTAGCAATACAAAAAGGACAGGTGACTTCGTTATTAAGTTGGGTGATCAAGATATTTCCCGTAGTGAGTGTTTTAAATATCATGGATCGACAGTTCAAAAAGACGGAGGTATTGATAAAGATGTGACACATAGAATCCAAGCGGGTTGGTTGAAGTGGAGAGGCGCGTCAGGGATCTTATGTGATCGTAAAGTACCACTAAAACTTAAGAACAAGTTTTACCGTACTGCAATTAGACCTGCGATGCTCTATGGTTCTGAGTGTTGGGCAGTGAATTGTGTACATGAGCAAAAAATGGGAGTTGCGGAGATGAGAATGCTTAGGTGGATGTGTGGACACACGAGATTGGATAAAATTAAGAATGAAAATATCAGGGATAAGACAATAGTAGCACCAATTACAGAGAGGATGCGAGAAGCTCGTATAAGATGGTATGGACACGTACAAAGGAGACCATTAGAGGAACCTATTAGGCGTTGTGAGAGTCTAGTCACTAGGCATATTAAACAAGGGAGGGGCAGACCAATAAAGACTTGGAATGAAACTATAAGGAAAGACATGATGTACTTAGGCATTAGTGAGATTATGACAAAAGATAGGGCACAATGGCGACAAAGGATCCATATAGCCGACCCCACTATAGTGGGATAAAGGCTTGAATGTTGTTGTTATATCCTGATATACATCACTACTTGGGAGGCCCACCTAGTCCATCTTTGCACTGTATTTCAGCAGGTTCTCTCCCACCGATTGTTTTTAAAAGGGTCAAATGTTACTTTGGGACTGACTGGGTCGCCTACTTGGGCCATGTCGTTGACATCACGAGTGTTTCAGCAAATCCCCTCAAGATTCAAGGAGTAGCTGAATGGTCCCTTCCTCAATCCCAGCGGGAGCTTCGCGGGTTTTGGGGCTTAAAGGGCTATTATCGACATTTCATCCAGAGGTACAGTGTGACGGCGCACCATTATTTGCTCTCTTGAAGAGGCAATCCTTCGCATGGGGGGCACTGGGACAAATGCTTTTCAAGCTCTTTAGGGAGCCTTGGTGTCGACCCTTATCCTTCGCCTACCAGATTTTAGTCAGGAGTTCCAAGTTGAGTGTGACGCATCAAGACGGGGTAGCGGTGTTGTGCTCCAGTAGGCGGGACATCCGAAAGCATATTTCAATCGCGGACGGAGCTTCATCGTCAAAAATCCAGGCTTATGAATAGGAATTCATTTGGCTTACAAAGGCAGTTTAACATTGGCGGTCATACTTGCGGGGATCGTTCCTTCCTGATTTGTACCGATCATTTCAGCCTCAAATATCTCTTGGAACAATGCATCGCCACAGCCCCGCGGCAGCGTTGGATCAACAAGCTTCTAGCTTTGATTTTTGGTTGGAGTACAAAACGGGTGCCTTGAAATGGGCCATGAATCCCTCTCTCGCCGCGACCATCGGGAGGCATTTTTATTAGCCATTTCCCAGTTGATCTCTTCCATTCTACACTGCCTCCGATAGGAAATTTAGGACACCCCGGTCCTCCAAAAGCCTCTCCACCGTATTGAGGAGCAGTTGCCCTTGTCTTAGGTAATACAGGATGGCCTCATCTTACACAAGGGTCGGCTCTACATATAGGTTGCCTCTCCTTTGATCACAAAGTTTCTGAAAAGCACATGTGGCGCCACTCATGAAGGGGTTCACAAGACCCTCATCAGATTAGAAGTTCTTTTAAAAGGGACTATGATGCAGGATGGACGTCACACCCGCCTGCAACCCTGGAGTCCCCCCAGGGGGCCCACCATGGAGTCGCACCAAGGAGGCTTTATCAAGGCCGCGGCCCGTACACCCCAACTCATCCACGACCCCACAACAGGGCTGATGGGTTGTTGAAGTCGGGGCTCGATCCCCCAACCTCCTTGATAAAGAACTCTGATGTGAATTCTCATCACCAACTGATCGGCGATCAGAAGTGGAACCGACGGCGTGGAAATAATTGAAGTGGCTATACTCGGTGGCGGGATATGGAAACGGGCCGGAAATGGATAGATCCGGCCACGAAGGGGTAGATCCGTGCGAGGGGTGAATGGATCCAATGTTTCGTGGCGGATCCGGGTAAAGGAATGGAGTATGGGTGGAGGGGATGACGGATCGGGGGACTGAGATTCTAGATCTGGACTGATCTAGAAATTGGAGTTGTTTGGAGGTGGTTCCATGAAGGGGGATGGTGGCAGGGTGTGGTTTTGGGTTGTGGAAGAAAGAGGGGTTGTGGTGGGTGAGGGGGAGGCTGGCCGCAGGCTGTAGACAGGGGTGGAGGGAAGCAGAAGTGAGAGGGAGGAGGGGGAATAGGCGGTTGTTTGCTGGGAGAAAAGGTTGTCGGCCAGCAACTACAAGAGAACAGCAGGCCAGCGGTGGGTTAAGGCTGAGCAAAGTTTAGAGATGAATAGTGAATTTAATTATTCAACAGTAGATTTTGAATAGAAAAATAAGATTCCCTGGACAAACCTATGTGGCTGCGTTTGGGATTGGATGGTTGTGGGGGAGGGTTTGGGAGGGGAAAAAGAGGGCTAGGATTAGGGGATACCTTGGGGAGGGAGATATAAGCCTAGGAGTCGTCACCTAGGGTTCCGCGGAGTCGGCACCGTGGAGAGATTGCCGGATTTCAGAATTTTTGTTCTCCAAAATCTGCAATGCCTAGACCAGCCCCCTATCACATCTATTTATAATAAAACAAGGATTAGGTCATCTCTCATCAACGGCAATGATTTGTCGGAGGTGAGACTACCCAAATACATCAAAATAAATGCAAACGTAGTAAAATAATATATCAAATCGATTCGCAACAAGAATCTGGACACATCTGCGGAGTCCGATCGTCGATCCGGGCAGGTCATATATGGTAAGTCGTCAAATCAGCCCCGAACGGGCCCAAAACTCGTCCTCGTCTCTGCTCTGCATCAGACTCAAATGCGTCGTCCATGAATTCATCTCCGTTTGCCTCACATATAAGTGCAGTAATACCAACCACCAGCTACTGGACGGGCTTCTCCAGCCTCTCCCCGTACCCATACAGATATGGGCCGACAAATCTATGGATTTCATCGAGAGGCTCCCCGCATCAAGGGGCCGATCGGTCATTTTCATGGTGGGGGACAAATTTTCCAAGGGGCTCATTTCATCGTCAAGAGCCGCCCTATTATGGGGGATGAGGTAGCAAGCACCTTTTTGACCAAGTGTTCGGTCTGCGCGATATTTTGAAGAACATTGTGTCTGATAGAGACAAGATTTTTACTTCGCTATTATGTGAGTTGTTCGCACTATTTGGTACCAAGCTTGCAATTTCGTCACCATACCATCCACAGTCGGACGGTCAGACCGAGGTGATCAACCGAACGCTTGAGATGCACCTCCATTGCATTACAAGGGACTACCCGAAGGACTGGGCAAGGTGACATCCATGGGTAGAATATTGATACAACGCGTCATATCATGTATCCTTATAGATCGCTCCCTTCCACCTCGTTTACGATCAGGAACCGCAACGCCTACTTGCATACATCAGCGCATCAGCTCGATCAACCACCATTGACAACGAGCTGCAGAACCGGGAGCACCTTCTTCAGGCCAGGCACAGCTAAAGACCGCCTACAACCGGGGACACCGCGAGCTTTTCTTTGGGTCAAGGGATTGGGTGTGGCTTAAATGTTGACGTTACCGTCAATCGACCATCGCCAAGAGCCCATACCACAAGTTGGGCCCCGAATTCTACGAGTCGTTTGAGGTTTTACAGCGTATTGGCGAGGTGTCTTACCATTTTCAACTCCCAGTCGATGCCCGGATTCACGACGTGTTCCAATTCTCGTGGTTGAAGCTGGTCGTGGGGGCTCCTCTTAAACCCTTGGTGCACTTGCCCCCGCAAATACCCAGAAAGCTTGATGTAGAAGCGGACGGAGATGTTACGAACCCACGATGGGGGATAACTTACATGCGCTGCACGACAACGCGCAAGGAGCTCAACGCATAGTCATGCTATGTTTTATCTTATGTTTTTGCTCGTTTAAGTTGTATTAATTTGTATGTTAAACTTGGACTTGGTGTGACCCAACTAGTTATAGGGTTGGGGTGGATTTTGGATTAAGATATGAAAAGTATTATTCTCGTTTCTCTCTCTCTCTTTAACTTTCTCTCTCTCTCTGTTATATCGTTTTTGCGGTACTGCTCCGCCAAATGCCCTCTTCCACGCTAGCTCCTACAATGTATCTCCCCCTTCGGTGAGATAGGTTCCAGAGGATCTAAGAGAGGCCACACCGAGCTCCTACGGAAATTCTCCCTCGATCGACGGCAAACGTGATCCCAAACTACGGCTCGTACCAGACTATCCCAATTATAAAGTAAGCTTGACAAAATCAACACAGCTAACATCTCATTCTCAAATACCAATCCAACTAATTCCTACCAGACGATGATAGCATTGAAGTCATTCAAATGCACGGCCATTAATTTCCTTTCAGTCTTTTGCATGTTTAGTAAACGTCTCATAAGAAAAAACTGTTTGTTGTTGAAGGTTTCTCATACATCTGCAACAGGGCCGCAAAAATATCTTTTGTAGTCTTCTCCTTGAAGATGCTAAGAAGGTTACGGATGACAACCAGGTGAGTCATGTCACTCCAAGAGCTTTGCCATCCAACACCTCTCACTTCTTGTCGTCCATATCTTCTGACATTTCTTTCTTCCGCCAAAAGGCAGGTAAAGATCCCTAAAATACAACCTTGTCAATCTTCACTTTCCTTTTATTCATCCAACACCTCTCACTTCTTGTCGTTCATATCTTCTGACATTTTCTTCTTCCGCCAAAAGGCAGGTAAAGATCCCTCAAATACAAACTTGTCAATCTTCACTTTCCTTTTATTCATGCATGCTCCAACTTAAACTGAGTACCCGTGAATCCTATCACTGATCTTAGAATCAATTGCTTCAAAGATCGTGACCACAAAGGATAGGGAGTGGACCAATGGTCGTTACTTACCGCACTAGATCACGAACCAGAACAAATCAATTGTTCGTCTTAACCTAGCTTTAATATCACTTTGTTAAGGTCGCAGGTAACTGCAATGAACATAAATCACAGAGACAAACAAATTCACAAAAATCTTTGATATTAACTGAAATAAAACTCAAGCAATACTTGTCAGTTGTCACACAATAACACAATGAAAATAAAGAGAGCATTATATGTTCCGTTTGACCCTCTACCGACCAATACTACTAAGAATATAGAATACATTCATCACAGACACTACTGTAATTTGCTTAGTCACTAGTTGACTAATATCTCAAAACATCCCTACAATACAATAAAAGTTAAAGGTGTGATAAATAGATTGGGGATCGAAACCTCAACTACGATCCCTCAAATACAAACTTGTCAATCTTCACTTTCCTTTTATTCATCCAACACCTCTCACTTCTTGTCGTTCATATCTTCTAACATTTCCTTCTTTCGCCAAAAGGCAAGTAAAGATCCCTCAAATACAAACTTGTCAATCTTCACTTTCCTTTTATTCATGCATGCTCCAACTTAAACTGAGTACCCGTGAATCCTATCACTGATCTTAGAATCAATTGCTTCAAAGATCGTGACCACAAAGGATAGGGAGTGGACCAATGGTCGTTACTTACCGCACTAGATCACGAACCAGAACAAATCAATTGTTTGTCTTAACCTAACTTTAATACCACTTTGTTAAGGTCGCAGGTAATTGCAATGAACATAAATCACAGAGGCAAACAAATTCACAAATATCTTTGATATTAACTGAAATAAAACTCAAGCAATACTTGTCAGTTGTCACACAATAACACAATGCAAATAAAGAGTGCATTATATGTTCTGTTTGACCCTCTATCGGCCAATACTACTAAAAACATAGCATACATTCATCACAGACACTACTGTAATTTGCTTAGTAACTAGTTGACTAATATCTCAAAGCATCCCTACAATACAATGAAAGTTAAAGGTGTGATAAACAGATTAGGGATTGAAACGTCAACTACGGATTGTAGCCAGAGAGGATCAAAATAGCAAGGAGAATGATCTCTCTTTCTTCTAAGTAGATGAGTGAAACAAAGGATCGAGCCTAGGGCATAGCCCTTTCTTCCACTTCATCGACAACAGGTCTCCGCTCACGCTCCTCTTTTTGTCGACCGAATGAGGTCGAGCTCACCTCTTCTGACTCGTTGAAACACACTTGCTCCTCGCCTCATTCTACTATGTTGAAGGTGCCTCCTTTTGCTCTCTAGAATGAGATTAAGCCTCCTACTCATGAAACCCCTTCCTCCATGTTCTAGAAAAGATTGTATCTAACTCAGTTGATGTTGAAACCCTCACTTGAGAGTTCTAGGAAAGAAGCCTTGGATTGATAATTGAACCGGTCAAGATTAGGCCACACAACATCCTACACCGCCTCTTCCAGTCAATCCCAGAACCCCACTATCCGCCAGGCACATCTCTATACACATTGACCCAGCCAGCCATATCCACGACCAATCTCGAGCCTACAGCCACCTCCACTGTCCTCCTAGACCTCGACATACCCGTTAACAGCCTTATCCTCACCTGTTTTCACTGTTCTAGTCGCCCTCTAGCCCCACCCAGCCCTATTCTCCCTTCCCCACACCCACAAACATTTTTCCCATCCAACTCCCCACATCACAACCATTTCCACCCTCATGTATGTACCCATCATACCCGCTGACACTTTTTTGCCACCACCATGACGTCTCTTCACTAATTCTAGAATTCCTAATACCAAAACTCTAAAACTTGCAAACCCAATGTCTAATTGCACATTCCCCGCTAAGTGCACATTGAAACCCACACACTGCTTCTACGGCCGTCTCATCCTCCATAGTCGGTGCCAATAACTTGGTGAGTCATTATATTTAGTTATCACTTCTTCGCATTTTAGTGATGTACATTTATTGATTGAAATATTTTGTTCGGAGTATTTTGGCCTGAGTAACTTCAGTGTTTGTGCTAGATTCATCAACCTTACATTTAAATTAAGTGCAATATCAATAAATTTGCAATTGTCATTCCCTTAATTCGAATATTTGTGATTAAGTGTGAATTTTAAGTTTTGTTGTTTAATTATTTGCATGCGGGAATTATTTGCATATTGAATCATAAGCATTGCATTTGGGTTAGGGTTTATGTCGTGACGTCTTATTCATCAGATGCGTGCATAAATTCATTTGCATCCTCATTTTGGTCAGCCCGTATTTTCATTTGCACTTTCAATTGCTTGCTCACATTAATTTAGAGTTAGATTCGCATGTTTGTTACCTGTAGATTTGTCATGTGACATCTATGCTGGAAAATTATATGAGTTGCATAATCAAATTAATATTGTTATGCGTATGAAAGACTTGAGTGTTGTTGTATGCGTATGAAAGACTTGAGTGTTGTTGTATGCCTATGAAAGACTTGAGTGTTGTTGTATGCCTATGAAAGACTTATTATGTAAACTCATGATTAACATTCCATACTTTTCTTTCCTTACTAGAACCATAATGTCAATTTACACTGGAGATATGCAAGGACTTAGCATGTTTGTACATGTTTTGTTTTTAACATTACTAGTGGTCCTTCTGTTAATGGTTCAACTTTGTTATCAAGTCAAGCGTTCCTTCAAATCATCGAACACAATATTTGTGTTGGTGCTTCCACCGATAAGTTTTTGTAGGTCCAGGATGTGCTTCTAGTTCAGCCACCAACATTTAAACTCATGATTGACACTCCATATTTTTTCCTTAGTAGAGCCATAATGTCAATTTAAATTGGAGGAATGCAAGGACTTAACATGTCTGTACATGTTTTGTTTTTAACATTACTAGAGATCATTATGTTGATTGTTGGAACCAAGATTCGGCCCAACGAGCAGTTCGGACCCAAAAAGGTGGGCAACCCGCACCTACTTCTCCTGAGAAAGGACGCTAAGCTGAATACTCAAACTTGACACAGACCCTGGCTGCAACACGGAGAACCCACCACACACCCGGAAGAATTTTGAGCGCTTCCCCTCCCAAACTAAAGTTGAAGCTGGGCACCTTGGAGAGCCTTCGGAGCTAACCAAAAATAGGTTGAAGAAGAGGAAGCCAAAAGAGAACTGGATCCTCTCCAAAGGTGCCTTTCAGGGTCTATTTATAGTTTTTTCAGTGGGGTCTACCAATAGCGCAATCTCGTCTTTTGGTTTTACTATACTCAATTCAGATTGGTCTGCCAATAGCCAAACTCCGCTGCTTGGAATGGTTATCGGCAGACAAAAATAAATATAACGCTACAGGGAAAATTCTCATGTGGTTCACCAGCGACGAGACCCCAGCCTCCTGGGATGGCGGATCCCCTGAAGGGACCGGCTCTCGCCGACCATCGGCTCGCCTTGCCAACCCCGGCTCGCCTTAAGGCGAGCGGCGAGTACCCGATGAGGCCAGCACTCACCCACCTCCTATTCTTACCTCGGGGCGAGCACATCCATACCTCGCGACTCGCCCCTCAGGCCAATCGCTTGTCGCCTTTGGCGTGTGCAAGCCCACTCGGCTCGCTCGGACCCGAGCTCTCTTGGCCCATTCCACTCGGCGAACACGGGGTTGTACATTGATGGTTCAACTTTGTTATCACGTCAAGCGTTCCTTCAAATCATCAAACACAATTTTTTTTAGTCCTTCCACCGATAAGTTTTTGCAGGTCCGAGATGTGCTTCTAGTTCAACCACCAACATTTCACTGATAGAATATAGTAATAAGATAGAGTTTCAACCACTTAGCTCCCCAGGGAATCCTCATTGAGGGGAATTGACACAATAAAGGGCAGCCCGATGCACAAAATATCTCTGCGCAACGAGTGTTCGGAGAAGGGTCCCACCACAAGGGAGAAATGTCAGCAAACCTTACCATGCGTTTTTGCAAGATCAAGATATTGTGAAAATGATTTAATAGGACCACAGATGTTTAAGCACTTTTTATTTCTTTTAAATGTAATTACTTCATTTTATAAATTAATTTGATTTCAAGAAAAAAAGATAGTGATTGTTTGTCCTAGTTTATGTTTTATTTTTATTTTTATTTAATTTTTAGTCTTATAAGGAGTGTTAATCCTAATCATGATGAAGTTTTTCTATAAACAAGATCAAAATTTGAGCTATGAGAACATTATTTCTATTAAGATTCTTCTCCACTTAAGAAGCGGGGAAAATATACCGATAGGAGTGAGATCTGGAAGTAGGATTCACTCTTTTGGTATCTTTATTTTGTATTTTCTTGCAAGTTCAATTTACTTCCTCATTTGGCTCCGCACCGTATGTCTGTTTAACTATATTAGGAATAACATGGCTATGAGTATAGTTAATACATTAACACTCTTAATGATGAACTTAAATTAAATACAAATAATTATATATAATAATGATGATGATTTCTACCATTCAATTGCCAAACATATATTTAGCTCGTAATTGGGCAGACAAAAATAAGTAGATCCTCCAAATATGTTTTTATTTTAGGCGGAAATGAAAATAAAACATAATCAAAACAATAAAAAAAACAAATACAAACCTGGCCCTATTACGTAGCCAAGCCTTCTCTACAATACAATAAATATCAAATAAGGGTACCAACGCGTCATATTAAGAAACTAGACCCATTTTTCACCTAAAGTAAATTTAATTATATGATTTAAATGAAATCAAATAAAGTTTACATGCAGCTTTTTAATGATCATATACCATCAGACAATATATCAAAACAAATGGAAATATACATACAATGTACTTATTTCTAAGAAGTGTGAGCAGGAATATCTCATAATTCCGTGTCCATAAATAAGAAACACTAAAATATTGGTCTCGAGTCTTACTTCCACTTTCTATAGAAGACAAAAAATGATAAAACGTTACTAACCTGCTAGAAGACCCGGGAGGGTACAATTCCATAACCAGCTTTGACCATGATGAAGTCATTCGAGAGCTATTCCTACTCAACTGGCTGTTATTCAGGGAAGAATACAAGGTCTCGTTTCTTGAAGCAGGTTGTCTTTGCTTGATCACCGCAATGATACATAAGTTAAGTGCAGAATTGAAATAATCACCACTTTGAATGACACACAGAATAGGGAATAATGCTAAAAGTTCATTACTTCAACACAATCAGGCTACTCTTACATTGAATTTCTTGATGCATTTACAGCCTGATTTCCAGCCCTCATTGCATCAATGACATACCTAACATCACCAAATGGAACCAAATCGGGAAGATATCAGTAACAACAGCAACTTCTCTTGGAAACTAACATAAGACACTAAGAAAAAGTAATAATCAATTAAAGCATTTCTCTACCCCGGAGACGAACAAGCTGTAATAAAATATTGCACTAGTGCAGCCAAAACAACTGCCAGATATGCTGCAGTGTACCTGAAAGTTAAGGGAGGTCACAAAGATTAATTCAGAAAATGGGGAAAAAATTCGACCTAATCTATCAAAATACAATTCAGGTAGCACAAAAAAAAAACAAATCTGCTCAAAATACTATGCACCAAGTTGGATTCTTACCTGGTATCAGAGCATACATGCCTAAATCTTACCAAAAGAGTGTTTCCAAAAGGCACCATGAAAACATAAAAGCCCTATGACTGACTTGAAGATTTGGAACTATGAGAAGTATGGACACCAAAAACTTGAAGTGTGCATAAACAATTGTCTTTTTTATTTTAAAGTCTGGTTTCATTTGACTTTAGATGTTTGCATTAGTAGACTTTGGAGGTGGAATATGAATCATATTATTACGAACTTTTAGTTTTGATATTTACTTCAGTACTTTTTTCTTAAAATTGAAATACTTTAATATCAATTTCATAAGATTTATGCCCTGCATGTGATAGGTAACAACTCCCCATCCCCACAAACACCCCTCCACATTTCAAAACACTGAATATAGAGTATGTGAATTGCATTTTTGAAGTGCAATGCAAAGGAGAGAACTTGGTGTTTATGAAACGAGCGAGGGTGCAAACGCAAAACTTGAATCATTGCGAGATACTTTAGAAAAAATGGTTTTAGGTTGAGTAGGGATAAGACTGAATATATGGAGCTTAAATTTAGCAGTACAAGAAGGACGGATGACTTCGTTATTAAGTTGGGTGGTCAAGATATTTCCCGTAGTGAGTGTTTTAAATATCTTGGATCGATAGTTCAAAAAGACGGAGGTATTAATAAAGATATGACACAGAATCCAAGCGAGTTGGTTGAAGTGGAGAGGCGTGTCAGGGATCTTATGTGATCATAAAGTACCACTAAAACTTAAGGGCAAGTTTTACCATACTGCAATTAGACTCGCGATGCACTATGGTTTTGAGTGTTGGGCAGTGAATTGTGTACATGAGCAAAAAATGGGAGTTGCGGAGATGAGAATGCTTAGGTGGATGTGTGGACACACGAGACTGGATAAAATTAGGAATGCATGTATCAGGTATACGACAGAAGTAGCACCAATTGCAGAGAAGATGCGAGAAGCTCAACTAAGTTGGTTTCGACACATACAAAGGAGAACGCTAGAGGTACTTGTTAGGCGTTGTGAGAGACTAGTCACTAGACATGTTAAACGAGGGAGGGGTAGACCAAGAAAGACTTGGAATGAAACTATAAGGAAAGACATGAAGTACTTAGGCCTTAGTGAGATTATGACAAAAGATATGGCACAATGGCAACAAAGGATCCATATAGCCGACCCCACTGTAGTGGGATAAAGGCTTAAGTGTTGTTGTTGTAATGCAGGGAGAAAACTTGAAGGTGTTTCCTACTTTTTCTCCAGGGGGGATAACAATAAAAAGTTGGGTTCAGTTAAGTTAAACGCAATAATTCATTATATCACTTTGTCTGTAACGAAGCTACATAACTTATAATCATATTATTATCAACAAATTCTGTATGAACTATTTACACACCAAAATAAGTTGCAATACTTTTACGAACTAACCATTGTGCTCTCTAAACAGTATTAGTTGTCTGATACTTTTATGTCATTTTACCTTCCTACGAAAAAAATTGCAAATCACATGGACCTAAAATGGTTGGGATAAGGTCAATATCAATCAAGAGGATATCTGATATCAAATCCTACCCCATGTAAAATAGCATCCTTTACACAAACTAATAGTCAAATCCATACAAAATATCATAAATTTGGACAAATTTTTGGATATTATAACAATTACTTGGGCATGCTACTACAAATACACAGAAAATAAAAAAAGCATAATACTCCAGCCTAAGTTTGCAGCCTAAAAGAGTCAATGAAAATATATTTCTTATATATAGACATATGGAATCTGTTTATTTCAACAAAAACTGAACCATAAATACTACTTCAAATACTTTGAGAAACAACTTCTATATTTGATCAAAAAACCCTTCATAAACTCAATCATACCCTCAGCCAAATCTTTACAATCATACTTCCAATATAGTGCAACATATATTACATAGCTGCTCCAAAAGCCCTATAAAAGTTTCAGATTCAACCTTTATTCAACTTTAGTTACTGATGAAAGTAGAAAAATTGCAAGGACCAGGGAATTCTTCAGAAAACTAGTGCAAGATTTTAGACTTTGTTTGGGATAGCTCTGGCAGATGGAAAAATTGTTGATCGAATAGAGCTATTAAAATAGAGCTCTTAGAAAAGCTCTAATGAGACTTTTTGGCGAGTTTGTGCATAAGTGTTGATCGAATATAGTTTTTCATTAAGACTGTTTGGTAGAACAATTGTTATTGTGCAATCAGAGCCTAGATAAAAAATAAATGTTTTAGGGCCCGTTCGTTTCGCCGGTTTTGGTATGCAGGTTTTGGTTTACTTAAATAAAACTAAAAATCAAGTTCGTTTTAGGCTTTTTGAACCAAGATTTTGGTTTTATACAAAAACCGGTCGGTTTTCAGCGCTTTAAAATTTCACTAGCCCTAAAACTTACCTTCATACATCGGTTTTCATCCGCCGCAGTTTTCTCCCTCCCGATCGAGCGAACAGTCTCTGTCTTCCTCCTCGCCCACGCTTCCACGATGGCAGCAGGAAACTCCGGCGACGACACATGAAACTCCCGCGACCACCACCGGCGTCGACTACCAATTCCTGTGTCGTCTTCCTCTCCGTGCTCTGACGACTTCGCAGCCTCCTCCGAACCGGTTTAGGTTTTCTTTCTTCCTCCTCCAGCAAATGTTATTTTTAGGTTTACGAATTTCGCTCGATCTTTACTCCAGCACTGCAGTTCGCTCGATCTTCGTATTTTCACTGTTATTTTTACTAATGACTTACCTCCATACATCGATTTTTCAGATCTTTGTTGTGTGATCATGTGCTATGATTCATTATAGTCAAATGAGATCTGTTTTTAACATCAGTTTATGTTATTCTTATAGTCAAATGAGATGTGTTATTCTGCAGATGATATTTTCACTTCAGCAAATGTGACGTCTCCCTGTCCGTGTGACTTTTTTCACTGTTATTTTCACTATTTTTGGGAATTTTTTTACAGTCAAATGTCAAAAAAATTTTACAGTCAAAAGAGACCAATTTTTTTCCCAGTCAAATGAGATCAATTTTGTGTTTGTTATTGTAGATGGATGCGATTATTGAGTTACGTAGGAAAAAAAGGTTGTTCAGGCGGAATATAAAGATTACAGTTGTGCTTGTTGCGGCTGCCGTTGTTTTGAGTTCACCTACTGTACGGGTTTCTTCAAGCCTTAGGGAGCGACAAGATCACACACGAAGAATATTATTAGATAGGTTGTATAATGGGACCGACATCAATTGCTACAACTTACTGCGCATGAATAAAAGTTCTTTTCGAAAATTGTGCAACATTTTAGTGGAGAAGGGGCTTCTTGTTGAAACTCAAAATGTAACGGTAAAAGAATCTGTCGGATTGTTTCTATATATCATAACACATAATAACAAATTTCGGGATGTAGGGGGAACATATTTACGTTCTAACGACACTATTAGTAGACATTTCAATAAAGTGTTGAAGGCAATACTGAAACTGAGTCCAAACTACATCAAACTACCTGAAACAACACAAGCTAGCAAGTGGGGGTACTTTAAAGATTGCGTTTGTGCTATTGACGGTACACACATTGATGTCACTGTTCTGGTAATTGACCAAGGTAAATACCGGAATCGGAAACAAGCAATTACCACAAATGTACTCGGGGTTTGTGATGCAAATACGAAGTTCATATATGTTTTACCTGGATAGGAGGGTTCCTCTTCGGATTCAAGAGTGTTGCGCAATGCACTTGAGAGAGAGGATCGCTTTGAAGTGTTTGTAGGTAAATATTTGTATTGCATTTAGATTTGCTCCGTAATAATTTTGGATGGATTATAATTTAATATCACACTGTAGGAAAATATTATCTTGTTGATGCTGGATATACAAATGGGCATGGATTTCTAGCTCCATATCGATCAAGACAATAATCCAACCACATACAAAGAGTTATTTAATCTTCGTCACTCAAAAAAGGGAATGTAATTGAAAGGACGTTTGGGTTACTTAAAAAAAGATGGAAAATTTTACGTCAGCCATCATTCTTCGATATCAAATGTCAGGAAGAAAGTACTGGTTTTTGTTCTCATCTCGCTCGGTATCATTTAATTGTGTTCCCATTTTATACAGGTTCAAATTATTAATGCTTGTTGCATCCTTCATAAGTTTTTGGTCGATAAAAGACAAGTGCATGATGCTCGTTTGCTAGAAGAAGTGGATGTGGAGATATTAACACAACCTACAAATGGAGATAGCTTTGTATATGAGGACACATCTACACCCAATTCAATCACCACACATCTACCCCCAATTCAAATGAGAAAATGATGTTTAAAATTCTTCTTGTTATCAATTTTGTTGCTGGTTTTTGTAATCTTGGTGTTTATGATATTGGTTACTGTAATATTGGTGCTGCTTTATGGACTGCATTCCGTCAGAGATACATTGTGTGCGCTCTCTGATGGCTCACCTGTCTTCGCGGCTTGCCTTCTCTTCTGTCCGCTACCCTGTTCGCGCGGCTTGTTCGTGGTTCAAGTTGTCGCCCTGGTTCCTTCTTGCCTCTGAGTACCTGCTTCTGTTCGCCCGGCCGACTTGTTCTTGTCGCTGCTTCTTGCTTCCTCTTCTCTTCTGTTCGCTCAAGTCCGCGCGACCTCTTCTCCGCTGTGTCTTTGTTTGAGAACCCGCTGCGGTTTTGCGCGAATGACTTCCGGTCTGTTATCTCCACCACTTTAACCTCCTCCTTCGGGCAATTCTTCTTGTTATCTTGTTTCTTTCATCTTCCTTCTTCGTTGCATTATGTACCCTCCTCCTCGTCATTTTGTTGTTGGTTTTTGTAATCTTGGTGTTTATGATAGTGGTTACCTCGCTGCTCTCATTACGTATTTATATTGGTGCTGCTTTATGCACTCTTGTTTTATGAACAACACAAACACTTAATCTTGGTGCTGGTTTATGTACTCTTGGTTTATGTAATCTTGGTGATGGTTTTTGTACTCCGTAGGTGTTTATGATATTTTTTTCGTATAGTGCAACAAATGGACTTGGGAAAGGAGCAGGCTACGAAAGAGAAACAAAAAACGTACATTCATTGGACAAGTGAGATGGATACCGCGCTATCTTCCACTCTTTTGGAGCAACTTAATTTGGGTGATAAAGGGGCAAATGGATGGAAGGGAGTTGTCTTCACAGGTAGGATTACTGCATTATGAGAAGAGTGTCATGTTAGAATGACAAAAGAAAAAATTATGGCAAGGCTCAAAACATGAAATAAGTATTTTCAAGAGATTTTTGCAATGCTAGACACATCTGGTTTTGGTTGGGACTGGGACAAACACGTGGTGAAAGTGGACCGTGCCAAGGTCTGGGCCGATTATATTCGGGTAAGGTATAAGTCTATTTTTTTTATGAATTTTGACACATAAACTGATGTTGTTTTTTAAATAATGTAGGCGCATCCTTCCCTTAGACATTACAAGGACAAGGTCATTGTAAACTGGAGTGATCTTGCGGCGCTATGTGGAAGCGATAGGGCCACCGGAGTCAACTCGGCGACGAGTGTGGAATCAGCTAATCAAATTCATGTGGAAGATACTGATGATGAAGATGACTTTGGTAATGAATCATTGCGCCCAAGGAAGAAGAAGGCAAAGAAACCATCAAATCTAGATAAGATTGCAGAGGCCATCACACATATTACATATAACTTAGATGGCCCGGCCGAAGTAGCACCTGTATTTCAGCCACGTAGGGAGATGACTCGGATTGAAATAATGTATGCTGCACTGGCGCCTATGACAGACCTTTCAGAGGCTGATATGATCAGTGCTATTGATATGCTTGTCGCCGACGAAATCAAATGCGAGTGTTTTCTGATTATGCCAGAGATTCTTAGGAGAGCTTGGTTGCGGGTGCACTTGAGCGATTAGTTTTCTGGCCGCAGCATAATTATGGTGGAAATGTTGTATCTTTTTGATATATAAAACTTATATCATGATGATTGTATGTTTTTTGATGTGTAAACACTATAGTGGTTTTAAGTTTTTGATGTGTGAAAACTTTATATCATAGACGATTTGTTTTTTAATGATGTTTAAAATGTTTGTTTATATAAGTTTAGTTTTTTTTATTACTTTAAAAATCAATTCATGTGCCTGAAAACCTTCCTGCAGGCGAACATGAATATTGTCATTTATCAATTTTGGGCCTGAAAACATTCCTGCAAACGAACAACAGAATTGGTTTTGACAGAAAACTAAAACCTTCCGGTTTTAAGTTTTCAAACAAAACCAATTCCTGCGAAACAAAACTTGCGAAACGAACAGGGCCTGTTGTTATTGTAAACAAGAATAGCTTGTAAAATTAGCACCCACATTGATTCACATTCGTTATCACCGGAAATCTTCGAACATATAAGATAAATCAGGCATATATCTACAAAACAAGAATTAAAGCCCAGCAATCTAGAAAATTTTAAGCTGCAAAGAGCGGAAGGGGCGTGAAAATGAGAAAGAACACAAGGAAATAGGGATTGTTCGCTTGCTTGATATTAGAAACCATAAAATACAATATTTGGTTAAAGGTAACTAAACACCTTAAAACCCCATTAAGGATGACGACTTCAGATTCACGCATAAAACGCGTGAAATTGAAATCAATGTCTGTACCTAAACATATTTGTCATCTACGAGCATCCAAATGAGCCCTAGAAGACAACACAAAATGGAAGGAAGAGTACCAGGGCTCCGTCCGAGTCTTCCGTATCAAATCGGTATCCAAGAGGAATAAAACGCCGACAAAACCCAAGTGCAAGAGCACAAGCGCTGCCTTCAAACCCAGCATCGATCTCCTTGCTGGAATCCAAAACCAGAGTAAGATAAATACACGGGCATGAAATAGGGCATCGAAGAAATCTCTACGAACCGCGATCGGAGAGACAAGGGAAGTGGCGCAAGCATCGGCCCAGGAGCCGGTCGCAGAATCCTCGAACGGCCTCGCCGGTCGCCATTAACGAAGTTGATGCATGGTGAAGAAGACGGCGGTGGATAGAAAGGAGAAGAACCGTAGATCTGTCGGCGGCTCCCGCCTCCGCCGTCGACAAATTGGGTTGTTGCCGAATCCCAGTCCGGAAATTGAGGATGAGCAAAGGGGTTGTTGGCGAAGTGAAACCCCGAAAAGCACATTCTCGTCATGTTGCATTTTGAAAATTCTAATTTGTCACATTCAAACAATAAATATTTTTATATTTGAATTTTGCACCTTAGGCATAAAATTGAGGGGGGTAACATAGGCTGTGTTTGGCGCAGCTTATCGTGATTTATTTGTTCGGAAAAGATTGGACAAAAATATCATTGTCATATCAAAATCTTATGTCTCAATTTTTTTTTTTGGTAATGGTAGTAACATTTATAATACCAAATATGCATTCTATGACATTGACGTTTTTGTCCAACTTCACCGGAGCAAATAAGTTACGATAAGTCGCGCGAAACGCAGTCGTAGTCCACTAGGTCGATCATGGAGGAGAAGATTTCGGCCCAATTTCACGCAGCCAAATCGTGTGAAAGGAGCTCTCAGGTTTAGGCGATGGAGGAGAAAATGGAGAACCCTTCACTTGGAGGAGAGGGAAGATGGCCGGATTTATGGCTGCATCGAATCATGCGAAAGGGGGAATGAGGGAAGCGATTTTTGAAATTCAATTGTGAATTGTGACTCACGATGGAAAAATATGAGGAAATCAAGTATTTTTTAGTAAGTTATTGTTTGAAACGACTTTTCAAAATACAATAGTCTGGAATCATTCATCAATTTTGTCTCGGGGGGGGGGGGGGGGGGGGGGGGGCAATGGAGGAGAAAATAGAGGTCAAGGGTTTGGCCTTATTTCTCGCTGCGAAATTGTGCAAAAGGAGATCGTTTGTTTCTAGTGGTATCCAATCGTGCGAAAGGTGGAATGCGGGGAGCGATTTTTGAAATTCAATTGTGGATCGTGACTCGCGGTGGTAAAATAGGAGGAAATCAAGTATTTTTTTTAGTAAGATCTTGTTTGAAATAACTCTTCAAAATACACTAATATGGAATCATTCATCAATTTTGTCTCGAGGGGGCAATGGAGGAGAAAACTGAGGTCAAGGTTTTGGCCCTATTTCTCGCAGCCAAATTGTGCGAAAGGAGCTAACTTGTTTCTGGTGGTATTGAATCGTGGAAAGGTGGAATGCAGGGAGCAATTTTTGAAATTCAATTGTGGATCGTGACTTGCTATGGAAAAAATACGAGTAAATGAGTTGTTTTCATGAAATTCATGTTTGAAACGACTTTTCAAAATACAACAGTATGGAATCATTTATCAATGGTGCCGATATTTATACACTTTTATTGGCTATTCATACTCCATTCATCATAATAAAACTCCACATTTTTAAACCTAAAATATAATATTTGTACCCCAAATCACAAACCCGGTTTTTCCAGTTTCCCTAAACACGAAACAGTCGCCCCCACCCCGCTTGTTCGCTCTTCCTGAAACTCGTCGTTCCCGACGACATCTCTCGTGCTTCCACGAACCAACATTTGTAGCCGTCGCCGGTCCCGACCACGACAGCGTCGGCTTCCACGTACCAGCAGCCGCAGCAGCAGCCTGTCCCGACCCGACGTCGACGGCTTCAACATTCCAGCAGTCGACGATTCTCTTGTTGGATCAGGCATGTTCAGTGCCGTTTTTTGATTCCTCCAGAGCCGATCTTGTAATGCCAAATGCATAATATGGACCCGATCTTATACTGCAGGTTTTTCATATTATCTGGAGAAAATTCAAGTTCTTTCGTGGTTTCCCTTTCATATCCAAGGTATTGTCACACTTTACTTCATATTTCATTTTTGTGTGCAAGATTTTATTGGCGATTACAATGAAAGAAAAGTTCACAACAAATTATTTTAAATGTTTAGAAAATATTAAGTGCAAGCAAACAAATTTGTCAAAAAGGTTTTATCATCAACGCATCTCATGTTTTTGTATATTATTATTGTGTAGATTGTGAAATGAGTTCAGAAAATGTGTTGTTATTGTGTAATGAAGAGTTCTCTAAAGACACTGAGTTTGATGTTAGAATGCATTTTTGTACTAATTTGAGTTTTGAAAGTAAAGAAACGTTGATTGAATGAGCTCGAAAAACGGCCAAAAACTTGGGGTTTGTTATAATTATCCCGAGAGCTTATAAAATCACATCCAGAACATCACCAAGGGTAACATTACGTTGTGAATAGTGGTGCGCATAAAGCCCGGCGGGCCCGGGCTTGGCCCGGGCCTGCAGGGCCCGGGCTTTTCTGAACCGGGCCCGGGCCAGGCTTAACAATGTAACCGGGCCTGGCTATGCTCCCTGGGGGGGCCTGGTAAGGCCCCCCAAGCCGGCCCGGGCCGGGCCCAGGCTAAGCCCGGCCCGGTTTTTTTTAAAAAAAAATGTTTTTTTTAATTCATAAAAAAAAATTAAAGTTTTGATTTAAAAAAAAAATTTAATAAAGTTTTTGATTTACAAAAAAAAAACACACAACATCGCAATATTGAAAAAAAAATTTTTATTAATGTAACGAAATTATACAAATTTAGAAATGTGCAAATATACAAAAAATTGGAAATTCTAAATTGTTAAAAATTACAAATGACAAAAATTCTAAATTATTAAAAATTACAAAATTACAAATGACAAAAATACAAGAAGTTGTCTAGTTTAAGTTGATCGCATTCATCTCGTCTTCCATGTCCGACGAGCTATCCTCGATCGCTGAAATATGTTGCTTCCTCTTCATCGCATCCAGGTGGTCCTTGTAGCATATGCAGATCTCGAGCGATTCTTCGCTTAATCAACTTCTCCACTCGTTCAAAACCTTGCCACTAAGAGAAAAAGTAGACTCTGAAACTACCGTGCTGTCACAACCCGCATTTTCTCTGAAATTAAGAAGTATCAGAGTATGAGAAAACACGTGTTGTGATGCCACGTCGGGCAGGGGATAACTGTCGACGCTCAGGAAACCACCAACTACTAAGACTATGAAAAAAAACATAAGCTTTAATGATGTGAAAATCAATTGTATTTTAAAGACCGTATCCCTCTACTCCGTGGATCATCTAATCCACCCTTCAAAATTATACTTATATGTAGCGGAAAATACTTTATTCACTTTTTAACACACTAAGAGAATGCATAAGCGTCCCCAGGGGACACCTTAGACTATCCAAGACCCTAGATTTAACTTATATTATATATATAGAAAATGACCTTTTACGTCGTTTTGAAAGTAGTGTTTAAGCTTTTTAGAAAAAAAAAACATGTTGTCTATGTTTTAGATATAATAATTGTTTTTTATAAGTTTTAAAGTAACTAGCAACCTAACATAAATCATCCCAGGAGCAAGTTTAATGAATCTCAAAAGCAGTAAAACTAACAGTGTAAGCAAGCGCAAAGTATCTAAAAGAGAAACGACCAGTGGGTGTCAACAACTGACACGAACTCACTGGTGAGTATGTATGTCTATACTACAAGTATAAAGAAAAGCTACCTCCCAAACAAGAGGAACTGAGAACCACAGTAGTAGCTGAAATGCTAGAAAATCTCCAGGAGCAAACTAGCCGCACAGTCGGTTAAATACATGTACCTGAGGTATTCAGAATAACGAACACCTCAGCAAAACAACTATCAAAAGGAAAACAAAGGTAGAATAGATTTATATAGGATTTAAAATCAGGTCAGAAGTAAGTGAAAGTGAAGTAAAACAGGTACAGGTAAAAGAAGGTAAGTAAAGCAGGTAAAACTGATTCCCACAAAGGTAAGTAGAAAGGCAGTGCACCAAGAGCACGAATGAAGCCGAACTTCAACTATCTCTGCAAAAGGTTTAGCACAGCTAGAAAACCCTAACATAGAGCTAGAGCGGAAAGAGTCACCTAGTACTGGAGATGGACAAAATCAGCAACAAGGACCTAGACTGGTGACCACATGTCAAACCAAGTCTTTCAGGCCTAAATATCATCATGGTGTTGTGATGGTGGCATCGGTCCACTCAGCCAAGCAACCCATATTGTCTTAGTAAGACAAGAAGAAAACAGGGGTGGCGGCATCGGTCCAACTCTCCCCTAAATCACATCCTACTCCAGCACTAAGTGACTCGGGAAAACCCTTACTGGTGGTTTCATGAACCACCAAGGAGTCAACACATCCCTACTCCAACTAGAGCAACCCACCTAAGAAGCTTAGCTGCCTAGCAGCTGACGGCGCTGGTTAACTAAACACACATTTAAAATGTGAAAAATATTTAACCTCAAATACTTAAAGTACTACAACATCAGTTTGTATCAAGTGATTTGATCCTAAATATATTTAAGTGGTTTGATACTAAATATATACTAAACACACACATATGAGTTATATATATGAATGAACTAAACTTCCCATTTATCTACTTGAGTGGTTTGATACTAATCATGCGCAAGTGATTTGAAAATAAATCGAGCTGGTCATGGATTACACCCAAGGAAAATAGCACGCTATAATGTCAATATTGAAATGAACAAAGCTATAACAATGGAGCACTCGGTGCTTAAACAGCAAAATGGCGGTAAAAGTGCATTTGGCATTATCACCTAGAGCCGCACTCCTCCAAGTAATCATTCTCTGGAAACATCACACGCACATACCATTCTTAACAAGAACAGGGCTAGGGAAGTTCGGCGTTTAACAGCAAATCAAAAGGGGAAAATGAGGACTTGTACAGATTTTAGAAGAACTTCGGCCAGCTCCGAAATCAGGCAAATAAAAGACATGACAGGAATTACTTTGGCAAGGGTGAAGGGCACACTTGCCTTGATTTTTGAAGAACTTCAGCCAACAACCTCTTCCAAACCTCTGGCCACCAAAAACAATCGGGCAGCACCTCTTTCCCCCAAAACCACAACCTCAAATGAAATACTTTCACCGCAAAAAAATCTGGACATAAAAAGAAAATGAAATCTCTAGTGTGACATCTCATGTTACTTATAGGCCCCTTTCACTTAGATTAGGTTAGGCATGAGATGGGTGACAGGGGTTTTAGCTCGGTTTGACCCTAGGTAGTGGGTTGTAGCCATGTGGGGCCCACTATAGGACCAAGTCAAACTAGGTCAAACTAGCCTAAATAGGGACCCAAACCACACCATGACCCCACCACATTGCCCTAACCCTAAAAACAATCTAAGTGCACCCTAGGGCATGCCATTGGGTCAACACTTTGACCCCAATTGACCAAAGTCAACCTTGGGCCTAATTTGATCAAACCCACACTCATAAACCCAATTAGCCTAAGTAGGGCACCCCCTTGACCCAACCCAAGTTGGGTGGTGTCACTAAGCTCATGACCATCAAATGGGGTCAGCCCACCCACCATGGTTGACCAAGTCAACTCAGAGTCAACATAGTCAACACAATTGACCTAAAGAAGAAAATGAAGGCTAAGCTCACTCTCCTTGGACCAAGCCCACCAAATTTGGCCCATGGCCAGCCCAAGTGAACAAGACCAGCCCTACCCCTCTGGTTGAGGAGAGAGAATGCATGCAAGGGGACATTATGGAGAAATCACCTAAAAAGACGAGAGAGAAATGGAAAATGATGAGAGGTGGTCATGTGGCCTTCACTCCTTCAACCCAAAAGGTGCTGGCCGACCTCCGCACAACATTCCAGAAGGAATTAAGGGCTGAGAACCACCTGGCAAGCATGGGCGGAGCAACCAAGGTTGAGCCGAGCTCACATAGGTTGTATCTCCACATATACACCACCTCAGCCCCAATTAACCCCTCCATCAGCTTCAGAGAGAGAGAAGGAATTGAAATCGAGTGCTGGAGCATGAAAAACGGTGGAGAATCAAGAAATCGGGGAGGAGCTCGCCGGCGCACCACCACTATGGAAAACCGCCTCCTGACCCGCCGTCAAGCCCCAATCCAGGTCTGTTTCGCCGCCCCTCTACCTGTACTAGAATTCTAGATCGATTAGGTGAGATATCGGGCTCAATTGAGCCCGATGCCATGAGAGAAAAAATGAGAATTTCTGAGACTTTTCTTCTTGCTCGGGTTCACCGGAGGAGCCAACTCCGGCGGCCCCACCGCCGGGAAACGCTAGCCTCCACCATAACAAAGGTGGTGGCGACATCCGCCGGCGGTGGCGGTGGCTCAGCTGGTCGGAAACTGCCAGCAAACATTGTCCAGGAGAAACAAATCTCAGCCCTTGATCTGTTGGGGACGATGAACGGATGTCGTCCAGGGCTGCTTTAAGATTCGTGCATTGTTTAATTAAAATCAAATTATTTTGTTATATTAAATGAAATGAAATTAATTATGTGTCACACAAATTCAGTGACATTGCATGTCATATTTAGGCCTCTTAAGTGCATTTCCAGAACCTAGACCCTGAATGAAAAATGTAGCCTTACCTGTTAACTTTAATTTGACACCTTAATAATTAATTTTGGTCTAGTAGTCTGGCCTGTAGGGCATTTCTCCTAGGACTGGTCCTAGACAAGGGCAGAAATTCATTTGGATGCCCAAGTCAAACCAGCAATCACCATGGCCCCAAATTTTGGGTACATGTATGATTAGGGCATGCCTAGCCCCTGCCAAAAATGGGGAATTTTTGAAACAACTTTTTCTATAGTTTTGGTCATAATATCAAAAACTAAATAAATGAAATATTTGGAGTTATATGACTCCTCATGGCCCCAAATTTTGGTGGTAGGTCCTTGGGGACATCAGTGGTATATGATAAAAATTTCAGCACATTTGGATCACTGCATGTTGGAAAATCCACTTGCATGTATTGGTTTATATATTGCCTTGGTGTGTCAATAGCAATAATTTAAATATGGTGCATTCAGCCTAATTGAGGCACTCAAAAATCATGGATTTTATTCCAGTAGTTCATTAGGGTAACGTTCACCCCTCAGATTAATTATGGGATTTTTGGAATCAAAAATCTCATTAATTGGAATTTTTAAAAATATAGCCCCTTTTGAAAATAAATTTGAAAAATAGGTCTTACTCAAGTAAAAGTCCTCAAACTTTGCCAAGTTAAAAATAAGGTTATATTTGACTTAGGAAAATTTGATCTTTCTGTTTGAAGAACTTTTGGAGTAAAATACCTGGAAATGCCCATTTTACCCTTTTTGCATTTATTCTTGATTTGATGGAAATACACTTCAGATAAATTTGGAAATATTGCTAGTGAAGTATAATTGTATTATTAGTCTTTCATAATTATTTCAGAATTTATGGGTGTAATAATAATTTTTAAATTAATATAATGACATTTTGGTAAATATGTAAGAATGAGAATTATTAGGCCATTACACTATAAAGGTTGATGAAACTCTGCCCATAGTCTTAAATTAATGTTTTATATGTTCTGTAATTTTCCTGGAATTTTGGATTATATATTCCTTGTACATCATTTGGAAAATGAAAATTATGTAGATTTGGTATTAAATAAGGAATTGGTATAAATACTCAAAGGAAAATTATGAAACCCTGTAGACAGAAATATTTTATCAATATACAACTCAGGAAAAATTACCTAGGTCAGTGGATGTTAAATTATACTACTTCATGTGTAAAGTGACCTAGGAAATAAATTAAAAGATTTAATTAGGGGATTATTTGACCAAGAAAAATTATGAGAATCCATATGATAGTTCCATTAGCCCATACCACCCTAGGATAAATAGTTAGGGGCAAGAGGCCCTAAGGATTGAAAGATTCCATTTTTGGGGTAATGATAGGACATGGTCTGCATATAGCATAAATAGGTCATGTTTTAGGGGATTACCAGAGGATTGATCATCGGAAGAATAAGGGTGTGCAATATGAATAATCTCTGGTGGGTAGTATTGTATTAGTGACGGGAGTAAAAGTGCAAGTTTTTAGGTAGCAACCGGAGTGGAGGTCGACGGAAGACCGTCGGTTTCCCGGTAATATCTTAAGTCACTAGAATTGTTCAAGAGCAACAATGAGAGCTGGGGTGAAACATGGGTAGTCATCAACTAAATTAAATATACTTGCGAAAGGGAACTTTGGGCGTAATCCCATCGTAGTTCCTAGTGCCCCCGAGAGCCCTTCGTCGGGTATACCCTGGGCAGTCCTGGGATTAACCTTAAATCACTAAGTATAATAACCCGTAGACAAGAGTAGTATAATAGGTTAAGACATTTGTTATATCTTCTCACCCATATAGGGTTGGAGAGTTTCATGTTATATGCTCACCCGTGTAGGGTTTGAGGGAATTGGTATAAATGCACTATTGTGCGTTCTCACCCGGGTTGGGTTTGAGGGTTTCAGGACGGGTTTGGTCCTGCGAGCGGAAGGCTCGAAATGAAAGACTTGCATGTGCATAAATATAGTGGCGGGGCATGCGGTACTAGCTGTTCGTCACACCGATGACAGTACAGTGCACCAGGCGGTTGTGAGGGTTAGAGGGGCCAGTGGGTTGTTTTACACTGCGGTCTGGAGGACGACCCCCGATAACGCACATCCGACCCAACAATACTGACGGGTTGTCAGCAAAGTACGTACGCGAGACTCTAGAGTGCACCTTGGACGTGTACAGAGACGTATGAGAGGGGTCTAAGACTTGGTAGTGTGCATACCGGCCTAGAAGCGGAGACGCCCGCTCCGCTGCTGTCGTAGCCACAGCGGTGGTACCCGAGAGTGATGCTAGCTCTCAAAAAGTGGGAACTAAAGGTCTGTGATCACAGAGTCGTTGTGCGTGAGTTGCACTTGCCTGTGCATAAAATTGCATCATAACATTCATTCATATTAGGTCATACGCTTCATAGATCCTTATCATATAAACAAGTATGGGCTCTTTTATATGATAAGTTAAATTTCCTGGAAATCCTAACTTATATATTTGTATGGGCATTTATATAAGTTAGGGTACTTTTGTGATTGTAGTATAGTGGTAGAATAGTTTTATTTACATGTTCTTACCTTCTGTTATTTACTTCCTTTACTAGTACTGCTCTTTACTTACTTGTACCATATTTAGAACTGCTACTTAGTTTCTATCACTTGCTTCCACTTTTGCTACCCCCTTGTTGTCCTCCGCTTCGTCCTCCCATTCGGTGCCTAGGAGTTGCGGGGCGAGGTGCGGAGGAAACGACTTAGTCTTTTTGACTAATGGTCGGTGACCATACTATTTTTAGGAGCCCGTGGAGATGGAGCTCCAACACGATGAGGAGACATGACGTGAGGAGCAGATACTGCTACAACAGGCTACTACCACTAGTGTGTGTCCTCAGGTGGGACGAATTCTGATGTACTAGTATAGCTTCCGCTTTTATTTGAGAGAGAGTTGATGTTGATGTACTAGGCATAAGCCCTTATTACTCTTTCGTTTTGTACTCATTGTGGACTATGTTGTACTATTCATTCCATATATATATATGATGTACTCTGTGACTTGTGGACTTGTAGATTTGTTACATTGTTATACTTTTTTTCTTATATTGGCTTATGTATATGATCGTAATAGCCGGCAGGATCGGCGTGTTGCGGTGTTGACTAACCCGTGTGTTAGTGCCACCGTAAGACGGCGGTTCTGAGCATAAGGCCCGGTAGCCCTCCTTGGTAAGGGGGAGGAAGGGGCCTTACAAACTGATATCACTTGAACAACGATCATATGAGAAAGAAGTCCACAACACCGGACCACCCCCGCCCGAGCATTAGTTTGCGGACAAATTATGCAGCGGAAGCAGTGGTGAACCATGTGTAAAAGTCACATAAAATAGTTCACGAAGTACAATGAGTTAGGCCAGTTCTGTTTTAACCTTACCTTTATACAACCTCCACAGGTCGCCGCGCCGCAAAATGTGACTCCTCCCCCTCCAGCTGCCACTCCATCCCTACATACGGAGATGAGGCAGACTTTGACGGCGATTCTAGATGCCTTCAAATACCAGCAAGTCCAGGCTCCGCAGCCAAATCCGGGGTCGAACTGGCTGAGTGCTTTTAAGAGCTTGTCCCCACCAGTGTACCGTGGGACAGAGGATGCGGTAAAGATGGAGGAATGGCTGGAGGCCATACACGAGATTTTAGCAGGCATTAGCTGCCCGGTCGGCGAGGCAGTACCTCTAGCCACCTCTACACTAGAGGCTCATGTGAAGAGATGGTGGAAATCAGTGCGGGAGTCTACATATGCAGACTACGAGCTGTCAGAGATATCATGGGAGGAGTTTGGCGATGTATTTCTGGATCACTTCGTCTCTGCTACGGACATAGATGCCTTGGAGGAGAGGTTTTTGAACCTCAGGCAGGGGACTAGATCGGTGATCGAGTATCAGCGAGAGTTCTCTCATTTGGCCAGGTTCGCAGGGATTCAGGATACCGATGATAGGATGTATGCCAAGAGGTTCTATTGGGGCCTCAGGGACGATTTGAGGCAGGCCTTGCTGTTCATTTCTCATGGCAACACTAGGCAGATCATTGAGATGGCAAAGAAGCTGGAGGCTGACCAGCTAATGGTGCAAGACAGAGGAAAGAGACTGTTTGATGGGTCCACATCAGGAGAGGGCAGCAGGGGCTCTCAGAGAGGCAGGACTATCAGATACAAGAAGGGTGGGGGACGTCGTCGTCCCAACTTCAGGCAGGAGCAGGAGCCTCCTCCAGCATTAGCTCGCCCACCTCTACAGGTGTATGGTCCGAGGAGACAGGATGATCATGGCCATCGACAGGTAGTTTGTTACGGATGCCGCCAGCCCGGGCACATTAGGTCGGAGTGCCCGCATCGATTCCATCCTCGTCCTCCTCCTCCACCTCCAGTGGCCCCAGTACAGCAGGGCCGAGTCCGAGACCGAGGACGAGGCCGAGGTCGGGGATATCACGGTAGGGGACGCAATCAGGAGCAGCTATATGCCTTGGACCTCACGGAGCAGAGGAACCCCGAGGAGGTTATCACAGGTACTTAAGGTTAATTATTAAGTTCCTTGAGTTTTCAATTATATAGTACCTGGAATTATAGGGTAACAATTAATTCTAACTTAAACAAACCTCAGACATAGTTATGATCAGCGGCAAGCCCACACATACTCTCTTCGACACGGGTGCTTCGCACTCGTTCGTATCTGAGGCCTTCATAGACGGACTCGAAGGCGTGGAAAGATTTCCTGGACTAGAGATGAGGGTGCGTCTACCCGATGGGTCAAAACTACGGACCATAGCCCATTGTGATATGGAGGCCGAGATTGGCGGCAAGGCATTTGAGGCGCCAGCAACTATTCTGAAGCTGCAGGACTTTGACTTGATTTTGGGCATGACATGGTTACATCGGAACTATGTTCAGATAGATTGCCCATCAAGAAGGATCACACTAAGGCATGGCGACTCTCATGTTATCATCAAAGGTATTCGGCCTATCTGCCACACATTATTATCTTCTGTACAAGCTGTGAAGGCCCACGAGCAGGGAGAAGAAGTTTACCTTATCTGCTTTGAGATGGTGGGGACAGAGACTTCTATTTCAGATGTTCCGGTGGTCCGGGATTTCTCCGATGTATTCCCGGAGAAATTTCCCGGGCTACCACCAGCCAGAGTCGTGGATTTCAGGATCCAGCTAGTACCGGGAGTGACGCCGGTGTCCCGGGCACCTTACAGGATGGCTCTCGGGGAGTTAGCAGAGTTCAGGACTCAACTTCAGGAGCTAGTTGAGTCGGGATTTGTGCGACCTAGTTCATCGCCGTGGGGAGCGCCAGTTCTCTTTGTGAAGAAGAAGGACGGGTCGTTACGACTATGCATAGATTACCGGGAGCTGAACCGGTTAACGGTCCGCAATACCTACCCACTACCTCAGATAGATGAGTTATTTGATCAGCTGCAGGGAGCCTTCTGGTTCTCTAAGCTAGATTTGCGATCCGGTTACTACCAGCTCCACATCCGGGAAGAGGACATACCGAAGATGGCATTCAGTTCACGCTATGGATTATACGAGTTCACGGTGATACCTTTTGGGCTCACGAATGCCCCTGCCGCATTCATGAGTCTAATGAATCGTGTATTCGAGCCCTTCTTAGACCGCTTCGTGATTGTATTCTTCGACGACATTTTGATATATTCCCGGACTCAGGAAGAGCATACAAAGCATTTGACGCTGGTCTTGCAGAGGCTGAGAGAGTCCCAGATGTACGCAAAGTTTTCAAAGTGCCAGTTCTAGCTGCAGGAGGTGGCTTTCCTGGGACACACGATCAGTGGGGCCGGATTAGCAGTGGACCCAGCCAAGGTAGAGGCAGTAAAGGATTGACCAGGGCCAAAGTCAGCATCCGATATTCGCAGCTTCCTGGGTCTGGCAGGGTACTATCAGAAGTTTGTGGAGGGGTTCTCGAGGATAGCCCTCCCCCTCACGACTTTGACGAGGAAGGATACTGAGTTCACCTGGACAGAGCAGTGTGAGGCGGCATTTCAGGAGCTAAAGGACCGACTCATCTCATCCTGTATTCTTGCGCTTCCATCCGGGAGTGAAGGATTTCAGATTTACACAGATGCCTCTTACCAGGGGATGGGTGCTGTCCTGATGTAGCATGGACATGTTATTGCTTACGCTTCGAGATAGTTGAAGAAGTATGAGCATAACTATCCAGTACATGACTTAGAGCTCGGGGCTGTGGTATTCGCCCTAAAAATGTGGAGACATTACTTATACGGGATTTATTGTGATATTTATTCAGATCACAAGAATCTTAAATATATCGATACGCAGAAAGACTTAAACCTACGACAGAGGAGATGGCTGGAATTCCTCTGTGATTATGATTATAAGATCCACTACTATCCGGGGAAAGCGAACACAGTAGCAGATGCTTTGAGTAGGAGGCCCGACACTTCTGGACCGGAGCCTCGATTGATGTCTATAGAGCTGCCGCGGATGATGGAAGACATGCACATTACCATGGTATCTGAGGTCGAACCAGTGGTATATCGAGAGTATTTGAGATCAGTGATCAGTGGTGATGTCATACGAGAGCGCATCCGAACACATCAGAGGCGGGATGCTGCATTACAGCCGATTTTTAGTGCCCTAGAAAGGGGAAAGGTTGAGGACTACACAATACGAGATGATCTTCTTCGATTCCGTGGACGCATTTACATACCAGCAGGGGGCAGTATCCGGGAGGACATACTCAGAGAGGCTCATTGCTCCAGATATTCAGTGCATCCCGGCATCACCAAGATGTGGGCAGATTTGCGGAGGTCTATGTATTGGCCTGGGATGAAGAGGGAGATCACTCATTTTGTGACATTCTGCGAGACGTGTCAGTGCGTGAAGGCGGAATGTAAGATCCCAGGAGGTTTGCTACAGCCACTACCAGTCCCAGAGTGGAAGTTCGAGGACATTGCTATGGATTTTGTGTACGGACTACCTCGCTCCCACTCTAGGCATGATTCTATATGGGTCATAGTAGACAGACTGACCAAGGTTGCACGCTTTATTCCAGTCCAGAAGGATGCTCCAGTTGCAGTTTTGGTGAGATTATTTGTGGAGCAGTTCGTCAGATACCATGGCATTCCCAGGACGATCATTTCGGACCGTGATGGTCGGTTCACTTCGAGCGAGTGGAGGGTCGTGCATGCTTACTTGGGCTCTCGGCTTACTTTTAGTACCGCCTTCCACCCGCAGACCGATGGACAGACTGAGCGGACCATCCGGATCATGGAGGACCTACTCAGACTATGCATATTGGATACGGGGAAGCCTTGGGAGAGGCTGCTGCCACTGATTAAGTTCTCGTACAATAACAGCCACCAGGCTAGCATCAGGATGGCTCCATATGAGGCACTTTATGGGAGGAAGTGCCGGACACCGCTATCATGGGTTCAGGATGTGGATACCAGAGCTCTTGGCTCTGATTATATAGAGGATACTGGGGTTCAAATTCGTTTGATCAGGGATCGGCTACTAGAGGCCAAGAGCAGGCAGGCAAAGTATTATGATGCTCGGCACCGGAAGGTGGAGTTCTACGTTGGAGACAGAGTTTTCTTGAAGATACGTCCAGTACACGGTGTCTCTCGGGTGCGGAGGCACAAGAAGCTCAGTCCACGATACATGGGACCATACTCGATCCTGGAGCGGATCGACCCCTTAGCTTACCAACTGCGGCTGCCACCGGAGTTGGGTGCATTACATTATGTCTTCCATGTCTCTTCCTTGCTAAGAGCTCTCCTTCGGCCGGAGCAGCACATTACTACTACAGCCGGACCGGTAGAGCCTGACAGATCAGTTAGTTTGGAGCCGATCCGGATTGACGATACAGCCATCCGAGTGTTGCGGAATAAGAAGGTCCCTCTTGTGAAGGTGATGTGGTCCAACCATGGACGGGAGGAGCACACCTGGGAGCCAAGGAATCTAATGCTGGAGCGACACACAGAGTTGTTCACTTAAGGTATATTTTAGTTTACACGTTAAAAATTTCTTATAAATCTTGCAAATAAACCCCGTAAACACGAACTTAAATTTCGAGGACGAAATTATTTTTCTTGGTTGTTGGAATTTGTAACATCTCATGTTACTTCTATACCCCTTTCACTTAGATTGGGTTAGGCATGGGATGAGTGACAGAGGTTTTAGCTAGGTTTGACCCTAGGTAGTGGGTTGTAGCCATGTGGGGCCCACTATAGGACCAAGTCAAACTAGGTCAAACTAGCATAAATAGGGACCCAAACCACATCATGACCCCACCACATTGCCCTAACCCTAAAAACAATCTAAGTGCACCCTAGGGCATGCCATTGGGTCAACACTTTGACCCCAGTTGACCAAAGTCAACCTTGGGCCTAATTTGGTCAAACCCACACTCATAAGCCCAATTAGCCTAAGTAGGGCACCCCCTTGACCCAACCCAAGTTGGGTGGTGCCACTAAGCTCATGACCATCAAATGGGGTCATCCCACCCATCATGGTTGACCAAGTCAACTCAGAGTCAACATAGTCAACACAATTGACCTAAAGAAGAAAATGAAGGCTAAGCACACTCTCCTTGGACCAAGCCCACCAAATTTGGCTCATGGCCAACCCAAGTGAACAAGACCAGCCCTACCCCTCTGGTTGAGGAGAGAGAATGCATGCAAGGGGGCATTATGGAGAAATCACCTAAAAAGAGGAGAGAGAAATGGAAAATGATGAGAGATGGTCATGTGACCTTCACTCCTTCAGCCCAAAAGGTGCTGGCCTACCTCCTCACAACATTCCAGAAGGAATTAAGGGCTGAGAACCACCTGGCAAGCATGGGAGGAGCAACCAAGGTTGAGCCGAGCTCACATAGGTTGTATCTCCCCATATACACCACCTCAGCCCCAATTAACCCCTTCATCAGCTTTAGAGAGAGAAGGAATTGAAATCGAGTGCTGGAGCATGGAAAATGGTGGAGAATCAATAAATCAGGGAGGAGCTCGCCGGCGCACCACCACTATGGAAAACCGCCGCCTGACCCGCCGCCAAGCCCCAATCCAGGTCCATTTCGCCGCCCCTCTACCTGTACTAGAATTCTAGATCGATTAGGTGAGATATCGGGCTCAATTGAGCCCGATGCCATGAGAGAAAAATGAGAATTTCCGAGACTTTTCTTCTTGCTCGGGTTCGCCGGAGGAGCCAACTCCGGCGGCCCCACCGCCGGGAAACGCTAGCTCCCACCATAACAAAGGTGGTGGCGACATCCGCCGGCGGTGGCGGTGGCTCAGCTGGCCGGAAACTGCTAGCAAACATTGTCTAGGAGAAACAAATCTTAGCCCTTGATCTGTTGGGGACGATGAACGGATGCCGTCCTGGGCTGCTTTAAGATTCGTGCACTGTTTAATTAAAATCAAATTATTTTGTTATATTAAATGAAATGAAATTAATTATGTGTCACACAAATTCAATGACATTGCATGTCATATTTAGGTCTCTTAAAGGCATTGTTAGAACCTGGACCCTGAATGAAAAATGTAGCCTTACCTGTTAACTTTAATTTGACACCTTAATCATTAATTTTGGTCCAGTAGTCTGGCGTGTAGGGCATTTCCCCTAGGACTGGTCCTAGACAAGGGCGGAAATTCATTTGGATGCCCAAGTCAAACCATCAATCACCATGGCCCCAAATTTTAGGTACATGCATGATTATGCCATACCTAGCCCCTGCCAAAAATGGGGAATTTTTGAAACAACATTTTCTATAGTTTTGGTCATAATATCAAAAACTAAATAAATGAAATATTTGGCGTTATATGACTCCTCATGATCCCAAATTTTGGTGGTAGGTCCTTGGGGATATCAGTGGTGCATGATAAAAATTTCAGCACATTTGGATCACTGCATGTTGGAAAATCCACTTGCATGTGTTGGTTTATATATTTCCTTTGTGTGCCAATAGCAATAATTTAAATATGGTGCATTCAGCCTAATTGAGGCACTCAAAAATCATGGATTTTATTCCAGTGGTTCATTAGGGTAAAGTTCACCCCTTAGATTAATTATGGGATTTTTGGAATCAAAAATCTCATTAATTGGAATTTTTAAAAATATAGCCCCTTTTGAAGATAAATTTGAAAAATAGGTCTTCCTCAAGTAAAAGTATTCAAACTTTGCCAAGTTAAAAATAAGGTTATATTTGACTTAGGAAAATTTGATCTTTCTGTTTGAAGAACTTTTGGAGTAAAATACTTTTAAATGCTCATTTTACCCTTTTTGCATTTATTCTTGATTTGATGGAAATACACTTCAGATAAATTTGGAAATATTGCTAGTGAAGTATAATTGTATTATTAGTCTTGATTAATTATTTCAGAATTTATGGGTGTACTGATAAATTTTAAATTAATACAATGGCATATTGGTAAATATGTAAGAATGGGAATTGTTAGGCCATTACACTATAAAGGCTGATGAAACTCTGCTCATAGTCTTAAATTAATGTTTTATATGTTCTGTAATTTTCCTGGAATTTTGGATTATATATTCCCTGTACATCATTTGGAAAATGAAAATTATGTAAATTTGGTATTAAATAAGGAATTGGTATAAATAGTTAAAGAAAAATTATGAAACCCTGTAGACAGAAATATTTTATCAATATACAACTCAGGAAAAATTACCTAGGTCAGTGGATGTTAAATTATACTACTTCATGTGTAAAGTGACTTAGGAAATAAATTAAAAGATTTAATTAGGAGATTATTTGACCAAGGAAAATTATGAGAATCCATATGATAGTTCCATTAGCCCATACCACCCTAGGATAAATAGTTAGGGGCAAGAATCCCTAAGGATTGGAAGATTCCATTTTTGGGGTAATAATAGGACATGGTCTGCATATAGCACAAATAGGTCATGCTTTAGGGGATTACCAGAGGATTGATCATCGAAAGAATAAGGGAGTGCAATAAGAATAATCTCTGGTGGGTAGTATTGTCTTAGTGACGGGAGTAAAAGTGCAAGTCTTTAGGTAGCAACCAGAGTGGAGGTCGACGGAAGACCGTCGGTTTCCCGGTAATATCTTAAGTCACTAGGATTGTTCCAGAGCAACAATGAGAGCTGGGGTGAAACAAGGGTAGTCATCAACTAAATTAAATATCCTTGCGAAAGGGAACTTTGGGTGTAATCTCATCGTAGTTCCTAGCGCTCCTGAGATCCCTTCACCGGGTATACCCTGGGCAGTCCTTGGATTAACCTTAAATCACTAAGTATAATAACTCGTAGACAAGAGTAGTATAATAGGTTAAGACATTTGTTGTACCTTCTCACCCGTATAGGGTTGGAGAGTTTCATGTTATATGCTCACCCGTGTAGGGTTTGAGGGAATTGGTATAAAGGCACTATTGTGCGTTCTCACCCGGGTTGGGTTTGAGGGTTTCAGGACGGATTTGGTCCTGCGAGCGGAAGGCTCGGAATGAAAGACTTGCATGTGCATAAATATAGTGGCGGGGCATGCGGTACTGGCCATTCGTCACACCGATGGCAGTACGGTGCACCAGGCGGTTATGAGGGTTAGAGGGGCCAGTGGGTTCTTTTACACTGCGGTCTGGAGGACGACCCCCGATAACGCACATCCGACCCAACAAGACTGACGGGTTGTCAGCAAAGTACGTACGCGAGACTCTAGAGTGCACCTTGGACGTGTACAGAGGCGTATGAGAGGGGTCTAAGGCTTGGTAGTGTGCATACCGGCCTAGAAGCGGAGACACCCGCTCCGCTGCTGCCGTAGCCACAGCGGTGGTACCCGAGAGTGATGCTAGCTCTCAAAAAGTGGGAACTAAAGGTCTGTGATCACAGAGTCGTTGTGCGTGAGTTGCACTTGCCTGTGCATAAAATTACATCATAACATTCATTCATATTAGGTCATATGCTTCATAGATCCTTATCATATAAACTAGTATGAGCTCTTTTATATGATAAGTTAAATTTCCTAGAAATCCTAACTTATATATTTGTATGGGCATTTATATAAGTTAGGGTACTTTTGTGATGGTAGTATAGTGGTAGAATAGTTTTATTTACATGTTATTACCTTCTGTTATTTACTTCCTTTACTAGTACTGCTCTTTACTTACTTGTACCATATTTAGAACTGCTACTTAGTTTCTGTCACTTGCTTCCACTTTTGCTACTCATTGTTGTCCTCCGCTTCGTCCTCCCGCTCGGTACCTAGGAGTTGCGGGGCGAGGTGCGGAGGAAACGACTTAGTCTTTTTGATTAATGGTCGGTGACCATACTATTTTTAGGAGCCCGTGGAGATGGAGCACCAGCACGATGAGGAGACAGGACGTGAGGAGCAGATACCACTACAACAGGCTACTACCACTACTGTGCGTCCTCAGGTGGGACGAATTCTGATGTACTAGTATAGCTTCCGCTTTTATTTGAGAGAGAGAGAGAGAGTTGATTTTGATGTACCGGGCATAAGCCCTTATTACTCTTTCGTTTTGTACTCATTGTGGACTATGTTGTACTATTCATTCCATATATATATGATGTACTCTGTGACTTGTGGACTTGTAGATTTGTTACATTGTTAAACTTCTTTTCTCATATTGGGCTACGTATATGATCGTAATAGCCGGCAGGATCGGCGTGTTGTGGTGTTGACTAACCCGTGCGTTAGTGCCACTGTAAGACGACGGTTCTGGGCATAAGGCCCGGTAGCCCTCCTTGGTAAGGGGGAGGAAGGGGTCTTACACCTAGCATGCTTGAAATCTAAACCCTAACATACTAAAAATCTGGGCAAAAATCAAAACAACAAAAGGGGATCTTACCTTGAGAAAAACGGGACGAATTCGGTCAGCCCTATGCTCCTAAACCGCCGGCCTTAAGCAACCTAGATCACGAAAATTTCTAGACAACCCAACCGGGAAGACCCAACCGGGAAGAACAACACTATAAAACCCAAAAAAATGCAAACTTAAACTACCGATCGGGCAAAAATCATGGAGGAATCGCGAAAATGATACCTCCAAATAGAGCTCTCGGCTAGGGGAGTGAGGATTCGACCTCAAATCGCGATTTCAAGCGGATCTGGACGGTGAACAGGCGGTCGGAGCAGCACCGGGCTTCCGCCTCTTTCCTTCCGCACGTAGGAACGGCGCTCGGGTTTCTTTTTCTTTGCTGGCTGGTCGGCCGAATGGGGGAAAGGGAAACCTAAATAAATTTAATATATATATCTACCTAATCAAAACCTAATGAAATCTATACTACATTAAATACATAATATAACTCTAACTAATTGAATCTAAGGATTTAATGGAACCTAATCTTAACCAATATATAAAATCTCATAACCAATCTTAATACTATAAACTTTTAACTATATACATACTAATTAACTAAAAAAACCACTAACCACACTAGTTACATACACTAATATATATGTACACGTTTATTAACATGCATCCGCACACACAAATTTCTACCCCGCACGCATGCACACGCACGCACACGTACAAACTTATAAAACCTTGCACACACGTGTACGTGCAATTACGCATCGACACGCCCAAATCGCTCGCTATGCCCTAAATGTGTAAACATGTAAATACGCTCACATAAATGACGACTCGCTAACTAACGACCATCGAAATGACACAAAAATTAATGATCTCGGATTCCGAACAAATCCGCACCATAGCTAAACACTCGGGCTACGAAAACATCGGCGAAGTCGGACACAACCTCCGACGACCACACACTCAGGCTAACCTCACCTGAAGCCAAAGCACAAGGATTCCCTAAGAGGCTCAGTCGGGCCTCCAAAACAGACGCCGGCTAGCTGGGGAAACCATACAACAGGCTATAACCTCTAAGAACACCTAACGAGGTACTCTAGTAACAGCACTAGCCGGGAATGCGCCAACGTAACGTCAAATGAGGATTTAAATAATTGTCAAAAAAAATCGGGGGCGTTACAGTCACTCCCCCTAAAAGAAAGTTTCGTCCCGAAACTTTACGTACACTACTTCTACCATAGAAGGAAAGTAACAAAACAAAAGTTACTAGAAAGAAAACATACCCAACAAATCAGGAGAACAGGCGAGGATGAGCCTCCCTCATAGCTGACTCTAGCTCCCAAGTCGCGCTTTCCAAACCTTGATTCTTCCAAAGAACCTTCACCATCAGGATAGACTTTGTCCGTAGCACCCGATCCTGAGTATCCAAGATGCGGACCGGCACCTCAACATATGAGAGGTTAGGCTCCAACTGGGGCACGACATCCAAGACTTGCCCACTGCTCCGCACACACTTCCGCAGCTGGCATACATGAAAAACATTATGTACGCATGGGAAGTTGGCTGGTAGATCCAACCTATATGCTGCCACACCAATACGCTCCAAAATTCTGAATGGGCCCACATACCTCGGATCCAGCTTATGGTTCTTGCCGAACCTCTTCACTCCAACCATCAGAGACACCTTCAAGAAGATCAAATCCTCCACCAAAAATTCCAAATCGGACCTACGCCGGTTGACGTTCTTCTCATATCTCTCCTGAGCTAACCGAAGCTTTTCCCGAATGAGCTTCACAGTAACCTCCATTTCCTCGAGTGCATCAGGACCCAACAAAGGCCTATCACCAGCCTCAGTCCAAAACAACGGAGTTCTGCAGCGCCTCCCATACAATGCCTCGAAGGGAGCCATTTGCAAGCTCTCTTGGTAACTGTTATTGTAGGCAAACTCCATGACCCGCAAACGCTCATCCCACGCTCCACCGTGGTCTAGAATGTAGCACCTGATCATATCCTCCACTATCTAGTTCACACGCTCTGTCTGCCCATCTGTCTGTGGGTGGTAAGCGGTAGAATACCTCAAATCTGTACCCAGACCCTCTTGCAGACTCCTCCAGAAGCGAGATGTAAAACGAGAGTCTCGATCAGAAATGATGCTAACAGGCATACCGTGCAATCTGATGACCTCTTTCAAATACAACTCTGCTATCTTCTTAATCGGGTAGTCGATCTTATAAGGTACGAAGTGCGCACACTTCGTCAATTGGTCAACGATCACCCAAACTGAATCAAATCCCCTTGGATATCTCAGTAAGTCTGTAATGAAGTCCATAGAGATACTTTCCCACTTCCAAGTCGGGATCTCCAAAGGAGTCAACTTGCCACCAGGCCTCCCATGGTCGGCCTTCACCCGCTTGCAAGTGTAACATTCAGAAACATACTGAGTTATATCCTCCTTCATACCATACCACCAGGCGATCTGCTTCAAATCATGATACATCTTGGTGGATCCTGGGTGGTAGGCAACACTGGATCCATGAGCCTCTTTGCATACCATACTCCTGATGTCTCTAACCGCGAGGATGCAAAACCTGTCGCGGTACTTCAAAGTACCCGAATCATCGATAGAGAAATCCGGCAACTCCCCTCTCTCCGTCCTGAGGTACAGGTGTAACAAATCCGGATCATCCTTCTGGTGCAACCTGGTGAGTGAAATACAAGATGGCTCTGTCACTGCCAAACTGCTTTGCAAATCACAGCATCCCACGGAGATGTCCATCAACAAGAACTCTTCCACTAAACGGTTTGCCGTGAGGTTGAAGATCTTCCCTGTCTTACGGCTCAAGGCGTCGGCCACCACATTGGCCTTGCCTGGATGGTACTGGATCTCCACGTCATAATCGGCCACAAACTCTAGCCACCGCCGCTGGCGCAGATTCAGCTCCTTCTGTGTAAACACGTACTTCATGCTCTTATGATCTGTAAAAATCTTGCACTGAGCCCCATAGAGTAGATGCCTTCATAGCTTCAACGCAAAAATCACTACCGCAAACTCGAGGTCATGCGTAGGGTAATTCCGTTCATGAGTCTTCAACTGCCGTGACCCATACGCAATCACCTTCCCCTCTTACATCAACACGCCTCCGAGCCCAACATGCGAGGCATCCACATATACATCATAGTCCTGGCCCTCCATAGGCAACGTCAACACAGGGGCAGAACACAACCTGCTTTTCAGCTCCAGAAAAGCCTCCTCGCATTTCTCTCTCCAAATGAACGCCGCATGCTTCTGCGTCAGCTTAGTCAAGGGCGCTGCCAAGGTATAAAAGCCCTCAACAAACCTTTTATAATAGCCGACCAACCCCAAGAAGCTCCTAATCTCCTTGGGTTTGCTTGACCTATGTCAATCCATCACTGCAGAAATCTTCTCCGGGTCCACTGAAATGTCATCCTTGTTCACCACATGACCCAGGAAGGAAACCTGAGGCAACCAGAATTCACATTTACTCAGTTTGGCGTACAACTGATGATCTCTCAAAGCAGATAACACCAACCGCAAGTGCTGATCATGCTCCACAGCATTCCGAGAATAAATCAGAACGTCGTCTATGAATACGACCATAAACTTGTCCAGAAAATCTTTGAACACCCGGTTCATCATGTCCATGAATGCTGATGGCGCGTTGGTCAACCCAAAAGACATAACTAGGAATTCGAAATGTCCATGCCTCGATCGGAAAGCCGTCCGTGGAATGTCCGACTCCCGGATCCTGAGCTGATGATATCCTGATTGAAGGTCAATCTTGGAGAACACAGAGCTACCACACAACTGATCGAATAAGTCGTCGATTCTGGGCAGAGGATACCTGTTCTTGATGGTGACTTTGTTCAACTCCCTATAGTCGATGCAAAGGCGCATCGAACCATCTTTCTTCTTCACGAAGAGAACAGGCGCACCCCAGGGCGACGAACTCTACCTTATGAAACCCTTCTCCAATAACTCATCCAGCTGGGTACACAGCTCCTCCAGCACTCGCGGTGCCATTCGATTCGGCGCCTTAGCGATGGGATGCGTACCGGGCTCCAAATCAATTACGAACTCAATATCTCTGTCTGGAGAAAGACCGGGAAGATCGCTAGGAAACACATCAGAAAACTCCCGCGCAACAAGAATCTCATCCAATAGCGGCACACTGCTAACAGTCCCCAGCACCGAGACTAAGCAAGCAAAACAATCAGAACGAAGTAACCTCTGAACACATACCGCAGAAATCGCCGGAGAGCCCTGACACGAATCACCGAAAATACTCCCAGGCTGACCGTTGTCCTTCCTGAAATCCAAGCACTTACCCATGCACTGGATCACCGCATCGTATCTGGACAACCAATCCATACCCAGGATGACGTCGAAATCTTCCAAGTCTATAACCTTCAGATCTGCCTTGGCCGAGAAATCCCCCAACATAATAGGACAATCCAGAATGCCGTGATCTGATATTACGGAATCACCCGAGGGGAATTTGACGCAAAAGGCATCACCGTCATGATCAAGAACCAGCTGGCACCGCTCTACAAAGGCCCTAGCCACAAATGAGTGGGTAGCACCTGAGTCAAAGAGAACGCGCGCCCAGCAGTTCTTTACCTTAAAACTCCCTATATAAATATAAAAGGGAAAATTGCACAATTATTTAAGAAAACAATAGCCAAACTAATCTGCAATGGAAGTAAAAGACTAGCGAGAAGGTTTACCTGAAATGACTTGCGTCGAAGTTTTAGCCTTCGCTGATGATATCATATTCAGCTTCTTTTTGCCTCTTATCCACAGGCTGAGGCGATGACAAGGACTGAAGGGGAACTGGTTGGAGCACAGAATGGAGCTGCGGGCATCGGGCCTTGGTATGACCTTTCTGTCCGCACTGATAGCAGACCTTGTCCTTCAACCAGCAACAGGCAACATCATGCCCCTCTTTCTTGCACAGAGTACACACCACATTTTGCCTGGGATCACCCTGAATAGCAAGCACATGCTCCTTCTACGCCTCCGCCCTCTTGAAACATCTCTCAGCACGATGGCCCGACCGGCCACAAAAACTACAGACCTCTTTGCTCCTCTTCCTCGAAGGAGCACCGGGCACTTGGGGGCTCTTTGCTTCAACAACTTTCCTCTTCTCATTCCTCGCCTGCTGTCCTCTTTGCTTCGCACTTTCGATGACCTCTACCTTCAAAGCGGCCTTAACTGCCCCAGCATAACTCACCGCTCCATGAGCCACCGCTAGCTGCTGAACATCGCTCCGCAGGCCACCAAGGAAACGCTTCGCTCTATCCTCCTCTAAGCTCACCAAACTAGGGGCAAAGCGACCTAGTTTGCTAAACTCAATATCATACTCGCTGACCGTGAGCTGCCTCTGCTTCAGATGCAAGAAGTCGTTCATCAGCCTGTCTCGCTCCATTGACGGTAGAAACTTCCGCATCAAGATCTCCTTGAAGGAAGCCCAAGTGCTTCCTTCTACCATTCCGTCCTTCTCCCTCATCCACCAGCTCTTTGCTAACTCCTTCAGCTGATAGGCGGCCAACATCACCTTCTGATCCTCAGACACTCCAAAATAATGAAACATTTCCTCTATGGAAATCAACCAGTCATCCAATATCATGAAGTCCGCCTTATCATCGTAGGTAGGGGGTCGCAGTCGCTGGAACTGAGTGATGAAAGCCATCTCCGGGGGCACCACCACTGGAGGCACCAAAGGGGCTGGGGGTGTAGGAGGTGCAGGAGGTGCGGGAACAGCTATACCCGCAGCAGGATCCTGTGCTCTCGGGGCTAGTCCTGCCACCACAGATATCAGGGACTGGATCTGAGACTGAACGTCCACCATCTGCCTCGATAAAGCCTCATTGCTCTGCCTCAGACTCTCCACAACTGCACCGCTTTGAGCACCAGAAGACTCACCCTCAGATTGGGGAGTCGACCTCATCACTCTACGCTTAGGCGTCATACTAAAAAGAACAAACAAGCAATCATCAGAACCTAGTTCAACTACTAGGACAAAACAAACTGGTACAGACAAGCTTACATAAGTACTTACTTTCACTGCCAACTTGCTCTGGGGTTTATATATATATATATATATATATATATATATATATATATATATATATATATATATATATATATATATAGAGAGAGAGAGAGAGGAAATAATGTCATGCTTAACCTAAGATGGTTCACCACTATCACACTAACTCTTGTGCTTATATCTAGAATGCATGAATTTATATTCTTTTTTACTCAAAACCATGTGTGTACATATGTCATCCTACAAGTCTTTAGCTTGGCACGTTGTGCTTATGCAATGTTATGCTATGCATGATTGTGCTATGCATTCTAAAAAAGCCCTAATACATGTTATGAGCTGCGTACACATGAAAATATTATGCATCCCATACTACATAACATTTCCATGCAACAAAAAAGAAAACGTGTTAGTTTCATTCATGTGGTGAGGTTATGCATCCCATACTACATAACCCTCACATGTTACGTCCTATGGTGGATCCATATACAAACACATATTATGCATCACATACTACATAATATGCCCCGTATACTTCATGTTATGTTATGAGTATAGTGTTCGTGCTTCAGCCAAGACGTGCTGATGACATATCGGTATGTGTATGATATGATGTTAAACATCTAATACCTACAAGGAAAGGTTGCCCGACAAATTGTCAAGCAACCTCTCTCTGATACCAACTGTCACAACCTGCATTTTCTCCGAAATTAAGAAGTATCAGAGTAGGAGAAAACACGCGTTGTGATGCCACAACGGGCAGGGGATAACTACCGACGCTCAGGCAACCACCAACTACTAAGACTATAAAAAAACATAAGCTTTAATGATGTGAAAATCAATTGTATTTTAGAGACCGTATCCCTCGACTCCGTGGATCATCTAGTCCACCCTTCAAAATTATACTTATACGTAGCGGAAAATACATTATTCACTTTTTAACACCCTAAGAGAATGCATAAGCGTCCCCAGGGGACACCTTAGACTATGCAAGACCCTAGATTTAACTTATATTATATATATAGAAAATGACCTTTTACGCCATTTTGAAAGTAGTGTTTAAGCTTTTTAGAAAAAAAATGATGTCTATGTTTTAGATATAATAAGAATATGCTAAGAAAATGCTGTCAAATGCTAAGAATATATTATGTCAAGTACATATACATCGTAATATTTTGGATCATTGCAAAAAGTTCTTTACCAAGAGAAAAGAATGTGATGTATTTTTGAATGTTTGGCAAAATATTGTTAATGCAGTAACTGAGAATGAGTTTCATATGCAGTTAAATGAAATGATGATCAATTATGCTACAAGTTACTCGGATGTGATTGCTAATGTTATAAAAACATGGTTAGAACCTTACAAAAAGATGTTTATTTCTACATGGGTTAATAAATACTTGCATTTTGGAAATACATCCACCAATCGTGTCGAGGGGGTCATAGTCAGCTGAAATTTTTTTAGAAGTTTTTGTTTGAATTCTTACTACAGTTTGGAAAACTTTTGATAACATGATCAACTTACTGCATTCGGAAATCAAAAGAATGTTTGGACAAAGTAAGATGCATGTTTACCCTAATTTTAAAACTATATTTTACTCAGAGATATTTGGGAACGTCTCTACTGCAACATTAGAGATGATAAAAAGGAAGAGGAAACAATAAAATCGGGGTATGTTGAGCAAGCCCAATGTGCACATAAGAATAGATATATGCTTGAATTACCTTGTGCACATGAGCTTGTTATGTACATCAAATAGAGTAGCGTGTTTCCTTTATGGATGATCCATAATCATTGGAAACAGTTAACACTATTAGACAAGCATGAGTTCAAAGTGAATGAAGAACCAAATGAGTGTATTGACATAGAGAATGATATGGAATGAATATTGAAAAAAATATAGCATCATTACAGCTCTACAACGAAAGGAGATTAAAAGAAAATTGTGTGATCTAATAAATCTGGATGCAAGTCAGACGAAGAAACAAAAAATGCCAAAAAAAATTGAAAGACCGCCCCAAAGGATGTTCAAAAAAGTTTATGGAGGATTATAAATCTACAAAAAGAGAGCTCTCACATTTTGAGCATGTTCTAAATGAGGACCAACAAAAACAACAACTTGATAAGATCAAATTGATTAAGACAAAGAAACAAACAGTTACAATGGGTGGTTTCCTTGAAAATGTGCGCAAGCAAATGCCCCGAAATGTACGTACACATGTCATTGAGGTCATTGATGTTTTGGGAGATGAGCATTGTGAATATAGAGTGATAATTCTTGCTCTAAATATGAGAGATAGTTGGATGCAAGTACAACGATCTTGCGGGTGAGCTACATAATAGGTCAGTGTTGTACACAGAAATATTTGGGACGACAAGGAGATTAGAATTACTAAAATCTCTAGATTGTTGGAATGTACCGGCACCACTAGATCGATAAGTGTATGATAATGTCTGACATGGGGCTAGTAGTTGCAACATATTATAACATACATCTAGTTCAATTCTCAAGCTAACAATCTTTCACATTTCTACCACTACATTCAGCTCTGTCATACATTAGAAGGATTATTTATATCAGATATATAAATGACAACCACTTCATTGAATTGCTGATGAAAGAAGAATGTCCACATCCGCCAATATTTTCAGTGTGGATAAGATATGACGAAAAGGTGGCAGAGCAATGGGAAGTTCCAAATATTACACGACTATTTCGACCACAGGTATGTAAATATTGTATATTGTTTTTAATAACTTATAATTTTAGCAATGCCTTAATCTGATATTATTGTTATTTGCAGAGGCACATTCAAAAAATTACGGTTAATTCATCTTATCAGATCTTTAAATATATCACATTTTATTAAGTAAGTACAATGTACCATTTTTTAAGCGTAGCTGTTTTAATTATTTTATTAACTTATTAATTTGATGCAATTTTTTGTAGGGATAAAACATTTTCAGCGGGACCATACAGATGTTGACTGAATATTGAAGTAAATATATGGATGCTGACTTTTTCAGCGCCGAGTTATCCCTATACGGATGCTGACTTTTTTGCCTATTACTTTTATGTAACAATATATGTTGAGAACCATATAGTTATTCATTTTTTAATTGTTTTTTTAATGTTAGTTTAAAATTTTCAAAAATTAGGATATAAATAGTCACTTGGAGTACAAATATAATTTTGAGGTGTACGAATATGCATGAGTTATAAATAGTCATTTATGTTGTACAAATATCAACACCCTTTATCAATTTGGCTTTTTAGGAATTGTTGAGTTCTTACAGAAAGGGAGTTCATGTTGTGAGCGCCCAATGTTCTAGCTCTTCCGAAGTTTTCAAATATTTGTTTTGGTGAAAGGTCGAATAGAGACACTTCTTCGACGATTTTGAGTGCAAGAGTGAGGCATTGTTTAACAATTTTGCTCTTTCTGGTCTTCTTTTTTCTCAGGGTTTGGAAGAAAAGTCTACTTAAGATTGGATTAGATGTTGAAAGGTGTAGATTTCTCAAAGCATGAGATAATGTGTGACATTCTCAAATTACATAATGATGTTTTAATATTTCTTACCAATAAATGAGCTTTTAAATATTAATTCAAATTAGTAAAAGTATCATAGCAATAACATCTCCTATGAATATAAATTTATGAAAAAAATTATTTTATAATTTGTAGGATATTTTCTAAGTTTGTGAATTTCAATTTAGAAATAGGCATATTTTATTGATTAAAATGAAACAAAAAATTATTTGCGACGAGAAAAGTGTATAATATATATATTTTTTATTAAGAATTTTATTCTAAATTTTTAGCGAGGTGTAGTTTTGTGAGCAATTCCTCGATTCAATAACTAAAAGGTGGGCTCCATATATTAATAAGAAAAATCTCAACTACTAATATCCTTCAAATTAAAGGGGTGAGATGAGATAGAGCTTAGAACCCCATCACAAACCACTTAAGAAGCAGCTGACCCTCACTTGACTCCAAACCGAGCATGTGGCTCTCGGCTCATGCATATAAGGAGCCGCGGGTCCCCTTATCTCAAAGGCAAATCAAACCTAATCTTGTCGACAAAAGAAGTTACGCACCTACACCTCTTTTGAACCAAATGCCTCATAGGGGAGTCTTCTATTGAATATTTTGTAGTATGTATGCACGTGTCGAGACCGACTCAATAATGACCTGTAAGGTTCGTGTCTATCTAGGGCAAAGCTCTATGTTGGAGGTACTATAAATACATATTCCAAACTATGATGGTGTATTTGTATACTACTTTGAGCGGATTCGCCCTAACATTCTCAAAGTAGTCTGATTAGGGTTTCTAGCTCACATTTCTAGCACCGCTCTTTTTCATTATCGCTTCTCTGTTGCGCGCCACCCGAGAAAAATTTAGGAGAGGTGTTTGTTCTTTGCTTTATGTCGTTGTTTATTATCGCATGAGGAAGAAGGAAACTACCCGTCGCTCATCTACGTTCTTCTCCTGCATTAGCCGCAGTTTGGAAGACGGTTTTCCTATTGTAGTTTCATTCGTAAGCAAAATCAAATCTTTTGCTTGATCCTTTTACCTCGTTGGCCTTTTTAAGGAGGTATAAAATGATGACCTCGTTTGCTTGATCCTTTTATCGTCGGGAGAAGAACCGATCGAGGATTTTCCTGCATCATTCGGTCCCTGCGGTGATAATGGTGTCCTCTAAATAACAGATTCTCAATATTGTTTTGCATGTGATGATATTTCTCAGCATCATCGTCGATGCGTAAGATCATTGTAACCAATGGGAAGGGTCAGAGATAGTCGTGCCTCCCCTCTCAAGTGGTCACATTGGCGTTGTATGTGGCGGTAGTGTGTAGTAGGATCCTTTGGTCGGACTGTTAATTCTGATGGCGGGGCCATACACGAAGACTCTGCCTCTTTTCAAACAAAGTGCTCGCGATATCCCAAGTGGAAACTTCAACTCTTCCAACACAGTGTTTGGATATCGTGAACAGTGATTATAGCCTCTTCCAACAGAAATATCAGATATCCCAAACAGAGACTCTGACCTCTTCTAACAGAGTGATTAGATATCCTAAGCAGAGGCTTCAGCATCTCCCAAAAGAGTGATCATATATCCTAAGTGGAGACTTCAGCCTCTCCCAACAGAGTGTTCAGATATCCCAAACGGAGATCCCGACCTCTTCCAAAAGAGTATTTGGATATCTAAAGTGGAGACTTCGACATCTTCCAACATAGTGATCGGATATCCCAAATAGAGACCTTGGCCTCTTCCAACACAACGATCGAATATCCCAAATGGGGACCCTGATCTCTTCCAATAAAATGATCGAATATCTCAAACGGAGGTTATGATCCCTTCCAACATAGTGATTGAATATCAGAAGTGGAAACTTTGGCGTCTTCCAACATAATGATTAGATAACCCAAACAGAGGTTATGCACTTTTCCAATATATTGATCAGATATCTCAAGTAGAGACTCGATCTGTCTCTTCCAACAGAGTGATCAGATGTCATAAATGAAGACTTAAATCTCTTCCAATAGATAGTTTGGATATCCCAAGCAAAGACTCTGGCCTCACCCATTAAGGTTTTTGGATAGTTCAAAGGGAAACTTTGGTCAACTAAAGGACCATGCACCCATTGGGAACCAAAGTTCACTTATTCCTTACACAACATGGCTCCACCACACAAATTGTCGGGACCCTCAGCCCAAAAGTTCATTTATACATCGTCCCTCTAGCATGATCGTGAGAGCACTGCTCTCCCGCACGTTCACGTGTACACAATTTTGCAACATGTCCACGTCCACATAATTTTTTAGCACTTAAATGTGTGTGCGTGGCTGCTTATAAGTTACCCACTCTCAAGGAGGCACGCCAAACAAACCTCATTCTACCAACAAAAGGACAAAGCATTCTCCGATCAAAAAAAGGTTGTTCCCTTCCATGATAATGAGGGAATATCATTCTCCCCACACATCTCAAATGGCTCTATCATCCTCTGATTAAAGTCACACATGCAAAATACATGCATGCATGCACACATCCATGGACGCACGCTCCCAAGCACACACCCAGTAAGGGAGGGCAATGACCACCTATGCTAATCGAGTGTCAACCTCTGATATCAATGCCAAATGAAAATCTTCGTAACCATACAACATTTTAACTAATTTGTGAGGGAGACAAGATTAATTCCCTCAATGTCAATCGAGTGTCGATCATCGACACTAATGTCGAGTGATGACCGTCAGAACAAATCCCAAGCAACAATCTCACCAACCCTGGTAAGAGAGCACGAAGATACCCCTACACCTCATCCGAGTGTCTACCTCTATCATTAACGCTGAGTGACAACCTCTGAATCCAAACAACAAGTTAACAACTTATTGAGGGTAGGCAAAAGTCCATCTACGCTACATCTGAGCATCCACCTCCTACAACAATGCCAAGTGATGACTCCCGGAGCCAATCCCAAGCCGAGCTTGCCGACCTTCAGTAAGGGCGGACAAAGGTTCTCTACGCCAGAACTGAGAGACAACCTCTAATGCCAACACTAAGCGACGATCTTCGGTGTCATTTCCAAGCGGTAAGCTTAAAAACGAGTGATAATCTCCAACACTAATGTTGAGCAGCATGCCTGTGGAACTATCCTAAAACGGAGATGAGACTTCGAAACACATCAAGAAACCACTATAATATTAGAGACCCAAATAAAAGTGTTTTTTCACAAACTCTGAAAGGCCTCCATGTCTACATAATAAACAAAAGTATGATACATTACTAAGTTGCACCTATTACGACAAATACAAAACAATAAGCAAAAATAATGTGAGACACCAGAGCAACGCGCGTGCCTGCTTGCCACGCACACGCGCAGAACGCGCCCCCGGGCAACCATGCATGCGTACAATAGTGACAATGAAGATCTTGTGAGCGCAACACGCCGAACGCGCTCGCACGCGCAGAACATGTCTACATATACATGCACATCGAGCACAATGCATGCCTGCGCAAGCGCACATGTACATGTCGCACCGCTCCCCGCAGCCCTGTACGCGCTGGCGGCTCGCCGCGGCCTCTCGCTGTCACCATATTCGTCCTTGCAAACAGACCTCCCAGTGTCACACAGTTTGTCTGGACTGCCCGAGGGGCATGCACATCATTATCATAAAATTGGTGATATAGGTGATCAAAATCGTGACTTCTCATTTGCCTATTCAAATTCCAAGAGGGTGCAATTATCAACGCGCCCCTAATAAAAACTATAAAAAGGGTCATGATCCCTCATTTGAAGATAGGCTACCATCCGCACTAGAGAGAGTTCTTGAGTTCTCCTTCAAGAGCAGCTCGAAGTTCTCCTTCGGAGTTCGAAGACCTCATTCGCTTCTCAAGTCCTCTTTTTAATAGCGTTCTGAAGATCTACTTCAGAGTTTGAAGACCTCCTTTGGTTTTCAAGTTCTCCTTCAAGAGCGGCTCAGAGATCTTCATCGGAGTTCTAAGACCTCCTTCGGTTTTCAATTTCTCCTTCGAAGACGGCTCGAAGTTCTCCCTCGACGTCGGCGCTTTGAGACCAGAGCCTCGTTGCTAAGTTCATCTTTCAAGACACTTCTCTAGCGAGCTCCACTCGAAGCAACCAAGAAGTGAAGAGATAACTCTGAAGTATTTTTTTGAACACCTGACACTTTGCTATCCTTTTCAAGCGTTTATTCTGCTCCAATGTTCACTCGTTGGATCTCTCACAAAAGTGTTCACTCTACTGTGCACGGTGCCTGCTCTAGTAATAGCTTCAGAGGTCGTTTATGCATGCACCAAGGAAGGCTTTACTCTTTCTCTTTAAGTACCTATAAGCGGAGTGGGAGCGTGTCACTCTCTGGATAATTTGTTAACACCTGTAATCTCAAACAAATTAGTGGATTTGATTGACACCAAACTGATACCGTGATTTTTCCCCTTTTCGGGTTTTTCCACTTAAAAAATCTTGTAGTTTTTGTTCTTGGTTCATATTTAACTGTTTGCTCGCTTGACTCACTCTAAAGCTACGACGGTTCGATCCTACTGGAACAAAAATACCGCGCTAAACAAACAATTAGTTGAGAATCATCACACAATTTGACTCAGACTATGTTGAGATTTGTATAGTTTTTTTAAAATCATTACACCATAAATGATATAATCCTTTCATATCAGCAACTGTTAGAAATAAACAAAAATTGATAGGTAAGTAGGTTGAATTGGAATGAAAGTTAGGAATTGAACCAATTCTGATTTTGGAGGTCTTCGATGTCTAGTTTTTTTTAAACTAGTTTTCTCATTTATTATTTCATGATTGAAATATTTAATTTCTTCGGCATAAATGTTGCCCTATGTTACTATTTAATTTTTGAACTCCTAAAAAATATTAATAAAATCTTTTTTCAATTAAATAATAAAGTTAAGTAGACACATTGATGGGGGACCATCGGCGGCCCATGACAAGGCGGGGCCCACTTTCGTCTATTCTCGTCGGAAGACTTGATCGGAGGGACGATCCGACCCCGCGGATGTGTCTGGATGCATGCCGCGAATCTTTTTAATATATAACATTGTTATTTTCAGTTCTTTTTTCCTTTTATTTGGCACGGGAACGCGTCGGCCAATCATAGTCGTCAATCCCGGGTTGCCCTAATGCTTAGAATATTATAAATAGGAGTGTTTGAGGCTTGGAGAGGCATTGCTGGTTTTGGAGGAAGTCATTCCCGGAACTCCGCGATCAAGCCACGGTGCCGACGCCGTGGAGCCCTAGGTGCCGACTCCGAGCGGTGGAACTTCATCCCCAAGGTAAACCCTAACCCCCTCCATCATTTTTCACCTCCTCTCCCCCCTTCCGGCCACCGAATCCCCTCCAAAACCCCACCTGAAACCTGCCGGCCTGCTACCTGGATAGCAGCCCCCTCCTCCCCGTTTTCAGTCCTGCAGCCCCTTCCCCTCACAAAACCGACCCCTCCTTGGGCCCCCTTTGCCCTAGCCGACCTCCCCTCCTCTTCCCCTCCGTGGATCCACTTCCCGCCATTCTGAAAACCCTAGATCTATCTTGATCTATCGCTACCACCCTCAACCGGCCTCCCCCTCTCTTGGATCAACCCCGATCCGAGAGATCCAACCCCGATCTACAATTCTCCATAACCCCTTCACCATTCCTAACCCGGATCCGCTCTCCACCACCGGATCTATCCGTCCCTTGTCCGGATCCTTCCATATTTGGCCGAATCTACCCGTTCTCAGCCCACCGCAAACCCTCTCCACCGCGGACAGCCACCATCCTGACACGCGAACCCGGATCTGCCCTCAAAACCGCCGGATCTCCCCCGCCTCGGACATTCCCTTATTTGTGAGTTGTTGTTGTATGGAACTCTAATTTTCAGCACTTGAATATTGCTTGGATTACTCATGTTTGTTTGAACATTCACTTGTGGAATTTTGCCCCGTAAAGATTTGTGATTGCAGGAAGGAGCCATCCGTGTCGCGCTTAATTTTGGCCCTCCGTTTGGAGGAAAGTCTTGCCTAATCGCTCAAACTAAAATTGTTCTCGCTTGTATTTTGGATTGCGTGGGTTGTGATTTTCATTTGAATTAATTGCCGGACGGATTTTGGTGCATTTACATATAGTATCCACGCGTCCACTCACTTGAGTAGTCTAGGTTGCACAGCACAAATCCTACCCTACATCAAATTGGTATCAGAGCCAGGTTAGGTCATTTGCATGCTCCGTAGTGGTAGGACATTTAGGACTAACATGACAGAACCACAAGTAACAAACGACCGAGCGGTAAGCTCGAATTCGGGCACCGCATTTGCTGAGTTCTAGCGCCTTATCCTCGATCGTTTCGATACCCTAGGCGCCCAGTTTAATGACGTACGACAAGATCTTGCTGAAGTGAACCTACGATTGGACCACCTGGAGAATGTCAGGTACACGCCTACACATCGCGACGATCCTTTAGAGGATGACCTAGATGTTTCACCACGTCCCGACCGGCGCCCGAGAGTGGGCCAACCACAAGTGGAACGTCCTCGCCATGACATTCCCTACCGGGCCCCAGCCCCGCCGGCAAGGCGAGACCCTGAGCCAGTACGTGATAGACACCCACCCCGGCGTGAGGATTATCGTATTCCCTGTCAGCCGCAGCCTGACCTTAGGGACCGGGTGCCTCCACCAGATCGCTGCGATCAGCACCGGGATGAGTATTACCCGCCGGATCGACAAAGGTTTGACTACGATTATGATGACTACCCAGGAGAATACCCCGACCCGCGGATAGGTGGCCACGCCTTTGACATTACCCGTCGGATTCGCCTCGACGCCCCTTCGTTCGATGGCCGCTTGGATCTGAAAGCCTTTAGTGATTGGATCCTAGACATGGATCACTATTTTGATTGGTACGATATGAGAGACGAGCGTTGTGTACGTTTCGCGAAGATGAAGTTGACTGGACAAGCCAAGGTATTTTGGATTAGCGTGGAGCGAGCTGTCGAGAGAGAAGGCTATTACCCTATCACTCGCTGGGATGAGATGAAGGAGAGACTAAGGGATAGGTACCTTCCCGCCTCTTATCGTGACCAGTTGCTTGATCAGCTACAGAGCCTACGCCAGGGGACACTCTCAGTAGCCGAGTATATGGCCTGATTTGATGAGTTGGCGGTTAGGAGCGACATTTCGGAAGAGCTCATTGCCACCGCATCTCGATTTAAGGCTGGCCTTCGCTCAGAGCTCCGGAGGGAGTTGATTCCCCATCGCCTCGAGACTGTTGACCAGATATTCCAGCTCGCCTTAGAATACGAGCAGTATCTCCGTACTTCGAGTACGAAGCAATTCCCCTCGCGCACTGATTCCTCGACATTCAAGAAACCCGCCCCTTTCCAGACCACCACAGCTACCCCGCCCACACGGATCACCACTGACATGAAGGGCAAGGCCCCCGCCACTGAGGGTCAGAGACCTGGGGGTATCCAGTGTTTTAGATGCTCTGGCAGAGGACATGTGGCGACACATTTCCCCACACGAAGCCTGCTAGTTGAGGGTGAGGAAGAACCTGGCTTAGAGGGAGTCGAGGATGTTACTGAGGAGGTCGAGGCTACGATCGAGGAGGGAGGTTGGGAGAGCGAGGCTGACAGATCCCTAGAGATGGGAGTTGTGCGACGTCTCCTATATACCCCCCGTGCGGACGAGGATTGGCGCCGCACCACTATCTTCTACACGTATTTTCCTAGTGCAGGCGGACCCTGCAAGCTGGCCATTGATAGTGGGAGTTGTGTTAATATCGTGGCCCAGAAAGGTTTAGAGCGTATGCAAGTGAAAGCGGAGCCCCACCCCCACCCTTATCGGGTCATTTGGGTGGACAAGACCGCCATCCAGGTGACACAGCGGTGCCTCGTCCCCATTCGACTTGCTACATTCGAGGATCATGTGTGGTGTGACGTAATTCCTATGGATGTTTCCCACGTGTTATTAGGTCAACCTTGGCTGTATGACCGCGATGCCAAGTGCTACGGCCGGTCAAACACATACACATTTTATGATAAAGGTAAGAAGATCACGTTGTCACCCACCCGGCCCAAGGAGAAATCCAAGGGTCCGATCGAGCCCTCCACGAGCACCATGTCGTCACGATCGTTACATCTCCTGCGGTGCAGTGAGTTCTTGCGGGAGAGCCGAGACGCCGACGTATTTTACATCGTTGCCGCCACTATGGCTCCTGAGAGCCCGACAGTGACTCCGGATCTTCCCCCGGAGATTCGGACCCTACTTGAGGAGTTTGTTGACATCATGCCGGAGGAGTTGCCTGATGAGCTCCCGCCGTTGCGAGATATCCAGCACGCTATTGATCTAGTCCGAGGAGCTTCTCTCCCAAACCTACCGCACTATCGTATGAATCCAGATGAGCACGCCGAGCTCAAGCGGCAGGTTGACGAGCTTCTCCGGAAGCAGTTCATTCGGGAGAGCCCGAGTCCATGTGTCGTTCCCGCCCTTCTTACCCCTAAGAAGGATGGTAGCTGGCGTATGTACATCGATAGCCGTGCCATCAATAAGATTACGGTGAAGTACATGTTGAAGCCAAATATGACCTCAACGAGAGTTTGAAGAAAATGAGGTGCAGCCAAAACCTACTTCTCTCAAGTCTCAACCCTCGACTGGATTCAAAGGACCTAAGACTGACCCAATAGCCTCAGCAGGGAGGTCCCACCTCACACCCGGAAGATCTCTGAGAGCTTCCCCTCCAAAGCCAAAGATGGGCTAGGAGCTCCTCAGAAAGCACTAGAATTTGAGAGGTAATGACAGATTGCCTTCTAAAGAGTCCTTATGGGTCTATTTATAGCATCGTGCTGACCTGAAATTACTGAAAAGCCCCTAGTTGGTCTGCCAATAGCCGAATCCCGTTGTTTTCCTGAGGGTACTGAGGTAATTTCTCCTGAGGGCAATTAGGACATTTTACCCAAGGCCCTGGGCCCCCCTCGGCGAGAGCAGAGCCGAGGACCTCCTGTCCAGAGCCTGTCGCGAACGATCTCGCCTGCTTACAGGCGAGAGCCCTTTGAGATTAGAGCCTGGCGCAAGCGCAAGCGTTCCCGCGCTGGCCGCGCTCAACGATCTTGGCCTACTGTTCTCCGTTCGACGATTCGGTTGCGCTCGCCGATCTTGGATCGATGATTTGGCGCGATCGCTCCCGCCCACTTGGGCGAGATCTTCTTTAGGGCGGGAACTCCTTCGGCTAACCCAATTGTGACCGTCGCGTCTCCTGGTCTGACTCAGCGAATATGAGGTTGCACACAATCCCCGCTCTTTTTGAGCTAGCTGTGCGCTCGAAAAGACATGTCCAATCCAAAAATATTCGCTGAGCACGTGTCAACATCAGAGAATCTTTTGTTGGGCCGTACGGTGTCTATAAATATGTGTGCTGATAGACTGCCATAACACTTCTGTTGGGTATTGTATCCACGATTACCCAGATTTGAGGAAGCCACTTGTCAAGCTAAGATGAATTCACAATGTATTTGATGAAACATATTAAGTTGTACTTGCAGTTCCTCCACGCTAAGTGCACACCAATGTCAGGGTGCAGTAGGTCAATAGACACGGGTCTGCACGACGTAATCCCTCGTTGAGCAGATCAGTGTGTTGGCCTATGTGTACTCTCTCTATTGGAGTGCATTTACTTTCAAGTACTGGGCAGTTCATATGCAAGAGAAGACAAGGAGCATGGATGGATCAAGGAGCAGCTCCTGGGTGGAAGACGAAAATTCGTCTAAGGAAAATTCGACGAGAATCACCAAGTGATTCTCGCCGATTCGGCGAGAATCACTAGTGATTCTCGCCGAATCGACGAGAATCATTAGTGATTCTCGCCGACTCCTTCTGGCTACCTCAAAACGGTGCCAAGTAAGATTCGGCGAGAATCACTAGTGATTCTCGCCGAACCAGTGGCCAAGCAGCTCATGTATTCAAAGTGAAATTCGTTGAGAATCAATAAGTGATTCGGCGAGAATCACTAACAATTCTCGACGAATCGTCGAGAATCACTTGGTGATTCTCGCCGATTCGTCGAGAATCGCCTGCGATTCTCGCCGATTTTTCCTTAGCATTTTCTCTGGAATTTCCTGAACCGGATTCTGCCGCTGTTAAGATTTTAAACCGGACTTAGGGATTTCTAGTGTGGGTCCCACAAATGGTCATATTGGAATTATCTACAGTATATATATTCCAGTATTTTGAACAGTAAAATGACGGAGAAAGAGAAAGAAACCGAGCCGCGTCGAAACCCTAATATCGCGATTCCTCTCCGCCGCCGCCGCTCGCGCTCGCCCGTCGCCGCTGCTGATCGTTCTTCTTCCCGATCTCCGGCGACAAAAGCCTAGCAAAGCTAGAGTCTCACGTGTCTATCCAGAGATCTCTTGTCTCTCGATTCGTTTGTTGACCGAAAAAAAAACTCCCCCGTCCGAATCGATCGAGACGACCGATCCTAGAGTGACCGTTGGTAGACCTAGTTTGCTTCGCTACGAAGTTTGGATCTCCAAGTTCAGCAGCCGCTCATCACCGTTGCCGCCGATCCCGAAGCTAGCCGCCGCTCGTGTTGCCGCCGCCGGTTCCGGGGAGATCCTCTCCAAGAGAGACCAAGGTCGTAGACTCTTCATCGACTTCAAGAACACGTCGTCGAACAAAGAGGAACACCGTAGTCTCCAAAAGAAGTTTGCATCACGTGTACACTCTATATTTAATTTCGTTGTAAAGGAACTTTTGTTCCGTGTTGTAAGGGTTGGGTGCAACCTGTTTTGTGGGAGTGTTGACTCTCACGTGTGGAAGGGCTCCTTCCGTTAGTGCAGGGATTGGATTTCAATCCCGTTGGAGAAGTGACCGAGTCGTCCCTTGTTGGGGAGATAGGTCGAAGGGGGAAAGTGGATGTACCCAAGTCGGGGAACCACTATAAATTTCCTGTGTTTTCTGTGTGCTGTGCTCTTTATGTTTATTGTGCAGGTACTCTTGTAAATTCCGCAAAAGCACTACTCGTCACCTATCCCCCCCCATAGGTGCACATAGTTGACACTAGGTGGGCTTTCAAGTGGTATCAGAGGCAGGTTGCTCATCAAAAAGGTTAACACCTTGAGTAGAATCCTGCCACCAGTGTCAGAAGCATGGAGCTAGAGTATGAGATGCCGCCACTCAAACTCCCCGCCTGCACAAAGGATTATTATCCCATCTAGCGAATGAGAGTGTCGTGTCACCTTGATGCTATCGATCCTCGAGCATCCTTCATCCTGGAAGAGGGTCCGTTTATTCTCATGAAGACCTCCGACTCTGGGATCCAAGTGCCCATGTGCATTGCTGAGATGTCAGAGATGGAACTCTCATTTTTTCAATTGGACCAGAGGATTCGTCAAACTATCTTGGATATCTGGTCTGGAGCCTCTCGCTCTAGATTGGAAAATTGCAGAACAGCTAAATCTCTGTGGATGATGATCTCAGAGCTGATGGGGGGGGGTCAGAGAAAGCTGAAATATGCTGCCAATCAGAGGATGAAGCGTATGTGGGGGTCCTCACTTCTGAAGATGAAGGCCAGGATCCCTCGGATTGCATCAGAGCTCCAGTATCCTTGTCAGAGACTGAAGAGGACAGTGAGGAAAGCAGCTCTGATGTGGATGAAACAATGGTCACTGGATCTAATGACCATAACACAGAAGAGCAGGTAACTTCTTCCTCCTACCCCATATCTCTTGAAATATTTGAAGACAGGAACTGCCCTCCTTCAGAAAATTCTGACTCCCTGAAGAGAGCCCTTCAGGAAAGCAACCTACTTGCTGAGGAGCAAGCTCGAGAGATGGCTCGACTGAAGATCTTGTTGGTTCTCCAATTGGCGTCCAACAAGGCCAAGGACTCTAAGATCTCAGCTCTAGAGAGTAGTCTAGAGAATGAGAAAAGAATAGTATCAAACTTCTCCAAGGTTGATGCTATTAAGAGAAAGCAAGAAAACGGGTGGATCTCCCGGATTATCAATTCGTGGAGAAATGGGGAAACCGTTTTCCGACCCCCCACTCCAAGCAGGAAGGCAACTCATCATGCCTTCAGGTATGACCTCAGGAATAGTCGTGGTCACTGCAAGGGTGATCTGTCCCCATGTGGAGACACCCGGAGTGCAAGGGCCGGCATGGCCACCCACGAGAGAATACCTAAGGCTCATTCTGAGCCCTTTGTATTCACTGTCACTGCCTCAACACAGTGTGGATCAGCATGTCCCAGCTCACAGAAGACTTCTCACCACTCGAGGACACGGGATAGAGAGGATAGAAGTCATGATGTCCGGGTCCATGGGGCCTCAGTAAGGGAGATGCCTGAAAGAATGACACCACCTTCCCGGCCTCATAACACTCACACCATGTATTCTTTCCACCCTTCCACGTATCTCGATGGAAGAGGAATTTGTGTGACAAGAACATGCCCTATCCCGTTTAGACCTAGGACCGTGACGACATCAGTCACTAGATCAGGTCGAAAACGGCGATACAACATTCACCCTTGTTGGTGCTGTGGCAAAGTGGGGCACTTTGCCATCGACTTTTGGCACAACCCCTCTGTGCCCACAGCTAGGGCTTATCCACATTCTCGGGACAGAAGTAGTCTTCCAGACAGGTTTTCTGAAGGAAGGCAGTTGCGTGCTTATGCTAACAGGAACCTAGGACCCAAAATGATTTGGGTTCCTAAGGTAAAGTAATTCCTTCTTGCAGGGTAGTCTAGGTCCCCGTGAATATGATGGGAACTAGACAGTAGGTAGCTCGAGACTAAATTGGAACAAGCATCTGCAATACCAGATGTGCTATCTGTTTGAGCATACTCACACTGAGCCTCTAATGTGTTCTACATGTGGCACTAAGACGATGACTCTCAAAATACCAGGTAATTTTGATCAGTTCAAGGACTTGTGTCATGATGCATCCTCATTTAAAATATATATATATATATATATATATATATTTCTATCCATGTGTATATGTATACTTATGCTTATCATGTATGTGTGCACCTCTACGGAGAGATTAACTCGATGCATGCAAACCATTACACATCAATAAAGGGTTAACGAAGTTATGTCATCGTGAATCTCGACAACTTACAATTGACATCAAGAAGTCTTTGAAAAAGCCTCGTTAAAATCCAAATAGATTGACTGTAAAATATACATGTATTTATCATGTGTATATAGACGTGACATCAGAAAATCTCAAAAATATTGCAAGCATTCTAAACGTGAAAATTTCTAGTCAAGGGACCTCTCAATTTCGAATTAAACAAATCTCCTGACAGACTAATCCGCCGACCTTGGCATTCACCCCAATCCCGACGAATTAGAAAAATCCCGCCGAAAGAGTTCTTCCGCCTATTCGCCTTCTTCACGAGTCCAGCAAGAACTCTCCCGACGACCCGCAAGAGTTCTCCCGACGACCCGCAAGAGCTCTCCCGAGTTCTTCCGCCAATTCGCCGCAACCCGCAGGAGCTCTCACTCCGACTCGCCGAAACCCGCAGCAGCTCTCGTCGAATCGTGAAGTCTCCCTGTGACCGCAAGGTACTCGCAAGGTCCATCTCAAATCTAGAAGGTTCTCGCAACGTTCTAGCAAGGCCGAACCCCACAGAAAACCCTTCCATCCACCGAAGGTCTTCCCGACACTCCTCACCTCACTTCCATATAATTCCTCAGGTAACCTCTTCCTCACCCGCTCTTGGACGCTCTCACTAGTGGTGCTTTCTTTTTGAAAGTTCATTAACGTTTTGAGTAGGGCTTCTCTCTAGATCTACAATGGCTCCAAGGACGACTGCAGGGTTGGTCTCTGACTGCGAGCTGGTTCGAACTGGATTTTCTCACGCCTCGGACGAATTCCGCAATATCATTCTAATGATGGAAGAGGCTGGGCTAACCTTCGTCCTGGAGCACCCTTGCAAAATTCTGGACAAAGAGGTGCTGGAGTTCTTCTCTACCGCAAGACTACGAGATAGAGACTCCATAATCAAGAGCAAGGTGGCTGGGACAAAAGTAAAGATATCTGCCAGCAAGCTGACTCGCTACCTGCAGCTTTCTAGTTCGGAGCAGGAGGACTATCTGGAGGACGAGGACAAAACCAGAACTCTCCTGTTCTGCGGTCTTCCTCGAGGAACTCGATCAATAAAGAGAAAGGAAATGAATGAAGAAGGGAATCTCCTCTCTGACATTATTGGAAAAGTGCTCATCTGCAAGCCGGGCTCACATGACCATATCTCGGGTGATATGTTCAAGATTCTCATAGCTGTTGTCTGCCGCAAGAGGTTCAACTGGGGGGAGTTGCTATTCGAGAAGATCAAGGACACTCTGGGCACTCCTAGTTTCGGCCGCATCATAAGTCTATATCTCAACCAGCTCAACGGAGACAAGTTCGACAAGAGCAAAGGCGTCCCTCTCCACTACTTGAAGAAGATGGATGCAAGTGTGTTTGATCGATGGGAGCGGCGTATCGGGCAGCCTGCTGTGGAAGAGCAACAAGAAGTATCTCCAGCAGTCTCCCCCGGTGAAATTCCTGATACCGTGACTGCAGGAATCGAGGGGGAGACTCTACCCCCTCATACAGATGTATTATCTGAAATCGCCCAAGTGGCCAGGGATGCTGTGGCTGACATTCAAGAAGAAAGTGACACTGTGCTGGAGACTGGTGATCAAGAATTAGAAGAAGTTGCTGATATCGATGATTTCTTAGATGAGGATGGAGAGGAAGATGAGAATGAGGGACATGAAGTATTTGAGACTCCGGATCCTGTTGAACCTCCATCTGACAAGTCTGCACCCGTGGAGGGGGAGTTAGATAAATTTACAGAGGCCGCCAACATTCCTCCTTTAGAGCCAGTTATTGTATCCAGTTCTACCGATGCGTCTGCTGAAGAGCAAGAGCAAGGCCAAGAAGTGCCTCCGACTATACCGTTACGAGATGAGCTGGCCACTCACACGGTCAATGTCATTCAAGGTATAGTGAATGAACTTAAAGCTTCTTTTGATAACGCTCAGAAAACACTGCTGAAAAGGATTAAGACTTCTGAAAATCTCATGCTTAAGAATATGGTGGAAATCAACCATAAACTAGACGTAATGGAGAAGAAAATTGAAGAGAAGTATACCGCGGCCGGCGAAGCTGTCACACTCTTAATGGCCGGCTTGAAAAAGAATACTGATACTCTGGCTGTCGTAAATCAGAACGCACACGTTGTAGCCAACAACATTCAGAAGTTTGATGGTAATATGGTCACTTTAAATGCCAATCAGCAGGCCCTGATCACTGAATTCACCAAGACAACGAAGCATATTGATGACTCCCTGCACTCATATGCAAACTGCATAGCTGTCGAAGCCAAAAAGGGGGAGAAAGAGTATATAGCTAAGTTGGCTGAGCTTCAAGAAAGCATGAGCACACACTTCGCCCAATCAAGCAAATATGTCTATGAGAGCTGCTGGTGGATGCTCCAACAGGCGCTAGGTACGTTAGGCGTCGTCCTGCCTGACCATCCTGCCGGTATTCAGGTTCCTGAGACATCTAAGGCCGCTGAGGAAGTAAGTGTTGCTGAGGATGTAAGTGCAAGTGCTGCAGATATTTCCACAAATGAAGCTGATGTTAGGGCCCTCCCCAAATCTAAACTGAGGAGTATGTTTGACTAGGAGGCTTTAGCAAAAGACAAGGGAAAGAGAAAAGCTCAAGAAGGGACCCCCAAGGAGACACAGGCTGCAAAGAGAACTCGAATGAGTGAGGAGGATGTACGAAACGAAAGGTAGAGTCCAGTTTCAAGGAACATCATCCTAGACACCTTCTGGCTGCAAGAAAAAAGAGAGATCAATCGAAATGACGTATATAGCCAGTATGAGTGGGAAACGCACAAAACGTTTGAAGCAAAACGCAACATCTTTTTCAGAAATAACAAGGATGCAGATAAAGTTCCTCCTCCTAGGTACTACCCGAAGCCCAAAGAATACATGGAGAGGCAAAGCAAGAAGTACTTGGCTCAAAATCTTAAGGGTGACGTAGCTAAGGACAAATAGTCAATATTTTATAGCTTGTCACTGTGTCTAAGAACATTAATGATTATTACTGTCATTTAAATAATTCTGGATTATATGTGTATGTATTTATATTAGAATATATATTTGAATTTGTGAATAACTCAAGTCCTGATCTGATTGCATACATTCTCTTGTGCTGCATGTTTAATTTCTGAATGCTATGTTTATTATTTGATAGGTGTTATTCATCTTAGCAAGTGTTGGAACCTTAGGTTCTGATTTGGGTTAGGATCACTATTAGGCTGATTACTTTGACCCAAAATATATAGTCTAAGGGTCATAGGGTTTTCCAAGTATTCTCAGAAAAGAATCCCAGAAGAAGTGCAGAAGAATTCCAGAGAAAATCAATTTTGAAGTTCAGAAATTTTAGCTCTCAGAAATAGTCGAACAGAGTTTCAACTATTGCAGTCCAAAAATAGTCGAACGGAGTTCAACTATTGCAGTCCAGAGATAGTCGAACGGAGTTCAACTATTGCAGTCCAGAGATAGTCGAACGGAGTTTCAACTATTACAGTCCAGAAATAGTCGAACGGAGTTCAACTATTGCAGTCAGAGATAGTCGAACGGAGTTCAACTATTGCAGTCAGGAGAGATAGTCGAACGGAGTTCAACTATTGCAGTCCAGAGATAGTCGAACGGAGTTCAACTATTGCAGTTCAGAGATTGTCGAACGGAGTTCAACTATAGTCGAACGGAGTTCAACTATTTTTGTGTTCAGCTCTAAGAGAACAGATAACTCAGATGCAGGTCAACTATAGTCGAACGGAGTTCAACGATAGTCGAACGGTGTTTCAACTATAGTCGAACGCAGATTGGAGAAGTTTTTAGATAAATTTGGTGATTTCTTGTGCAGTTATTGGAGATAACTGGCTAGAGTTATTCAAGGCTTAAGTAAAGGAATTACAGCTAATATATTTATGCTAAATATTCTTATGAATATAGCGTTGGGAGGCTGCATTAAATATGAATCAATTCAGAGGTTTATTGTCAGTTACCTTTCCAAGACAGTTTCCTTTCTTGAAAATGTCTCTGCCGCATCAGACAAGAATTCAAATGACTTTCCTCAGCTCAGTGGATACATATATATATTTTATACAGAAGATAAAAGTTATAGCAAGATAGAAAAGATATATATAACAGAGAGGCTCAAAAATAATAATAAGAGATAGAGAGAGAAAAAGTATGAAGACTTTTTCTCTCTACAAAAAAGAAGAACTCTGCAACAAGTTTTAAAACAGAGGAAATCAACTTCATCTTCTTCTTTCTGATCCAGGCTTTCAAGAGACAAAATATTCAGATTTGTCTACAGAGCTTGCTGGAGATTTTCATCTAGTTGAAGGTCTACACCTAAAGCAAAGCTTCCCAGCATTCATGAACTAATACATATTCTCAGGGGGAGCTTTGACACCATCAATCCACATAGTCTTCTCAGCTGATTGAGAAAGAGAAGACTGTCATCACTCTCTAACCCCCTCTCTGTAAAGGGTTTCTCAAACTCCCTTCAAAGTTTGAGCTTAGTTTTTGAGCACCTTGTCAAAAGCTCATTGGTGGCAAGACACTGATCAAAAAATTGTTTGGTTTTTGCGCACCTTATCAAAAGTCATTGGTGCCCAGGACACCTGATCAACTCATCTGCAGTGAATTCTACCAGGGTGGTAGAAGAGTGAATGTACCCAAGTTTAGGGGACCACTATAAACTTCCTTGTTTCTTCTGTGTTGCTTGATTTCTTTCTGCATTTCTTATTTTGTGCTGTGATTCAAATCTAGTATTTTGTTAAGATCTATCACTTTCAATTGGTATCAGAGCCAGGTTGGTTAAAAAATACCACATATTCCAGGTTGGTTAATATTCAGACCTTAAGTGGTTGTACAGGCTAACACCTGAACCAAAACATCTTTGGTATATCTTAACAATCTTTTGAGTTTTTTCATGGCACAAAATGAAGAATGGTCAAGCACTGGACCTCCTAAGTGCAATCTGGACAAGCTTGCACTGTGGAAGGTAAGGATTAGGCTTTTTATGAACTCTATTGATGAAGCCATTTATAATTCTATTTTGTCAGGTCCCTTTACACCATCTGCAGCTACAGAAGCTCAAAAACAGCTTAAGATGGCTGATGCACAAACAATGAACATTCTTGCAGAATCAATGTCTGATGACATTTTTCAAGAGATTGTTGAATGTTCATCTGCAAAGGAAATTTGGGACTCTCTCACAGTAATGGCTGCTAGATCAGCAAAAGAAAGAACATCAAATGCTGATTTCTGGAGTAACTCTGAAGCTTCATCTTGCACAACTGAGGATGAAGAAGAAGCAAGAGCAAAGAGAATTTTGTCTAATGGCAATAGATGCATCTTGCAAAAGGTATGATGAAGATAAAGAATCTGAATCAGATGATGATGAAGATCAGGTTATCTCTACCCTTGACTTTTCATCAGAAGAACTTAAAATAGATTTTAAATTATTATGTAAAGATCTGATTCAATCTAAGAAGGAAATAAAACTTCTTAGAGAGAAAGTAAATAAACTTTCTTCTAAAAACATAAAATTCAATGAAGATTTAGAAATTACTTTAAATCATATAGCCTCATTAAAATCAGTTAAAGATTTTCAGAAAATCTGTGTTCAACATAATTCGTCGAACTCAGGTCGACGAACTCTGAATAGAGGTCAACGAAATTGGAACAGAGAAAACAACCTATATTATTCTCTGAACCGAGATCGACGATCTCACTATAAATCGTCGAGCTCAGGTCGACGAAAATATTCTTCGTTGAGCTCAGATTTTCATAGCAAAGATTTTAAATCATTTCATAATCAAAAATTTTAAAATCCTTATACCCAGTGGTTCATCCCTTCTAGGAAAACTTCATCCACTTGGCTATAAAGATTTCCCTGGATATTACTTTACTTCAAATTATTATTGTGAAAGAAAAATAAGACCCAAGGCAAATCTGGGTCCAGAATTCCTAACATCTCATTTCAGGAAAATTGTTCAGAAGGCTACAACTATAGGGGGAGATTATCAGAATCTCAGAATGAAAATGAACAAAAGTGCAATTGTCACTTTATTAGATTCTATGCAGCTGCCCCTTAGTTTCTATTTGTATTTCTTTTATTTTGAATCCCTTTTTAACAAAGCACCCATGTACATCTGCTATTATATTATAATTCAGGCAGATCTTTTTGCTTTGTATTTTGTTTTTATGTAAATAGTATCCTCACCCAAATAGGGGGAGATTGTTGGAACCTTAGGTTCTGATTTGGGTTAGGATCACTATTAGGCTGATTACTTTGACCCAAAATGTATAGTCTAAGGGTCATAGGGTTTTCCAAGTATTCCTCAGAAAGAATCCCAAAAGAAGTGCAGAAGAATTCCAGAGAAAATCAATTTTGAAGTTTAGAAATTTTAGCTCTCAGAAATAGTCGAACGGAGTTCAACTATTGCAGTCCAGAAATAGTCGAATGGAGTTCAACTATTGCAGTCCAGAGATAGTCGAACGGAGTTCAACTATTGCAGTCCAGAGATAGTCGAACGGAGTTCAACTATTGCAGTCCAGAAATAGTCGAACGGAGTTCAACTATTGCAGTCCAGAGATAGTCGAACGGAGTTCAACTATTGCAGTCCAGAGATAGTCGAACGGAGTTCAACTATTGCAGTCCAGAGATAGTCGAACGGAGTTCAACTATTGCAGTTCAGAGATAGTCGAACGGAGTTCAACTATTTTTGTGTTCAGCTCTAAGAGAACAGATAACTCAGATGCATGTCAACTATAGTCGAACGGAGTTCAACGATAGTCGAACGGAGTTCAACTATAGTCGAACGCAGATTGGAGAAGTTTTTTAGATTAAATTTTGGTGATTTCCTGTGCAGTTATTGGAGATAACTGGCTAGAGTTATTTAAGGCTTAAGTAAAGGAATTTACAGCTAATATATTTAATGCTAAATATTCTTATGAATATAGCCGTTGGGAGGCTGCATTAAATATGAATCAATTCAGAGGTTTATTGTCAGTTACCTTTCCAAGACAGTTTACTTTCTTGAAAATGTCTCTGCCGCATCAGACAAGAATTCAAATGACTTTCCTCAGCTCAGTGGATACATATATATATTTTATACAGAAGATAAAAGTTATAGCAAGATAGAAAAGATATATATAACAGAGAGGCTCAGAAATAACAACAAGAGATAGAAAGAGAAAAAGTATGAAGACTTTTTCTCTCTACAAAAGAAGAACTCTGCAACAAGTTTTAAAACAGAGGAAATCAACTTCATCTTCTTCTTTCTGATCCAGGCTTTCAGGAGACAACATATTCAGATTTGTCTACAGAGCTTGCTGGAGATTTTCATCTAGTTGAAGGCCTACACCCTAAAGCAAAGCTTCCCAGCATTCATGAACTAATACATATTCTCAGGGGGAGCTTTGACACCATCAATCCACATAGTCTTCTCAGCTGATCTGAGAAAGAGAAGACTGTCATCACTCTCTCACCCCCTCTCTGTAAAGGGTTTCTCAAACTCCCTTCAAAAGTTTGAGCTTGGTTTTTGAGCACCTTGTCAAAAGCTCATTGGTGGCAAGACACCTGATCAAAAAATCTGTTTGGTTTTTGAGCACCTTATCAAAAGCTCATTGGTGCCCAGGACACCTGATCAACTCATCCTGCAGTGAAATCCTACCAGGGTGGTAGAAGAGTGGATGTACCCAAGTTTAGGGGAACCACTATAAACTTCCTTGTTTCTTCTGTGTTGCTTGATTTCTTTCTGCATTTCTTATTTTGTGCTGTGATTCAAATCTAGTATTTTGTTAAGATCTATCACTTTCAGCTAGTAGGGTTTTGGCTTCGTCAAATATGGGGAGATTGTTGGGTATTGTATCCACGATTACCCAGATTTGAGGAAGCCACCTGTCAAGCTAAGATGAATTCACAATGTATTTGATGAAACATCTTAAGTTGTACTTGCAGTTCCTCCACGCTAAGTGCACACCAATGTCAGGGTGCAGTAGGTCAATAGACACGGGTCTGCACGACGTAATCCCTCGTTGAGCAGATCAGTGTGTTGGCCTACGTGTACTCTCTCTATTGGAGTGCATTTACTTTCAAGTACAGGGCAGTTCATATGCAAGAGAAGACAAGGAGCATGGATGGATCAAGGAGCAGCTCCTGGGTGGAAGACGAAAATTCGTCTAAGGAAAATTCGACGAGAATCACTAGTGATTCTCGCCGAATCGACGAGAATCATTAGTGATTCTCGCCGACTCCTTCTGGCTACCTCAAAACGGTGCCAAGTAAGATTCGGCGAGAATCACTAGTGATTCTCGCCGAACCAGTGGCCAAGCAGCTCATGTATTCAAAGTGAAATTCGTTGAGAATCAATAAGTGATTCGGCGAGAATCACTAACGATTCTCGACGAATCGTCGAGAATCACTTGGTGATTCTCGCCGATTCGTCGAGAATCGCCTGCGATTCTCGCCGATTTTTCCTTAGCATTTTCTCTGGAATTTCCTGAACCGGATTCTGCCGCTGTTAAGATTTTAAACCGGACTTAGGGATTTCTAGTGTGGGTCCCACAAATGGTCATATTGGAATTATCTACAGTATATATATTCCAGTATTTTGAACAGTAAAATGACGGAGAAAGAGAAAGAAACCGAGCCGCGTCGAAACCCTAATATCGCGATTCCTCTCCGCCGCCGCCGCTCGCGCTCGCCCGTCGCCGCTGCTGATCGTTCTTCTTCCCGATCTCCGGCGACAAAAGCCTAGCAAAGCTAGAGTCTCACGTGTCTATCCAGAGATCTCTTGTCTCTCGATTCGTTGACCGAAAAAAACTCCCCCGTCCGAATCGATCGAGACGACCGATCCTAGAGTGACCGTTGGTAGACCTAATTTGCTTCGCTACGAAGTTTGGATCTCCAAGTTCAGCAGCCGCTCATCACCGTTGCCGCCGATCCCGAAGCTAGCCGCCGCTCGTGTTGCCGCCGCCGGTTCCGGGGAGATCCTCTCCAAGAGAGACCAAGGTCGTAGACTCTTCATCGACTTCAAGAACACGTCGTCGAACAAAGAGGAACACCGTAGTCTCCAAAAGAAGTTTGTATCACGTGTACACTCTATATTTAATTTCGTTGTAAAGGAACTTTTGTTCCGTATTGTAAGGGTGTGGTGCAACCCGTTTTGTGGGAGTGTTGACTCTCACGTGTGGAAGAGCTCCTTCCGTTAGTGCAGGGATTGGATTTCAATCCCGTTGGAGAAGTGACCGAGTCGTCCCTTGTTGGGGAGATAGGTCGAAGGGGGAAAATGGATGTACCCAAGTCGGGGAACCACTATAAATTTCCCGTGTTTTCTGTGTGCTGTGCTCTTTATTTTTATTGTGCAGGTACTCTCGTAAATTCCGCAAAAGCACTACTCGTCACCTATCGCCCCCCCATAGGTGCACATAGTTGACACTAGGTGGACTTTCAACTTCCTTCGAGTCGTCATTCTTAGCCTGAGCTCTCGCCTCCTCGCGGGATGCCTTCCAAGCGCGCCGACAAATCGCTTCCGCAAGATCTGTAAGACCGCATCAATGCAGCACAGGCGCGAGCCAGGGCTAACAGCGCCCTGGTTGCCCCATGGCTAGCGAGACAATCGTCGGCCGCTGAGCCTTCTCTGCCCAAGAAGAAAAAGAAGAGGGCGAAGGTGATTCAGCGGGACCTGCCCCACGAGAACAGGAGCCCGCCTACCCCAACCCCTAGCCGCGCGGACGATCCCTCGCCGCGGAAGGTACGCTCGATTTGACAATCATCGAAAACACCAGTTGCTTAGTATTTGACGCGATATCTCTCGTAGGAGACGGTTCCCGATACTGCCGCGTCCTCGCACGAAGTCTTGGATCCATCCTCTTGCCACCCCGAGGATCAACCACGGGTTTCAGAGGTAGCTCCTCCACCTGACCCGATCACTGTAGGTAACGGTTCCCCTCTCGTTCTTAAATCAAATCTTTGAATGCTGAACTGTCTTCTCGCAGCGCCAGTTTTCGCACCGCCGGGTCTCGCCACCCGGGAGAGCGGGGCGAGGGCTGCGAATCAGCCTGCCCTCGCGGTTGATTCCTCCCTACCGGCGGGAGGAAATACTGCCGAATCTTCCGCGCCTCCGCTTGATGTCAGCCATCCGGCGGGAGTGGAGACTCGCTCCCCCGCTCCTGACCAAGCCGGGATCACCATTCGCAAAGTTTACCCCCCCCCCCCGAAAAAGGAAAGCCAATCCACCTACTCTTTGGAGCTGAGGGGGGGGGGGGGGGGCTGGGCCTTCTCGCCTGCCGTCGACCGGGGGGCCTCGTCATGCTGCAGGTATATGGAAATTTTAGCACAGCAATCCTCTAGCTCTCGCTATAACAGGAACTCTTTTGCCAGGGGACATGGACTCGCGGCTTGGAGCTGAGGTAGAGGAAGAAGAAGAAGGAGAAGAAGAAAGAGAGGGGGAAGACAGCGAGAGCTCCCCCTTCCCTTCATCTGATGAGATGGAGGAGATCTTGACCGGTGCCGGGAGCGCTAAAAGACGGGGGAAGAAGGTCGCCGCCGTCCTATCGAAGCTCATCCGGCGAGAACGGGTCCGCGAACTTGCGGCAAAAGAGTTTCGTCAGTCAGTGGAAAAGAGGCTAGAGACTCTGGAGCGGGATTATCTTATCGACGAGATGGAGAGGCCGGGGGGAGCTACCGCCGGATCCTCACCCGAAAGGTGCATCGAGCGAATCCGGGATCTGTCTCGTTGGGTTGACCTGGTATGCAATGTTCTGTCGTCCTACTTCAACCCGCAGGCGCCACCCCGGACCAAGCTGCGGGAGCGAGGGAAATGGCGGTAGGAGCAAGGGAAATGGCGTTGGGAGCCTTATTGAACCGCGAGACCTCCCCTTCTCTTCCCCAGGCCTTCCCCTTCTCAGATGTACCCCTATTTATTCACTAGAACTGTAACTAATAATTATGCACTTATCGCTGACTTTTTATTCAGTTCTCGCTCAGCGAGAGTAATAACCCTGCGCTTATTACTTACTTATTATTATTGTATGCGCATATATTATTATCTGGGGCTCTTGGTTGGCGAGAGCTACCTTGCTTCCGCTTATCTTGCCTGCCGCACGTCATCTCACAATGCTTGCGCTGCTCATTCGGTCAATCGGTCACTATCAGACTTGGGCGGGAAAAACGAAGCGCCGCCGACCTGTGGCGTGCCGGTTGTACCCCCGCCGCTTTTTTGAAAACAATCATCATGATCACTGTGTTCTATAAATAGGGATGCTCACCTACCACATTCATTTCTCCGTCCCCAACCGCTCTCTTCTCCGGTTGCTTTCACAGTCTCTCGAAAGCTTTCGCTTGTCTTTGCCTTCTCCTTCCGCTTTCGCAGGTTCTTGCTCTCGCCTTATTCTCTAAGCTCTCGCCTTCTTCTCTTTATCACGATGCCAGGCGGAGGTGAGGGACGATCCAACTGTGCGGAAGCTTTCCAGAAGCACCTTTTTACATCCTGCACCCTCACCGTGGACGAGTTCAACCTAATCAAGACTCAATATGTTCCTGCCAGCTTCACCGCGTGGAACCCGGGCAATCATGACAAGGTAAACACCGCAGGGGAAGGGGAGCTCGCCATCCCCATCGAGCACTTCGAGGTGGGCTTCCGCCTTCCGCTGTGGCCCGAGATGCGGCAGGCCCTCCGGTATTACGGGGTGGTTCCCGCGCAGCTGAACCCAAATTCAGTTGCGATTCTCGTGGCTTTCATATGTTACATGCGATCCGAGAGGATCGAGTTCAGCCTGCCGATCTTCCGCAAGCTGTTCACTTTCCGCGCAAAAGGAGGGGTGGTATTCTTCTCAGGACAACTGCTCAAGACAATCGGTCTCGCCAACAAGCACCATCACTGGGGCGAGAGGTTTATCTTTGTTTCCGGCGACTTCGGGAACGTGCCTCTCGCCCCCATCCAATATGAGGATGCCGCCTACAAACCCCCCTCCTTGGGCTCGCGCGAGAGCGCCCTCCTTGATTTCTTTGGAACCAAGGACTTCGACGTCATCTACCTTCGGCGAGACGTCGATTCACTCCTCTCTGTGCTTCCAGGAGAAGGTAAAGTCTCGCCTTTATCTGGCTGTTCCTTGTCTCCTTCAAGGTTGGAACTTAGTATTGTCGCTTTCGCAGGAGAGCGCGAGATCCCTCTACGCCAACCATTTGACGAGGCTCGCGCTGGCGGGAGCCAACCTCCAAAAGACCCGCTGGCTCTCGCAAAGGCCGCTGCACATGCCTGCCGAAAAGAGCCGCCCCCACCTCCTTCATCCGGTGCCGCGAAGCGAAAGCCCGGCGCCCCTGCGCCTCAACCAATCAAGAGACCCAAGACGACTGATACCGATAAGGGCAAGGCCATTATGGTGCCGCGCTCCCAACCTCTCCCTCCAGGCCGCTCCTTCGAGGTGGTTTTGTAGGCTGTCAGCAAGATAGCAGCCACCAAGGGCGGCCGTGAGGCCCCTGCCGAGAACCCTCAGGCCCCTGGCGCTGCCGAGAGCGAGGGAGTTGCCGCCGGGACCTCCGGCCAGCCCCTGTCTAGAGAGGTTCCGCGGGGCCATCACAATTTTGGTCTCGGCATGAGGTGCCTGGACGCGGAGAACAAGCCGCTGCTTCAGTGGGATCCCGACACCAACAAGGTCTCGATCTCGTCCCTCTTGCCAAGCTGGGCAGAGCGAGACGAGGTTACCAGTGAGGCTTTCGCCTTAGGTTACTGCCTCTACAGCCGGGAGGATGCTAGTGTCTACAACAGGATGTCAACCCGGCTGCTGGCTTACGATTCTACTCGCGCCCTGATGCGCGGGCTGGAGCTTGCGCACATGTGTGCTCGCCGGAGCATCATAATAGACCGCAATTTTCAGGATATGTTCAAGGCTAGGGATGATGTGGTGGCTCAGGCGGCCACTCTGGCTAAGGAGCTGGCTGAGGCCCAGCAGCTGCTATCTTCGCGCCATGCGGAAGGGGTAAGTGAGATCTTTCACGGCGCTTGCTCTCGCTACTTTATCTCTTTTCTTTTATGCTAACCTTTTGCTGCTCAGGACTCCGCCCAAGCCACGCTTCGCGAGGAGCTATCCCAAGCTCGATACGACAACATCCTCCTGAGGGAGCAGATTGCGCATCTGGAAGCGAGTGCGCCCCCCCCCCCACTGGACGAGAGATTGAAGAACCGATACTACTCGGTTTATGACATTGACAAGCTGCTCCAGGCCAACGCGCATGCTACAGTCAGGTTGACGCTAGAGACGCTGCGAGATGTCAACTGCTGGGATGGGAGGGGCAAAGACATCACCGCCCAACAACTCGCTCCCTTGCTCTTCGAGCCCATTCCAAGGCCCCCGGGCGCCCCTGATACCCCACCCTCGGATGTCCTGAAATCCCCTGCAGCGGGTGGCGAGACCTCCGGGGAGAGCTCCGACGAAAGCTCCAGCGGGAGCTCAAGCGGGAGCTCTGAGGGGTATAGCCTGTCTCCTTGAGGGGCCCCTCTTCCTTTTCTTTTCGCCACAATGTAAAGCGCGAGACGCTCTAAGCTTGTATTTATATAATATATTTATTGCGAACGTTTTCATTGTAAATGCCTTGTCCTGTTATTGTGAATGTGCTTGATGTAATTGTTGTGGCCGAATGCTTCCTTCGTATGCTTCCGCCGAGGCCTTTGGCCCCCCTAGGATAGTCTTCCTTAGTGACGAATCGGCGGGAACCTGCTGCAGACTGTCAGTCGGAAGCGTGGCTCGCGAACCCTTAAGACGGGACCGTCCCCCTTTAGTCTGCGCGAATCCATTCAGGCCCGTCGCCTAACGATTCCGCCTGTGCTCGAGAATATTAAAAGGAGCCTTCTCGGCGAAAGCCCTCCCTCAGCGAGACCTCTTTGATGGGGATTTCCCTGTCGAGATCTATTCCGGCCCCGACCTTTCCTACCTTTACCTCTTTCCATTTCGTGTTCCTGGTGCACTTCCTGCCTTGTCCAAACCAAACCAGACCTAACCCGTCCTAACTTATCTCTCACAAACCAAACCTATCCCCCACAGGCGAGCCTACGGACCTGCCAGCTAGATGAGAGCCTGCGCAGCGGGTCTACCCGGGGCCAAGCCGAGCTCGGGGTGTCGATGACGATCTCAAACCAACCAAACCTATCCCCCACAGACGAGCCTACGGACCTGCCAGCTAGATGGGAGCCTGCGCAGTGGGTATACCTGGGGCCGCGCCGAGCTCGGGGTGCCGATGACGATCTCAAACCAACCAAACCTATCCACCACAGGCGAGCCTACGGACCTGCCAGCTAGATGGGAGCCTGCGCAGCGGGTCTACCTGGGGCCGAGTCGAGCTCGGGGTGCCGATGACGATCTCAAACCAACCAAACCTATCCCCCACAGGCGAGCCTACGAACCTGCCAGCTAGATGAGAGCCTGCGCAACGGGTCTACCTGGGGCCGAGTCGATCTCGGGGTGCCGATGACGATCTCAAACCAACCAAACCTATCCCCCACCGGCGAGCCTACGGACCTGCCGGCTAGATGAGAGCCTGCGCAACGCGTCTACCTGGGGCCGAGCCGAGCTCGGGGTGCCGATGACGATCTCAAATCAACCAAACCTATCCCCAACAGGCGAGCCTACGGACCTGCCAGTTAGATGAGAGCCTGCGCAGCGGGTCTACCTGGGGCCGAGCCGAGCTCGGGGTGCCGATGACGATCTCAAACCAACCAAACCTATACCCCACAGACGAGCCTGCGGACCTGCCAGCTAGATGAGAGCCTGCGCAGCGGGTCTACCTGGGGCCGAGCCGAGCTCGGGGTGCCGATGACGATCTCAAACCAACCAAACCTATCCCCCATAGGCGAGCCTACAGACCTGCCAGCTAGATGAGAGCCTGTGCAGCGGGTCTACTTGGGGCCGAGCCGAGCTCGGGGTACCGATGACGATCTCAAACCAACCAAACCTATCCCCCACAGGCGAGCCTACGGACCTGTCAACTAGATGAGAGCCTGCGCAGCGGGTCTACCTGGGGCCGAGCCGAGCTCGGGGTGCCGATGACGATCTCAAACCAACCAAACTTATCTCCCACAGGCGAGCCTACGGACATGCCAGCTAGATGAGAGCCTGCGCAGCGGGTCTACCTGGGGCTGAGCCGAGCTCGGGGTGCCGATGACGATCTCAAACCAACCAAACCTATCCCCCATAGGCGAGCCTACGGACCTGCCAGCTAGATGAGAGCCTGCGCAGCGGGTCTACCTGGGGCCGAGCCGAGCTCAGGGTGCCGATGACGATCTCAAACAAACCAAACCTATCCCCCACAGGCGAGCCTACAGACCTGCCAGCTAGATGAGAGCCTGCGCAGCGGGTCTACCTGGGGCCGAGCCGAGCTCGGGGTGCCGATGACGATCTCAAACCAACCAAACCTATCCCCCATAGGCGAGCCTACAGACCTGCCAGCTAGATGAGAGCCTGCGCAGCGGGTCTACCTGGGGCCGAGCCGAGCTCGGGGTGCCGATGACGATCTCAAACCAACCAAACCTATCCCCCACAGGCGAGCCTACGGACTTGCCAGCTAGATGAGAGCCTGCACACCGGATCTACATGGGACCGAGCCGAGCTCGGGGTGCCGATGACGATCTCAAACAAACCAAACCTATCCCCCACAGGCGAGCCTACGAACCTGCCAGCTAGATGAGAGCCTGCGCAGCGGGTCTACCTGGGGCCGAGCCGAGCTCGGGGTGCCGATGACGATCTCAAACCAACCAAACATATCCCCCACAGGCGAGCCTACGAACCTGCCAGCTAGATGAGAGCCTGCGCAGCGGGTCTACCTGGGGCCGAGCCGAGATCGGGGTGCCGATGACGATCTCAAACCAACCAAACCTATCCCCCACAGGCGAGCCTACGGACCTGCCAGCTAGATGAGAGCCTGCACAGCGGGTCTACCTGGGGCCGAGCCGAGCTCGGGGTGCCGATGACGATCTCAAACCAACCAAACCTATCCCCCACAGGCGAGTCTACGAACATGCCAGCTAGATGAGAGCCTGCGCAGCGGGTCTACCTGGGGCCGAGCCGAGCTCGGGATATTACAAAACACATGATTATGAAAAATTTGACAATAGTTAAGAGAAAATCAATCGATGTAGCATAATAAGTTTATTTTTGAGATACATGGTTACATCCTTCCCCTTTCATGGGTAGAAGCGTTTTAGGTCATCACCGCTCCAAGTGTGGCTTAGGGCCCTCCCCTCCACATCCTGGAGGTAGTATCCTCCTGTTCCGAGGACTTCCTTCACTATGTACGGTCCTTCCCAGTTCGGGTGGAGCTTGCCCACGGGAGCCGACCTTCCTGCCGCGTCAACCTTTCTCAACACCAAATCTCCTCCAGTAAACTGCTTGACCCTGACATGCTTATCAAAGTACTTGGACATTCGTCGCTTGATCTCTTCTTGCCTGATAGCAGCCACGTCTCGCAGTTCCTCCACCATATCTAATGAGAGGCGCTGCCCCTCCTCATTCTCCACCCTCCAAGTCTCGTCTCCTTCGCCCGCGGCTGTGACTCGCGGGGACCGGACCTCGAACTCCACTGGTAGGACGGCCTCACACCCATGAGAGAGCTTGAAGGGGGTCTCACCAGTGGCTGTGTTCGGGGTCGTTCGTAGGGCCCATAGGACCGAGGGGAGCTGCTCCACCCAATTCCCCTTTAAGTTCTCCACCTTTTTCTTTAGTAGGTTTACAATGATTTTGTTTGCCGCTTCAACCTGGCTGTTACTCCTGGGGTGGTGGACAGAGGCAAACCAGAGATTTATCCCTAATTGGGCGCAGAAGCTGATGAACTCCTCGCTGGCAAACTGGGGGCCGTTATCTGTCGCTATTGCTTGGGGCAACCCATGTCTGCAAATGATCTCCCCCAGACAAAGTTCCTTATGACCTGTGAGGTGACCTTGGCCAAGGCTTTAACCTCCAGCCACTTCGAGAAATAATCGACCATGACCAAGAGGAATCTCCTCTGCCCACTAGCCGGAGGAAAGGGCCCAACTAAATCCATTCCCCATATGGCGAACGGCCACGGTGCCGTGATACTTCAGAGCATTTGAGCTGCCAAGAGCTGAAGGGGGCGCAGAGCTGACATTTTTGACATCTCCTCGCAAACTCTGTGGCATCCCTCCTTAGGGTGGGCTAGAAGTACCCCTGCCTGACCACCCTTGCCTCCAACATCCTTCCTCCAGAGTGACTGCCGCACTCGCCCGAGTGCACCTCTCCCAATATCTTCGGGACCTCTTCTTCGGTCACGCATCTGGCTAGGAGCCCTGACAACATCTTACGATGCAGGCCCCCCTCCATCATTAGGTAGTGAGCTGCTTTGCGCTTGAAGCTTCTCCCGACCTTGGTCCCCTCAGGAAGTTCACCGGTGGTTAGGAAGGTCACAAATGGATCCACCCACGAGGGCTGCCGATCTACCACCATCAACTCTCCTTTCTCGATAACCGGTCGAAATAGCTCCATCAAGGTCCCTCCTCCCCGAGGTCCGAACTTAGCTAATCGATCGGCGACTACACTTTCTTCCCTTGGAACGTGTTGAATTGAGAATGACCGGAACCCTCCGATGATCGCCCTTACCTTGGAGAGGTATCTGATGAGGGTAGGCTCCCGAGCTTCAAACTCTCCCCAGATCTGAGACGCTACTACTTTTGAATCAGTGAAAGCTTCCATATCCTGAATCTCCAGCTCCTTTGCCAAGCGAAGGCCGGCGATCACGGCCTCGTACTCCGCTTGATTGTTGGTCACGGGGAAATGTAAAATGACCGCTTGCTCTATGGTTACCCCTTGGGGGCTTGTCAATACCACCCCTGCTCCATTAGAGTGCTTTCCCGAGGCCCCATCAACCATCATCTTCCACGCTTCTCGAGGTTGCTGCTCTTCCCCCTCGACTTCAACAATGTAGTCTGCTAGGAAGTCCACCACTGCCTGCGCCTTGATGGAGAGTCTTGGGACAAAAGAGATGTCGAACTCACTTAGCTCAATAGACCACTTAGCCAGTCTCCCCGAGTGCTCCACTCCTTCGAAGATCTTGCGAAGAGGGTGGTCGGTCACCACCCTAATCGAATGTGCTTGAAAGTACGGTTGGAGTTTTCTTGTAGAGATGACCAAGGCGTAAGCGAGCTTTTCCAGGATGGGGTAGCGGAGCTCTGCTTTCCTCAATATCCGGCTGACGTAGTAGATGGGCAGCTGCTTCTTTCCTTCTTCCCTCACTAGGACGGAGCTCACCTCCTCCGCTCCTACTCCGAGGTATAAGGTCAGGTCCTCTCCTTTTTTGGGCTCTGAAGCAGAGGAGCCTGAGAGAGTTATCTTTTCAGCCCTTGAAAGGCCTCTTCGCACTCGGTTGTCCACTCAAACATTTGATTCCCCCGCAACACCTTAAAGAACGAAGAACACTTGTCTCCTTCCCTGGAGAGGAACCTGATTAGCCCAGCCAGCTTGCCTGTCAAGTGCTGGACCTCCTTGGCGTTGCGAGGTGACTCCAAATCCAGGATGGCCTTTACCTTGTCCGGGTTGGGCTCCACCCCTGCCGGAGTCAGAAGATGCCCGAGGAACTTCCTGCAACTGGCCCCGAAGACACACTTCAAGGGGTTCAGCCTCATCTTGAACCTCCTTAGGTTGGCGAATGTCTCCTCCAGATCCTGTAGGTGCGAATCCATGCACTTGCTTTTGACCATTAGGTCGTCGACGTAGACCTCCAAGTTCCTCCCCCTCTGAACCCGGAAGACTCGATCCATCATGCGCTGATAGGTAGCCCATGCGTTCTTTAACCCAAAGGGCATAATTTTGTAACTGAACCATCCCTCCTTCGTGATAAAGGAAACATCCTTGGTATCAGGAGGGTGCATCCGGATCTGGTGATAACCTGAAAAAGCATCTAAAAAGCTCATGACAGAAAAATCGACGGCTGAATCAACCAGCGCGTCGATCCGAGGCAGGGGGTAGCAATCCTTAGGGCATGATTTATTTAACAAAGAAAAGTCAATACACATTCGCCATTTTCCACCTCCCTTCTTTACCATTACCACATTGGAGATCCAGCCTGGATATTGGATCTCTGAGATGAAGCCCGCCTCCAGGAGCTTCTTGACCTCCTCGCGTATTGGCTCCTCCAGCTTTGTTACGATGGTCCTCATCTTCTAGGGTATGGGGCGCATCCGGGGGTCCAGATTCAGGCGGTGGCAGACCACGTCCGCATCGATGCCCGACATGTCTGTCGCACTCCAAGCGAAGACGTCGATGTTGCTTTGAATGCAAGCCCGTACTTGCCCCCGAGCCTCGGGACTCAAGCCCCTGTTGACCCGCACCCTTTGTACTCTCCCTGCGCTGGTGAAGACCTCCATCTCCACCACTTCTTCGGCCGGCTCCAGCCGCGACTGCTCCCAGCCGGCCCTTGCCTCTTCCTCCAGCTCCAGCTCTCCCTTTCTACCTCCTCCTCGATCTCCATCGCCTCTACCAGCCCCTCCTGCTGCTGCTCGACTCCCACGCCCCTCGGGGCCTCTCCCTCAACTCCTCCTGCTGCTTGTTCTCCTACCCCCATCGCCCCTTATGGACTCTTCTGCTCCTCATCTCCCCGGTCCCTCTGCACATCTCCTTGCTGCTTCTCAGTCTCCTCTCCTCCCACTTCCTCTTCAACTCTCTCTCTTGCCTCCACTGGGCCCATTCTCTCTTCCTCAACGACCTCCTCAAGAGCCGCCATCTCAATCTCCAATTCTTCTGCCTCTGCCATCCACGAAATGGTGTTGACTGCTATAACGTAGCATTGTCTCGCCACCTTCGGATCCCCTCTTATCCTGACCTGCACCCCCCCCCCATTGTTGAACTTAAGGCATTGATGGAACGAGGAGGGGATGCAGCGAAAGGCGCTGATGAGGGGGCGCCCAAAGATGACATTATAGCTGCTTGGGGTGTCCACGATCACGAACCTGCAGTTCCGTGACACGCCCCCCAACTTTACGTGCAGCCCTACTCCCCCTTCCACTTCCTTCCTCTCTCCGGAGAATCCAAACAACGGCCCATCCGAGGCCAGGATCCTCTTCCCTTCAACCCTCATCTCATCGAAGGCTTTCTTGAAGACGACATTCACCGAGCTCCCATTATGCACTAGTATCCTTGAGACCGTATAATTTTCCACCGCCGTCTGGATCACCAGGGCGTCACAGAATAGATCCTCATAGTCTGGCATGTCTGCTGACGAGAAAGTGACCTTTTCTTCTGGTGGGGGAACATGGGAGGTAGAGGCAACCCCCCTTCGGTATATGGTTTGTAGGCTCCCCTTGCGGGTTGCCTCGATCCCCACTCCTCCGTGAATCACCCCGATTCCTCCCCGGGTCCCTACATCTACCCGATCTTCGCGCCTATCTTCCACCTCGCCCTGCTACACCTCTACTATCCTCACCGGTGGATCCTGCCTCCCTGCTCCTCTTGCTTCTCTTAACTCTAAGAACTCCGGGCAGGTGGTCGTTGCGTGACCTTCCTCCTGGTGGAAGTCACAAAAAAGCAACGCCTCCCCGCCCCTTCTACCCTCTCCTCTCCCTCTTCTTCCTCCTCCTCGAGCTCCTCTCCCCGATCCTCTTCCTCTTCCCACTTCCATGGCCTCTTGCGGTGGTGGGGGACGACCCCTCGGCTCCTGCCTCCATGCCGGTCGATCGAACCTCAGGGGTTCCCGCAGATTATCTCTCCCCTGGAAGCCTTCTCCTAGGTCCTGGGGGCGACCCTCTTGGGGCCTCCAACCTAGCCGGTTGTTCGGCTCCCGGGCCCCCCAACCCTGCTGCTGCCCAAACCTTCGAGGCACTTCCCTTCTCCTTTCTTCCCTTTACTCCCTCTGTTCCCTCGGCTCCTTCTATCTTCCTGCTGCTGGTTCCTTCACGTCGTCCTCCGCCAGCCTAGCCAACTTCCTGGCAAATGCTGGGTTGGCTCTCTCGAAGTCAATCTCCTTTGCCGCCCTCTCTATGAGCTCCTCAAAGGAGAGGGGAGGCACCCTCTTCAACTCCATGCTAAAGAATCCCGATCTCAGCCCCAGGGTGAAGGCCAGCATTAGTGCATACCCTGGGACCTACTGGACCAGGAGGATCTCTTCCTAAAACCGGTCAACATAGTGACCCAACGTCTCATCCGGCTTCTGCCTCACCGCAAACAGGCACTCCGCTTCCTTCTTCTGCTTCTTTGAGGTTGAGAACCTCAACAGGAAACTTCTCCGCAGATTCTCAAAACAGTAGATTGATCTTGCTGGCAATTGGTGGAACCAGTCCCGAGCCTTCTCCTTCAACGTGATGGCAAATAGCCGGCACTTGAAGGCATCCGTCATCTGCCTTATCGATACAACGTCCTCAAACCACTGTACGTGCTGTACAAGGTCATCCTTCCCCGAGTAGTAGGACATGTCAGGCTCCCGGAACCCCTCCGACACCAGAGCTGAGATGATGAGCTCGCTAAATGAGCTCTCGCCTCCTGCCTGGAGAGAAGGTACGTCCCGCGGCCTCGGCTGACTGGCCCGATCCGCGAGACCGTGCCCCGGGAAGAGCTCTCGTACTGCCGCTTCCTTCTCACCCAGATCCGTCAACGCCTCCTTGCACGGGCGCTGGCTCTGGCCTGGGAAGAGTTCCCGCACCGCCACGTCTCTCTCTCCAGCCTCCCTCGGGACATCCTTTCCCGGGCGCTGCCCTGGGGCGTTCTCGCCCAAGAACGGGAGCTCTTCTATTGGGACCTGAGGGGTGGCCCACTCGCCTCTAGTCGAGAAGGCCAAACTGATCGTCTGCAGGACCTCTCGCCTGAATTCATCCAGCATCCTCTTTGTCGCTTCCTCTCCCCGGGTGGGGGAGCCTCCAGAACCTGACCCTTCACCTTCACCTCCAGCCATGGAACAAGACGTGAGACTTTCTTGTATCGGCTGCCCTCCACGCTCACCGCACCAGAACTGTTGAAGCCAAATATGACCTCAACGAGAGTTCGAAGAAAAGGGGGTGCAGCCAAAACCTACTTCTCTCAAGTCTCAACCCTCGATTGGATTCAAAGGACCTAAGACTGACCCAATAGCCTCAGCAGGGAGGTCCCACCTCACACCTGGAAGATCTCTGAGAGCTTCCCCTCCAAAGCCAAAGCTGGGCTAGGAGCTCCTCAGAAAGCACTGGAATTTGAGAGGTAATGACAGCTTGCCTTCTAAAGAGTCCTTATGGGTCTATTTATAGCATCGTGCTGACCTGAAATTACTGAAAAGCCCCTAGTTGGTCTGCCAATAGCCGAATCCCGCTGTTTTCCTGAGGGTACTGAGGTAATTTCTCCGGAGGGCAATTAGGACATTTTACCCAAGGCCCTGGGCCCCCTCGGTGAGAGCAGAGCCGAGGACCCCCTGTCCAGAGCCTGGCGTGAACGATCTCGCCTGCTTACAGGCAAGAGCCCTTTGAGATTCGAGCCTGGCGCAAGCGCAAGCGTTCCCGCGCTGGCCGCGCTCGACGATCTTGGCCCGCTGTTCTCTGTTCGACGATTCGGTTGCGCTCGCCGATCTTGGATTGACGATCTGGCGCGATCGCTCCCGCCCACTTGGGCGAGATCTTCTTTAGGGCGGGAACCCATTCGGCTAACCCAATTGTGACCGTTGCGTCTCCTGGTCTGACTCAGCGAATATGGGGTTGTACAGTACAGGTTCCCCATTCCACGCCTTGACGATTTGTTAGATACCATGTCAGGTGCCCAACTCTTTTCCAAGATCGATCTAAGGAGTGGGTACCACCAGATTCGGGTACGAGAGGGTGATGAATGGAAGACGGCTTTTAAGACTAAAGATGACCTATACGAGTGGTTGGTCATGCCATTTGGGCTGTCCAACTCCCTGAGCACGTTCATGAGAATAATGACACAGATATTACAGCTCTACATGGGTAAGTTCCTTGTTGTGTATTTTGATGATATTCTGATTTACAGTCAGACCCATGACGACCACCTAGCGCACTTGAGGCTTCTTTTTGAGACCCTCCGTAGTGAGAAGTTATTCGTAAATCTAAAGAAGTGTTCGTTCTACGCTGAATCGGTTCAGTTCTTGGGATTTATCGTTTCATCTACAGGAGTGTCAGTCGATCCTGAGAAGGTTAAGTCCATCTGCGAGTGGCCATTGCCTACGACCATTCACGAGGCCCGCAGCTTCCATGGTCTAGCTACGTTCTATAGGCGGTTCGTTCGAGGATTTAGTTCGATTATGGCCCCGTTCACTAGCTGTTTGAAGAAGGGCGAGTTTCAATGGACCCTCGCGGCCACTCGAGCGTTTGAGGATATTAAGGTGAAGTTGACCACGGCACCAGTATTACGAATCCCGGATTTTGGCAAGGCTTTTGAAGTTGCGTGTGATGCCTCTGGAGTAGGGATCGATGGTGTGCTGAGCCAGGAGGGACACCCGATCTCCTATTTCAGCGAGAAGCTAAATGAGGCCAAGCAAAAATATTCCAATTACGATAAGGAGTTTTATGCGATTGTCCAGTCATTACGATACTGGAGACACTACCTCCTTCCCCGGGAGTTCATTCTCTATTCGGACCACCAGGCGCATAGGTACTTAGATTCCCAGAAGAAGTTGGGGCATCGGCATGCGAAATGGGTTGAGTATCTCCAGGAATTCCACTATGTTCTCAAACATCGCGCCGGTGTTGAGAACAAACCCGCTGATGCATTGAGTCGGCGGGTCACCTATCTGCAGACCCTGAGAGCCCACGTGGATGGACTTGAACAAATTATTACTGCTTACCCAGGTTGTCCGGACTTCGCCGAGATATACGCAGCTTTATCCCGAGACCCACTTGAGCCTGTCGACAGCTTCCAGATTTGGGAAGGTTACCTTTATCGGGGCTCCCACATGTGCATCCCCAGCACATCATACCGTGACTATCTCATTTGGGAGCTTCATGCGGGCGGAGCCGCCGGGCATTTTGGCAGGGATAAGTCCATAGCTATCGTCGAGGATAGGTTTTATTGGCCCGACCTGAAGAGAGATGTGGCCAGAGTTGTTCGGCATTGTCGTACATGTCAGACTGCGAAGGGAATTAAACAAAACACAGGATTATATACGCCCTTACCAGTCCCATTTAGGCTCTGGGAGGATATTAGTATGGACTTTGTACTTGGACTGCCGCGCACAGTTCGGAAACACGACTCCATCTTTGTCGTCGTTGATCGTTTTTCCAAGATGGCACACTTCATAGCCTGCTCTAGGACTGCTGACGCATCACACGTTGCATCCATTTTCATTTGGGACGTCTTTAGGTTACATGGTCTACCAAAGTCCATAGTCTCTGATAGGGATGTTAGGTTCGTGAGTTACTTTTGGAAGACCCTATGGTACAAAACGGGCACTACCCTGAAGTTTTCATCTGCATATCACCCTCAGACTGACGGGCAGACTGAGGTTGTGAACCGCAGTCTAGGGAATTTGCTTAGATGTCTTGTTGGCGAGCATGCGGCGAGTTGGGACTCCGTCCTTCCCGTCGCGGAGTTCGCATACAATAGTTCGGTCAATAGGTCCACCGGGTTGTGCGCATTTCACATAGTATTAGGGTATGAACCCAAGAAGCCCATCGACCTCCTTCCTTGTCCATTAGAGTCTCGTCCGAGTGAGTCCGCTGAGTCATTTGCATGTCATTTGCATGATTTACATGAGTGAGTCCGACGGCAAATTATCTCAAGTAATGAAAACTATAAGACCCATGCAGAATTAAACAGGTGGGAACTTGTTTTCAACGTAGGCGAGCAGGTAATGGTCCGAATCCGGGCGGAGAGGCTCCCACCGGGGCCTGCCAAGAAATTAAGCGCTAAACGAATGGGTCCCTACTCGATCATTAAGCGGATCGGGACTAATGCCTACGAGCTGAATATTCTCGCGAGTATGGGCATCCATCCGGTGTTCAATGTTGAGGACTTGACTCCGTATTATGAACCTCGCGAATATTCGGACCTGAGTCGGGATGATCACCACCACCCCACCTCATCCCCATCAACGGCTTCCTCCTGCTCACCTCTGCCACTTGTCCTGCCCCCAGCTGTACGCACCCCTGGGAGTCCTTCACCTATGGTGACACCGTCCGCACCCCTGATCGCTCCGGGTTCCACTTCACGAGAGCAGTATACTGAGAGTATTACAGATATCGTCGCTCATGAGTATGTCCCTACCACCACTGGAATTTCATGCCGCTACCTGGTTCGTTGGAGAGGTCGCTCCGCCTCTGATGACATGTGGATTCTACCTACTGAGCTGGATCGACTCACCCCGGGGCTTCGACGACAGTATGATCATCTCCATTCATCGGAGATGAATTCTTTTCAGTCGGGGGGAGTTGATGGGGGACCATCGGCGGCCCATGACAAGGCGGGGCCCACTTTCGTCTATTCTCGCCGGAAGACTTGATCGGAGGGACGATCCGACCCCGCGGATGCGCCCGGATGCGTGCCACGAATCTTTTTAATATATAACTTTGTTATTTTCAGTTCTTTTTCCTTTTATTTGGCACGGGAACGCGTCGGCCAATCATAGCCGTCAATCCCAGGTTGCCCTAATGCTTAGAATATTATAAATATGAGTGTTTGAGGCTTGGAGAGGCATTGCTGGTTTTGGAGGAAGTCATTCCCGGAACTCCGCGATCAAGCCACAGTGCCGACGCCGTGTAGCCCTAGGTGCCGACTCCTAGCGGTGGAACTTCATCCCCAAGGTAAACCCTAACCCCCTCCATCATTTTTCACCTCCTCTCCCCCCTTCCGACCACCGAATCCCCTCCAAAACCCCACCTGAAACCTGTCGGCCTGCAACTTGGACAGCATCCCCCTCCTCCCCGTTTTCAGTCCTGTAGCCCCTTCCCCTCACAAAACCGACCCCTCCTTGGGCCCCCTTTGCCCTAGCCGACCTCCCCTCCTCTTCCCCTCCGTGGATCCACTTCCCGCCGTTCTGAAAACCCTAGATCTATCTTGATCTATCGCTACCACCCTCAACCGGCCTCCCCCTCTCTTGGATCAACCCCGATCCGAGAGATCCAACCCCGATCTACAATTCTCCATAACCCCTTCACCATTCCTAACCCGGATCCGCTCTCCACCACCGGATCTATCCGTCCCTTGTTTGGATTCTTCCATATTTGGCCGGATCTACTCGTTCTCAGCCCACCGCAAACCCTCTCCACCGCGGACAGCCACCATCTTGACACGCGAACCCGGATCTGCCCTCAAAACCGCCGGATCTCCCCCGCCTCGGACATTCCCTTATTTGTGAGTTGTTGTTGTATGTAACTCTAATTTTCAGCACTTGAATATTGCTTGAATTACTCATGTTTGTTTGAACATTCACTTGTGGAATTTTGCCCCGTAAAGATTTGTGATTGCAGGAAGGAGCCATCCGTGCCGCGCTTAATTTTGGCCATCTGTTTGGAGGAAAGCCTTGCCTAATCGCTCAAACTAAAATTATTCTCGCTTGTATTTTGGATTGCGTGGGTTGTGATTTTCATTTGAATTAATTGTCGGACGGATTTTGGTGCATTTACATATAGTATCCACGTGTCCACTCACTTGAGTAGTCTAGGTTGCACGACACACATCCTCTCAAGAATATCCTTGTTATTAAATTTTTTTTTAATTAGAGATTGTTAATTACAAACACTTTTGGCTATTCACAATAATATTGTGCAGTTGTTATTCGCAAATCATAAACGTCTTTCCGTATATCAAATTTTTCGTAGTTATAAATTATTATCCACAGACAAGTTTAAACTTAAACATTCAATATTTTCTTCTTGCGGGCAGTGCTCAAAAATGAAGGAGCATCTTTGTCGACCTTTTGAGTTAATATCGGGGACAATGATGAAATTCACGTCAAAATAGTGAAATTGAAGTCAAAATAGAGAAAATCATGTCAAATGGCGAAATCCATGTCAAACTGTTGGAATGGAGTCGTCAGCAGAGACTCAAAAGATTGTCGAAGAATTTCCTTCATTGTCCGGCCTTGCTCAGAAGAAGAAGACATCAATTGGTAAAGTTTAAAGTTTGTCTGCATGTAGTAATTTATAAACATGAAAAATTTGATCTGCGGACTAACGTTTATGATTTGCGAATAACAACAGCATAATTTTAAATTTGTCATTTAAATCAAAAAGTTTGAAAATTGTATTCATTAAATTGTCATCCAAAAAATTAAACACCCATTTTTTTTATCAAATTTCAAATTCCTAAGACCTAGGGCCAAATCTAGGTGCTGGGTTTGAGAACACACAAACTTGATCTATGCATCTGCAAATTAATTCGGCGAGAGCACCGTAGTAATTATCGAGATGAGTCAACACATTCATCTCCAATGTATTTTGCACGTAACTTGAGCTTCTCAAAAAAAAAAAACTCTATAACGAAGTTGTCTCTTGACCTGAACAAAATTGTCGTTCATGGTCCTCCCGGATGATAAAGGCCGACAACACCAATTTCAGTGTCGGCAACACTTCTCCACGGATGCCACAACCTCATTGCTCCTCTTTCACGTACGCCGCAAGTTTGACGCTATTTGCACAGCCGAATTAAAATAGATGAGATCTTCTGGGCTAAGCTCTCGAATTTTTTGCTTGCTCTTATGCTCTGTCGAAGATCTGATGACTTCATCTGTAGCTGAAGCTTCAATGACAAACTTTTTTTCACCGCCATCTTTCTCTTCCTTTTTTTTTTCAAAATCATTCATGTGGGCATGGTCGTGGATCGACTAATATGACAAAGATTATGGTCTATTAGAATGGTCTTTTTGACTTAAGTTTATATATATTATTATATAAATCTTTTTTTCTTAGTGGTGTCGGAACACACATGGACTCTCCTTTTTTTCATTTTCTTATCTTCGTGTCAAACTAAGATAAAGCATTGTCGGCAAGATTGTCTCGCAAATGTCTGCACGAGTCACAAGAGGAAAATGTAGCAACACATCACGAACTAGATATACACGAGCCCGATGATTTTCTCTGCATCGGATGAGAACTACAACAAATAATTCCCCCCCGTCATGACGATGAGGAAGAAACCGTTATCCCGACGATCCTCATATAGTGTTCAAACTTCTCCCTTGGCACTAACTTTGTGATCATTTCTGCTCCGTTGTCATCAGTATGCACTTTCTACAAGTTGAGCTTCTTTTGCTCAAAAACATCACGTATCTAACGATACTGTGTATCAATATGCTTAAACCTTGACTGAATGTGAGGTTCTTTCCTAAATGAATTGTGATTTGACTGTCACATAGAAGTGCGTGATGCTCTTCGAGTGAAACCGAACTCAGTCCTTAAGTGGTCCGCAAACTCATTAATGAACATCACAAAGCAGGACACTCCTTTTATTTAGACCTCAAGTGGTCCGCAAACATCAGTAGGTACGAGCTCCAGCGGCTCGAATCTCCTAGTGGAGCTATGACTCTGAAACAAAACTATATTTTACTTCCCTGCCATGTAGTGATTGCACCTCTCCAACTGATCTGTAGATAGTACAATGATCATCTTCTTCTTGGAGAGACATCCTAACCCCTTCTGACTGGTATGACAAGTATCAGCGCGTGCCCCTACATAATCATACCTTATCGTTATTTTTGTCAGTGTGTTTATTCTCCTTAGATTACAAAATTACCGCATTTCTCTAAATTGTTGATCGCTTTTGAAGATAAAAAACATGTTCATCCGTCAAGTGGCGGTGTGGCTATTTTAATGGAATCTTAATTTGTGTGCCAAGTTTCGCTCCAATTAAATTTAAAGCTTTGTGAAGCTCCGTATTGCATCAGATATACCTTGGATCATCCCATCAAGACTCACTTTTGAAGCTAACACAGTCATTGTCAGAGCTCATTTGACAAAGATTTTGAAACGCCGGACGCCGTAGACATGAAAGATATTTTTGCGTAGATTTTCGACTGACCTCTCCTCCCTCTCTTGATGTGGGTCTCATCAAACTTCACAGATACCAATTTTAGACCTCAGTTTCTACACTTTTCACCTATTGTAAATTTTTTACAACCCCCACTCCCCCCAACCCTGACTTCTAAGAAATTTCGAATTTTCGCTCACTGACCTCTCCCTCTCGATCTACTTGATAACTTTCTATTTCACACCACCAAAATAACCAACTACAATCTCACAGGGGCAAATTTTTTTCTTCCATCATCTTTGACCTCTCTCATTCCTTCCACACTTCACATTATTCTCCATACACCACACCGTAGTATCAAACTTGTGCCTCTAGACATCTTTGACTTCAACTCTCTTTCACATTCTACAATGACAAACAACTTGCACAAACTCCCCTTATTATTTCAAGTCACTATAATGACCCAGTTCACAATGGGGGTGTTGGCGTGGGGATCCGTGTGATCTAGTGAATGTGAACTACACGGTAGTGACTGCCGCGCGTTTGGTCGGGCCGTTGCCGCACAATTGGGATTCCCACACCCAAGAAAATTCAAGAAAAACCAGTGAAAATCCACCTCGCGGAGGCCTCGCGATTGCGGTGCCCTCTGCTCGAATTTGCTCCGTGGGCGGGGCGCACACTGCACTTGAAATTGACGAACACATGAGAGGTATGTGAAGCCAAATACAGGAGATCCATGGATGAGCGACGGGATTCCGCCAACCTAGCACCACGAACCCTCTGAGAAGAGAGTCAGGCCGGCCCAAGGTAACCACGCAACCATCGATCGCTGGTTTCTCCAGAGCTCCGTGCTCGCCGGAGATCTGGAAGGGGCGACGCGGAGGGCAAACACTGCGAATAGAAAAAAAGTCATTAAAATTTATTTGAGTTGGAGTGCGAATAGCGAGAATTACGGTGCAGTTATCAGTCTCCTTTTAAATTGAAATTAAAGCTGACGTGACATTAATCCAAAAATTCTAGGTGATTGTTAACCGCAACCCGTAATTGGGTAGTCGCACCCCAAAATATATCAATTTTTCGCTCATTTTTGAAATACGCCTTGTACATGCAATTTCAGGAAAAGTGTTTAACACGAAAGTTGTAGATATCGACGAGATCTACAACTTTCGTGTTGAACACTTTTCCTGAAATAGCATGTACAAGACGTATTTCGAAAAGGCGCAAAATCTGGGCATATTTCCAAAGTACGCCTTGTACATCCATTTTTAGGAAAAGCGATCAACAAGAAAGTTGTAGATATCTACAACTTTCGTGTTAAACACTTTTCCTGATATTGTATGTACAAGGCGTATTTCGAAAAGGCGCGAAAAATTGAAAGATTTTGGGGTGCGACTAGTAAAATAACGGGGTGCGGTTAACAATCACCAAATTCTATCCGGCAACTCTTTCTCCTCTCCGGCTGCCGGCTGCCGGCTGCAGCTCTCGCCTGGTTCATTTTACCTTTCTGAAGACAGGTCTCGGAATCATCGGAAGTCATGGCCAGAGCGAACTCATCGTCTCCGATCGATCCGACGCTCATAATCTCCCACAAATTCCCGGAGGTCTTCCCTCTTACTCTTTCAACTACACTTCTCCTTTCGAAATCGTCCTCAGCTTATTCACTTTTACTACTTCTATCTTCTCCTCAGGTGAGTTTCTCGTACAGTGAAAGGTAAGCCCTCATGGAGTTTTACTTCGTAGAAGACTTATTCCGCTCTCCTATTTTTGGTACATCAGTTTATGCATGTTTTTTTGGGGATTTGGGAGCAGGGATGTAGCGATATACGCCCTAGGCGTTGGAGCTTGCGCCGGAAATGCGGTTGATGAGAAGGAGCTCAAGTATGTCTACGCTCGTGATGGACAGCAGTTCATTCAGGTTTTCACCTCTCTCTACTGTCCTCTCCATTGATCTGGAGCAAGCGTGATAGTTTCACTGCGATCTTGAATACTGAATTCATACTTTGCTGTTGCCTGCGTAATTGCAATGAAATTTTCCATTAATTAGATTTTCTATAATGTGGTTTTGGATTTTGATTCATGCTTCTTCCATCTTAGTATGCCTTTGCATCTTGGTACTCTGCTAATTATTTCATTAGCTGATCTTCAGTCTGTATTAAAAATAAATAGATCTTTCCACAATCGTTTTGTACTGCTTAACTGTGAATTCATTTATTTTGTAAGGAGGAATCCACATTAGATGTTTTTTGGCAAAATTGTTGTATTTTAATTTCACAATTTTTGGAATACAAATGGATGCTTGATTGAGTCAATATGCTGTTTGTTGATTGACCAAATTTATATCAATTAAGTAAAAATGCATTTAAGTTATTATCTGTTTGGTTTAATCTATTGAGATATAAATTATTTTCTTTTGACTAAAGATAGGGCACACTGTCCACAAAGGATCCATATAGCCAACCCCACTATAGCTGGATAAAGGCTTGAGTGTTGCTCCTATTCTTATTATTGTGGTGTTTGCAATGAATTCTACCTCATGCTTGCTACCAATCAAAAAGTTCTTGATCGGCATGCAATAATGAAGAAAATTTTTATTTACGATTTCTTAAACACGGATTGAGCTCGAACCAATCAAAAACCAAGTAATCAAACTCTTAAGTAAGCTACAATAGCTTTTGTCAAACTCGAGAAGACTGCAGAAACCTCTTTATAATCAATGAATTAGTTCTCAAATCAATGTATGAGCTTCTTCGTAATTCAATTTGAGCTCCAGCTAGAAATTGGTCTGTAAATTCAAAAATATTTCATCAATGAATGTTGTGACAGATAATTATGGATGTTGGTGCTCTCTAATTTGATGATAGATAAGTATGTAGTACATCACAGTTTTGGATGACTAAATTTTTTAACCATAGGTGGTGCACTTTCCATGGTAATTATAAAGGATTAGAATCCTAAGGAGACATACTCAAATTTGTAAGTTGTAACCGATTGATAGAAAAAAGTATAAAAAACTACTGTACTTTCTACTCTGTCTTAACCCTTTAAAATGTGTTTATTTTCTTATGTGAACCAAAGGTACGGGCCTACCCGTAACTCGTCAGCAACTTGCCAGAGAGGTGGACGGAGATGTAGATGGCGACAATGTAGATGCTTCAGAGCTAATATCATGGCTTCCTAAGTGAGGTGTGCTCGGGAAGATAGAGCTACCGTAGTCTCATAATAGGGGATAAGGAGAGACTCAATACTTGTTTTTTTTTCATTCATGACCCCATGGGTCCTTAAATAGAGATATTACGGAGCCAAATCGGGACAGCCGGTGTGCTTGAGAGGATAGATCTACCACAATCTTGTAATAGGGCATATGGAGAGACTAAATATTTGTTTTTTTTTTCATTCATGACCGTGAGTTTAAGGCTTTGTTTGGCGCGGCGGGAGGAGACGGGGCGGGAGGAGACCGTGTCACTGATCGAACTGGAGTGGGAGGCCGCCGATCGAAACGGAAGAAAATGGAGCTTTTTCCATGGCGCAGCGGGAAGAAACGCGGCAAACACCACCGGCGGGCATTTGGTTACCCGCCGTGCGACGGCATTTGCCGCAAACGGAGCCTCCAAACGCCGCGTCAAACAGAGCCTAAATAAAATTACAATGATTGTACAAACTATAAATAAGTCCAACAATTGGACTTACTATAAAACTGCCGAAAGACATTTTTAACGACACATACCAACATGACTCATACCAACATGACTCACACCGACATGACTCATACCAACTTGTTAACTCTCACCGGCTCATAATAAAAACACAACATTAGTTAATACATAAAAAGCGAAAGACTTATAATCATACAGATCTAAAAGATAACTAGGTGTGAAGGCCTATAATATAAAATGTACAAATTTACTTCATGTTTCTCGAGTCCCTTATCTTTTATAGTTGATCATTTTTTGTTATAAATTGCAGTCTCCTTTGGTGTAAGCCAACCAATTCTTCAATAAACTATTATTCCTGATGATGTCCTATAGCTTTTAAAGTAGGGTGTCTATTACTGATGCATTAGCAAAATATTGGTGCAGGTTTTACCCACATTTGGTTCCTTGTTTCCATTTAAAAATACTAATGGCCTCGCGCTTTCAGATGTGCCAAGTTTGGAGTAAGCACATTCCATTTTGTAAAGTCTTTATACATCATTTAGATGTCGAGATTTTTTTTTGAAGAAATTTCTTTTACATCTTTTATGCCTTGATCTAAGCATGCTCTATTAACTTTTTTTTTACATCTTCTTAATCTAATTTCCAGAACATTTGCAAATTTTCTTTTTCTGTAGCTTTGATCCCAGACTATTATTGCATGCTCAGCAATACATTGAAATCTACAAGCCTTTTCCTTCTAATTGCACTGTAAGGAATCCTCCATTTTTTTTACTATTGAGTTAAGTCATCTTAGTCGACTGAAGACTTCACTCTTAGTTTTCTGCAGTTCTTATTGCTTGTACATTTTTCTGAATTCACTCTTAGTTCCTATTTGAGTCATGGTTTTGCACTTACTTCTCCAGTAGCTTGTCAATTTTTAAATTTATGTAATATTCAGAGTTTTATAGTTAATGCCATTTTCTTGTTACTTAAGACAAACCCGACTGCCATTATTCTGTTCTTATGTTTAGTACTGTCACTGCTGTGCCATTATTTGTTGGTGTCACTAAAATTGCTTCTCTTTATCCAGGTTAAGAATAAAACAACTATTGCTGGCTTGCATGACAAAGGTGTGTTCCTGTCTTTGGTCTACAGTTTACTTGCATCCATAGCGAAGTTCTTCAGAAATTATACTTCTAGTTTGCAGAAAGTGCCATTTATTTACTAGAATTTAGTGTACTTTTCAAAATCTTTTTTTTGATGTAAATATCAGCTATATGTTCTGCCTATAAATATGTCACTAAGCAGTAAACAGGAAATATATAAACCTTGTGAAGTAAGTGGGACAAAGCTGATAACGATGAACATAATTGCCTCTTAGAGAGTACCACTGACGCAAAACGAATCTATAGGTGGTGGACTTGCGATTCCCTTACCCTAAACGCAATACAAGTGAGCATGCAATGAATTTAATGAACCAATGATGGACCCTACAATGAAGATGCAAATGAACATATAAGCACACAATCTAATGAGCTAATGAAGGATAACTCCAATGCGATGCACATGCAATGATTCAATCACGCAACTATTTTCCTACGCACAGTTAATTAAACAAATTAATTTTAAAATCTTGTATTACAAATTCAGTGACAAGGGTGAGGACATCTGGAGGATTAACACATGAATTCTCTATTACTGTTGGATTACATCAAGGTTCAGCTTTAAGCCCTTATCTCTTTACCCTTATCTTAGATGAGCTCACCAAACATATCCAACAAGCAATACCTTGGTGTTTATGGTTTGCGGATGATATCGTTTTGGTTGATGAGACGTGCGAGGGTGTAAACGCAAAACTTGAATCTTGGCGAGATACTTTAGAAAAGAAGGGTTTTAGGTTGAGTAGGACAAAGACAGAGTACATGGAGCTAAAATTTAGCAGTACAAGAAGGACAAATAATTTTGAACTTGGATCGATAGTTCAAAAAAACGGAGGTATTGATAAAGATGTGACACATAGAATCCAAGCGGGTTGGTTGAAGTGGAGAGGCGCGTCAGGGATCTCATGTGATCGTAAAGTACCACTAAAATTTAAGAGCAAGTTTTACCGTACTGCAATTAGACCCGCGATGCTCTATGATTCTGAGTGTTGGGCAGTGAATTGTGTACATTACAAAAAATGGGAGTTGTGGAGATGAGAATGCTTAGGTGGATGTGTGGACACACGAGATTGGATAAAATTAGGAATGAAAGTACCAGGGATAAGACAGGAGTAGCACCAATTTCAGTGAAGATGCGAGAAGCTCATCTAAGATGGTTTGGACACGTACAAAGGAGACCATTTGAGGCACCTGTTAGGCGTCGTGGGAGTCTAGTCACTAAGCATGTTAGACGAGGGAGGGGTAGACCAAAAAAGACTTGGAATAAAACTGTAAAGAAAGACATGATGTACTTAGGCATTAGTGAGATTATGACAAAAGATAGGGCACAATGGCGACAAAGGATCCATATAGCCGACCCCACTATAGTGGGATAAAGGCTTGTGTGTTGTGTTGTTATACATGTGTTAAATTGATTACAAACATTGCAATAAAAGTAAGCGAACAACAACTACAAGTTAATTGAGAGTGTGTTGAAAGTAAGTGAAGGTGAATATACGATAAACAATTAAGAGAGCAATAAGTCAAATAAATATAAGCCCAATAACCTTAAGGAATACAAGTAGTTATCGTATAATGCAGATAAAATGAAATTGATGCAGCATGAGTCCACAGATGACGGACAAACACATGCCCTAACTCAATAGATGAAAATGCAATTCAAATGCAGTGCACGTGCGATCATGAGATTACAATCTCAATTAAGATCATTAAGCAAGTAATTAAATTTTATAAAACATCTAAACAACCACATGCACAATTGAGTAACAAGCCATAAAGAGTAAAGAACTGTTAAAATCAACCAACAAAGTGAGGTGCAAATATCGTTCAAGCGCGCCGAATGCGTCCACGTAAATTAAACGACGGGTAATTATCACAAACCCTTAAGAAATTTAATTCCCAAACAATAGTTCATTACCAAAGCATACAACGCGGAAAATAAACATCTATACCTATGTTTGCTCATGCGTGTGGCAGCTTGATTAGGTTTGGAGGATGATGTCGGGGTAGACGGCCTTGGCATGCGCGTGGCTCCACGAGAGGGCTGGTCGGGGTTGAAAGATTGTAGATCTAAAAGTATAGGCTTGGGGTCGAGTAGATCTGGTAGTTTGGTGGGGGTGGGAAGGAATTGCGGGGCCGGGTTTGCTGGGGATGAGTGGGCATGGGTGGTCCACCGAGGTTGGGGAAAAATAGGAGGGGAGGGGCAGAAAGAGGCTACGGCGGGGTGACCGGGCCGGGGACAAGATCTTCGGCCAGGGGTGGGGGAAGAGCGGGGGCCGACTACAGGGGAAGGTTGTGGGGGTTTCGCGGCCAGTTGTAGCGCCGCATGGGGGGTGGCGGCTCCGGTGGCTAACGGGTTGAGGAAGAGCGACGGGTGGCTGCTGGGGCACGAGGTGGGGAAGGGGGAGGCCCGGCGGGCTGGGAGCTTACCGAAAAGACGGAGGGGAGGCTGCAGGACGTGCGCACGGGAGAGCCGCTCGACTTCACACAACAGACCGGCCAGTTGCTTAACAAGCAACTCCGATCTCTAAAACAAGCCACACAAGAGAATATTTATAAAGGGGAAATGAAAAACAGATTAGGGCATCCGATCGGACAGCTATTAATGTTCGTACTGATCGGGGCTAAGTACAACATGAAAATAAAAATGTAATTTATGAATTTGACTCAGAACGACCATCCGGGCGCATCTGCGGACTCGGATCATCCAAATGAGTCGCCGATCACCGCCTTCCGCCGGAATAAGCGCGCGTGTGTCGTCGATTGCCATCAACTCCCCCCGACTTGAAAGCACTCATCTCCAGTGAGTAAAGACGGGCGTACTCTTGGCGTAAGTCCAGGGCGAGTCTCTCGACCTTCTCAGCAAAAATCCATGAATCATCAGAATTCAGGCGGGCGAGCCAATGAACTAGATATCGCAGAACCATTCGACCACCCAACATAGCGAAGTCGTGACCAATGATCTGTAGAACATCTACTGTGGGCGTAGGCGACTGTCGAAGCGATGAATCTCCGTCTGGATCTGGTGCTGGTGGACTGCCGGCCGGGTGGTGTGGTCCTCCGAGCGGTACTCAACCATCCGCGACTGTCTGGGCAAGGTGGGTGTAGGGGCACGAGGGAGGGAAGGGTCAAGCTGCGGTTCAGAGGTAGGTAAAGATAAAGGGTCCACATACACTCGCTCCTCATAATATGGTGTTAAATCCTGCACATTGAACACCCGGTGAATCTCTATTGTCGGTGGGATATCAAACTCATAAGCGTTCGCACCAATCCGGAGAATGACTGTATAGGGGCCCATTCAGCGAGCACTTAACTTCTTCGCTGCCCCCAGTGGGAGCCTCTCAGGTCGAAGGCGGATCATAACTTGGTCTCCAACGTCAAAGACTTGTTCCCTCCTGTGCAGATCGGTCTGAGCTTTATAAATTTCATTACTGGTCGCGATCTTTCTCCGGACTGTCTCATGTAGTGCGTGTATATGATAAATAGACCAAATGGTGCAAATGATGATATGAAGTGTATCTGTGAGCTGAATGGACAACTCGACAGATTTATGCAGATGATGAACCCAAAAGATGACGTGCTCGCATGAATGATGCATGAAAAACACAACAAACACGGTACACTAACATTCGACAAGTTTTATGTGGCTAAGGTTCCTTGAAAGAGGTGGTTTATCAAGGGGTTCGTCGAGAGGAGTGTAATAAAACTCAGTGAGTGTGCGATGAGTGTTAGAGTGACCGTGCGAGGCACCAACACCCCAATACGAACTCATATGGTCTCTAATATCTCTCAAGGAACGTGACACATCAAGAGGCTCACCAGGAGGTACGTATGAAATTTCGTCGCGAAGACGACGATCGCCTGAGTGAGTGGCAAAGACATCACTAAAAGGATATGACACTCGAGTGAGGTGAGTGTCGCTGATAGGAAAGAACTCACCTGGCGAGTCAACAAGCGATATGTCGAAGAACTCATCACGAGTGGGATGGGTCATACACTCAATTCTCCGCACATCGGGAGGGTGCTCAAGTATGCCTAGGAAGTGCCCTACATCCTCATTGCCACACTCAAGACCTGCTCTCCAAAGCAACATAAGGGACGTGAATGAGAGAGGTGTCAAGAAGTTTGCGCTCACAGATGATGCTCTCAACGTGATGTCAATCTCATAGGGTAGTGGGGGTTCATCAGGAGGCTTGTTAGGGGGATCATTAAAGAACCCGTAAGTTGGTTCATGATCCTCCAAGTGGGTACCACCAATAAGGGTGGTGTATCCAAGAGCGGGTGAGACCACCGCCACAATATCGACGCGAGGCTCGAGGCTCTCGGTCATGACATGACTCGAGATAAGGTTAAGAGGAGAGTGAGATGAATCCATACTCAAGTGGGGGTTGGTCGGTGATGTGTCAAGAAAGGGGTCTATAACCAAGGGGGTGACTAGGCCAACATGAGGTATAAAAGATGGGTAGACCATCAAAGTGTCGCTGGGTCGATCAGCCTCACTCCCGTGAACAAACTCACTTGGCGTGCTAATGACGCTCTCCACCTGGAATACAAGGTCGCGTTCAGACTCTGCCTCAAAATCATGTGAGACCGGAGGCTCACCAAGAGAAGGAATACCATCATTAGATGGCAAAACACTCATTTCTATGAGAGTACTTAAATCCTGAGGTATTGCTCTGTGTATTTCCCCTAAAGCGGATTTCAGGCGATCCAATTGAGCGTGTATGACATCAAATTGTTCAAGTACCAATCGCTGAAATTCGGCCTCAGGTATCTCTATAGGCGGAACATTTGGGGGATCCGAACGCGTGAGGTTATCCACATAGTGGTGACCCCTATAGGGATCTGGATAATCATCAAAATGCTCGTCCCTAATAGACTCACAGTGTGTCAGAGGGTGAATGTGATCCCTATAAGCGAGCGGCGATGAGCGAGGGTGATCATCAAAATAGTATGAAGATCTCTCCGGAGGGGTTTTACGAAGATACTCAACTCTACTAACATCGAGTCGTGTCGTGGCGTAGTGACGATAACGTGAATTTCTAGAATCATATCGATCGTCTCTAGCAAGTCGTGGCAAATGGTCAACACGATATTTAGGTGGAGCGGAATGCGAATAAGGACGATCGTCGAAATAATATGCCATGAGATACTACTTGTAGACTCCACTACTGCATTTAAATGTGACACTAATGAAACCTCCGCTTTGATACCAATTGATGCAACACGAGTCTACAGATGACGGACAAACACAAATTCCCTAACTCAATAGATGAAAATGCAATTCAAATGCAGTGCACGTGCGATCATGAGATAACAATCCCAATTAAGATCATTAAGCAAGTAATTAAATTTTATAAAACATCTAAACAACCACTTGTACAATTGAGTAACAAACCATGAAGAGTAAAGAACAGTTAAAATCAACCAACGAGGTGAGGCGGAAATATCGTTCAAGCGCGTCGAATCCGTCCCGTAAATTAAACGACGGATAATTATCACAAACCCTTAAGAAAATTAATTCCCAAACAATAGTTCATTACCAAAGCATACAACACGGAAAATAAACAACATCCATATCTAGATTTGCTCGTGTGTGGCAGCTTGATTAGGATTGGAGGATGGTGTCGGGGTAGACGGCCTTGGCATGCGCGTGGCTCCACGAGAGGGCTGGTCGGGGTTTAAAGATTGTAGATCTGAACGTGTAGGCTTGGGGTCGAGTATATTTGGTGGTTTGGCGGGGGTGGGAAGGAATTGCAGGGCCGGGTTTGCTGGGGATGAGTGGGCACGGGTGGTCCACTGAGGTTGGGGAAAAATAGGAGGGGAGGGGCGGGAAGAGGCTACAGCGGGGTGACCGGGCTGGGGACAAGATCTTTGGCCTGGGGCGGGGGAAGAGCGGGGGCCGACGACAGGGGAAGGTTGTGGGGGTTTCGCGGCCAGTTGTAGCGCCGCATGGGGGGTGGCGGCTCCGGTGGCTGACAGGTTGAGGAAGAGCCGCAGGTAGCTACTAGGGCACGGGGAGGGGAAGGGGAAGGCCCGACGGGCTGGGAGCTTACCAGAAAGACGGAGGGGAGGCCGCAGGACATGCACACGTGAGAGCCGCTCGACTTCACACCGCAGACCGACCATTTGCTTAACAAGCAACTCCGATCCCTAAAACAAGCCACACAAGAGAATATTTATAAAGGGGAAATGAAAAACAGATTAGGGCACCTGATCGGACGGCTATTAATGTTCGGGCCGATCAGAGCTAAGTACAACATGAAAATAAAAATGTAATATATGACTCTGACTCAGAACGACCATCCGGGCGCATCTGCGGGCTCGGATCGCCCAAATGGGTCGCCGATCACCACCTCCTGCGGGAATAAGCGCCCGCGTGCCGTCGATCGCCATAAGAAACTACAATGTAAAAACACACAGAGTACTCAATGTCGATGGTGGTGGTGGTGGTGGAGATCCGAGGTGATGGTGGCTGTCCAGGGGTGTAGATGCTGTTGTGTAGGTGCTATCAGAGAGGCATGCTGGCTTTTTGGTGGGTTGGAATGGGCTGTGAGGGCTATTGAAGGGTGCAGGGAGGCTGTGGGGTGATTGTGGTTGGACTAGAAAGAGGCTACGAGCGGAAGAATAGTGAAATCCGGCTGTTGGGGGGGGGGTGTGGAGAGGGTGCGAGGATGCTGCGTGGTTGTTGTGGTGGGACTATAAGGTGGCTGGGGGCGGGGAATGGTAGATTTTGGCAGTTGGAGGGGAAGTGAGACGATGATCCGACGGCTTGGGGTTTTCCCGTGGACGAAAAATGCTCCAGGAAGTGTCGACAAGGATGGCTGTGATTGGGAGTCATCGATTGAGGTAACGAAGGGAAGGAAGAATGGCTGGCAGAGACCGTAGCGGGTTGGAAGGCGGCGTCGACGACAGTTGTGGCCCTCAATTAAAGGAGCGACAGTCCGGTTGCTAGGAGGTCATGAAAGAGGCGGAAACTGGGGCAGGAGGCGGCGTCAACAAGGAGATGTGGCGGTGAAAGCGGCGGAGCCGCTCGATGCCGCACCGAGCGGGAGAGTGGCGTCGCACCTCTCGCAACCGAGCAGTTTCTCTTCCAGGGAAAAAACCGTTACTCTCGATCCGCATTAAGCTGGCTGATGGAGCGATATATAGGGGGGAGGGAATTCGGTTAGGTGATCTGATAGCTCAAATTGAACGATCAAATTACTTGACCGAATTCCAAAAATACACATCCAAAAATTTTAAACAAATACATGAAAAAATGTTGAAAATGAGCCTGACACGATTCACACATATGATGATCCAAAATTGTCAACCTCGTAAGTCTCTTAAATGCTATGCGATCGATCTCCATCAACCACCCTGTGTCTCAAGGGATGACAAAAGTAATAAAGGTTGCATTTTTAGATTTCTTGTAAAGCTCGTGGTTGAGATAAAGTTAATGTAAAAGTAGGCATTAAAAATAATCCGAGATCAAGTAATTATATGTAAATGTGAACATAAGTACTTAACAAAATTTGAATGCACACTTAAAAGCAGCGATACATATAATGTATAGTATCTATTAAAATAAAATAATTGTTTATTTTAATTTGAATTATAATATATGAGTAATGTCTTAATGATGTTATAAGTAATAATATAATAGTAATGACATCCATGCGCAATTTGATAGTTAATTAATACTATACCTATTGCAGGTCAACTTGATGCGCTCCTGAATCAGTCGAAGATTGTACTGTCCTAGCTCGGGAGCGGTCGAGTGCGCAAACAGTCAATGAAAGAACTGACGGCTGACAAGAGAATTTTTAACGTGGAAAACCACAAAAAGGGGATCAATGTGATCGGGTCTGTGTTGACCAAATCTCTACTATCTCCTTAGTGTGTTACAAGTTTGAATTGAGAGCTCGAGGGCGGTAGACCGCCTCTCGTTACAATAGTTGTGAGAGAAGGAGGAGCTGCGCGGGTGACAAGCCACCGCTTGTGAAGCTAAGACTCTGTTTGGTTGGGCTGTTGCTGATGGAAAGCTGCTGATGAGCTGTTGCTGATAGAAAAAGTGCTGATTCTGGAAAACAGAGTTTTGTTAAAAAACTGTTTGGGTGAAACAGAGTTTACAAAACGGAGTTTTCAAAAAGTTGTTTGGATACAAAATAGAGTTTTGAATATTTTTTTTTTCAAATATAACACAATAAAATTTCATTCATACATTTTTTCCAAATAAAATTTTTTTCAATCACAAACATATATTTTTCAAGACTGTTACATCTTCTACATAACGTAACCCCCAACGCAGAAAATCTTTTTTTCATCCAGACATTTTTTAGGTCTATGCTCTAGCTTCAAACACCTGATCTGCTATAATATCACGCAGTGCGATCATCTTCTCTACACCAGCCGCAGTGTCAGAACAATCTTCTTGCCGCGTTTGAGAGGTCATCCCAAGATATGGATCCCTTTACTCAGACTCAATGAAATCTATATCTATACGCGAAGGGTGACGACGAATGAAATTATGGAGTGTCATCGTGGCGATCACTATACGTGCTTGTTTGTCGAAGCTATAGCTTGACATGTCCCGTAGTATTGCCCACTTCTTCTTCCAGACACCGAATGAGCGCTCTATCACACTTCTAAGCGATGAGTGTGCATGATTGAACATCTCCCGACGTCCTTTTGCTCGACGACCACCACGAGCAAAGTCTGGTAGATGATATCGCGTGTCCTGATGTACCGTCATGAGTTGCAGGACCCTTGTTGACCTCAACGTCTACATGTTCACCATCTGACATCACTCTTTCATCAAAAGACTCTGGTGGATCATTGATGGTGTTGGGGGTACATGAATGATGTCCTGTCGCGACAACAACACTGAACATCAGGGTGAGTTTCTCTTCTAACTCTGGATGGATGCCTGAATACCGAAATTTCTTGGCGGCCGGGACAACCTGAAAAATTATACATTTTAATAAACTTGAATTAGGAAAATTTTATTTTGCAAAATTAATGACTTTAAAAAAGAATACCTTCAATCGCTCATCCCACCACTCGTCGGAGGCGTCAATAGTTTTCCTTGATGTATTCCAACCTAACCCGGTCTCACCGTGTTTCAGCTCCATCCAGAGTTTCTATTCCTTCTTCAGATGATCCCATTTATTTTTGAATTGGACCTTATCGTATTTCTTTTCAGTTGACTCTTCAAATTTCTTCATAATATTACTCCACCCCTCCTTGTTAAAATGTGTCGTTGGTCGATTCCCGAGTTCTATCTCCTTTATGCAAATATCGCAAAAGAGCAGAACATCGGCATTATCTCACATTGTGGCAACACCACCATCTTTTGTTGTGCTCATCTTTATAAGACAAACACACGCATATACAAACAACATTCAAAAACATTATAAATGTAAATTTAAATAAAATATGATCAGAATTTAAAGCTAAATCTAAACAAGATAAACACAAGCATATCACATACACATATACACATTACTCACACATATACACACACACAATATATAACACACACACAACTCACACAACACACAACTCACACAAACACACACACAACAACAACAACACAAACACATACACACATATATAACACACACACATACACATACACATACATACATATATACATACACACACGCATTCATACATATACATATATACATACATACACACATACACATACACACATAAAACACACATTCATCAAACACACACAACAACACATACACACACAACAACACATACACACATATAAAACACACATTCATCACACACACTCAACACACACATATATACACACACTCAACACACACACACTCAACACACACAATATATAACTCAAACATATAAACACATACATATTACTCACACACACACAATCACATACGCACACACACACACACAAACACAAACACATACACACACAACAACACATACACACATATAAAACACACATTCATCACACACACTCAACACACACATTCATCACACACACTCAACACACACATTCATCACACACACTCAACACACATTCATCACACACATTCAACACAAACACACACACACACACATTCATCGCACACATTCAACGCACACACATTCAACACAGACACACACTCAACACAGACACACACTCAACACACACACAACAACACATACACACATATATAACACACACACACATACACACACACACACACCAACACAAACACATAGACACATATTACACACACACATACAACACATACACACACAACACACACACACACAACACATACACACATAAAACACACATTCATCACACACACTCAACACACATTCCTCACACACATTCAACACAACACAACAACAAACACAACACAACACACACTCAACACACATTAAACAAACGCACGCACTCATTAAACATACAAAACTCTGTTTTCCAGAAAACATACCCTAAAAATTTGCAATGGAGATGAAGGGAGAAGTATACCTCAGCGAAAGAACCGCCGGTGCAAGGGAGAGCAGGAGCGATTCGTCGGTCTTCTTCGTGGACGGGAAACGCTGGATGGATACTCCGGTCTTCTTCGTGGATGGGAGTACAACCTAAACAACACATAAACATTGCAACTGGTTGTCTCCAAAAACAAGGGATGAGATAATAGGGATTAGAGGAACGAAACCTCAGTTTCCTCTGCCTGAATTGTCGGAAGAAAAACACACCGCTCGACGCCAAAAGTTTCGCCGCCGACTAGGGTGAGGTGATCCAGACGGAAGCTCCAGCGACAAGCTTCACGCACGCTGCGAACGACGGGTCTTCTTCGTCGTCTGGATCGGAGAAGATGAAGCGCTTTAGGTTTATCGGACGACGGGTCTTCGAACGACGGGTCTTCAGGCAGAGGAAACTGCACACTGCGAACGCGCTAGGTTTATCGGAAGCGCGCTAAGCTCCAGCGACAGCTTCGAACGACGGGTCTTCTTCGTCGTTTGGATCGGAGAAGAGGAAGCGCGCTAGGTTTATCGGAGGGAGGAAGAAACTGCGGCTGACCAAAGATTTTTATCGCGGATGAGTTATAAGAGAAAACGACAGTTTTAATTAAACACCGTTTCTGTCATAAGCCGCGCCAAACGGTGCTTATTTGCAAAAGGGAGTTGCGTTTCCACCGCACCGCAGTACATAAGCTGCGCCAAACGCCACCTAAGTATTTTCTGGAATGTTACAGTGGGGAGCAATGTGCTTGTTGAACAATGGAGTTTTCGGCTGGAGCTCGGAAGCGGGAGCAGTGCGCTCGACACGATTTGGAGTCTACAACTTGTCTCTGGTTGCGAGAGGAGGAGTCAGGAGCTATGTGCTTGTTGGAATGTGATGGACACAATGTGCATAATACAATGTGCGCTACATAATGTGCACGACACAATTTGTGCACGACGCAATGTGCACGACGCAATGTGCACGACACAATGTGCACGTGTGTGCACAACGCAATGTGGACGACGAAATGTGGACGACGCAATGTGAACGACGCAATGTGCACAACGCAATGTCCACGACGCAATGTGCACGACACAATGTGCACGATGCAATGTGCACCGCGTAATGTGCACGACGCATCCCTAAGAGATTTTCGAATTTCGTTGGGAGATCTTCAAGAGATCATCGAAGGTCTTCAGAGATCTTTGAGCGCACATGGAGATCTTCGAAGGATTCTTGGGGAGCTCTCTCATAAGTAGAAAGCCATATGGAATGAAAGGAGGGCCTGAAGTCCCCTTTATAGGTTTTGAGGGTGTTATTTCCGTGATTAAGTGGTTAGGGTGTTCCATGGTTATCGGGATCGCGATCCGGATCGTAGAATCTTACGATCCTATGATCCAGATTTTGTAAATCGATCAGGATATTACCTAGGATCTAAATCGGTATATTGAGGGCTGGGATCGCGATCCAGATCTTAGCAATAACCGATCCAATACCCATAACCCATTGCTTAACCTTATCTCAATCATGCCCCCATACCCCATCACAGAATCATATTATGCTGCTTTACTGTATCCCAAGTGTCGATTGCCGACAACAAACAATGTCCAAGAGTGACGTCTTCGATCACTTCTAGTCCTGACAATGTCTTCCTTTTCCTTCCTTACCAAGTTCCATTTTAAGTGGTGTCTGTGTTTTATGCTATATTTATGCGTATGAACAATCCCGTGGTTTGTAATTCCGTGCTTTCCTGCTTCCTACTTTCAGGACGATGTCATCTCTTCCTTTCCAGCATACGAGCAATCTATCGGTTAGAAATTCAGTATACGAGCAATTCAAGCTTTTCGCTTTCAGTGTACCCAACATGCTGGGTTCGTCTTCCTGCTTCTAGGCCTCTACCCATCCATCTGTCCAGATTTGTTTTTATTGTTAATAGATATTTGGTGTCCAACCAGAAACTGAACTTAGTATGATATTATCTTTTGATTTAGTTATTCAAAAAAATTTAATATAAATTTTCCAATACTACTCAATTTATTGATTTTTTGGTAATTGAGCATGTAATTGAATGATACAAAATTTAATTTTATATTTTGTCTTAATTTATGAATGTTGCAGGATCTTGCGATATTCGATCCGATCCTACGTTCCGATTACGATCGAACCTTGAAATGATCTCACCTAGGATCTTGATCCTGACAACTTTGGGATGTTCGGCTAGCTGCACACCGTAACCAATTTATGTACTATATGCATGCCAATTATGAGTAGTTTTATGACTATACGCACACCCATGATGAATATGGTTATGCGCACACCCATGATGAATATGGTTATGCGCACACCATAACCATATAATTTGCTATACGCAGACCGCTATGTGCATTTTCGTTATACGCACGCCGTAACACGAATTTCTATTATCAGCACCCCGCCATCTTATATTTTATTATGCACGTATTTATGAAATTGGATATGCGCACACCTATTATGAGGATTCAGTTATACACATCCCATATGAGTGGTTACACGGAGGATGAGGCGCGGTGGTTACGAAACCGAGGTGGTTGGACGGTCGTTTTTTTGTAGAAAATGAGCCTGAAATTTTTCTGACATGTTTTTTTGGATGGGTGGGTTTGCTTGTGAGAAACGTCACATCCAACATGGTTATGAGCTTGCCACTTTTCTAGGTGGCGGGAGTAAGTGGCTGAGCTACTAGCCCGTTATGTTGCGTTAGTTGTCGTGGATCCGTTTTTTGATGTCGGCACCTGTTATGGCATGGAGGGGACCTTTGTCCTCTCTTACAGGTTGCGAGTGAGCTCGTTGCTTTGGATCAACACCGGAGGTTGCTGGTGTGAGTGTAAGCGTCTGACCCAAAGGTGATTGTTATAATTATGAGAGTACTTTTCAGAGGAAATCAATGTGATTAAAAGCATGTGCGCGGAGGCCGATGCTGTCCTTGCGGGCGCTCTGTGCGGTATCATTTGTTGTAAGTGAGCGTGCTACCTAGAGGCTGTTGCTCTAATGAGCACGCTGCTCGGAGGCTGTTGCTGTAAGCAAGCGCGCTGCCTGAGGGCCGATTACTAATTGATGTAAAATTTTTTAACTTAACGTTTTCTTCAATCCGTCTCAGTGCTTCTGCCTGTAACCTATTAACTAAGAAGCACCAATACGAGTACCTGGTAACGTATCCGGTACGGCGGTGCGTCAAAATTTATATAATAAGGATACGGGTACGGCGTGATACATTGTATTAAAAATAATAAATATATACATGTATATCTCACAAATATAATTAAAGGTAATCTAAATAACAATATTTTTTATAAATCCCTAAACAATAACATTAACAATTCCTAAACAACAATAATTTTCATACAACAACAATAATTTTCAACATAAATGTTACAGCAGCAATAATATTCAACATAAATTTGGAAAGAATTTCAATTCACAACAAAATAATTCTCATACAGCAGCAAAGAAGAAGATAGAGACAATAATTTTCATACAACAATATTTTTCAGCAGAAATCTGGGGAACTTCAATTAAAAACAGCAAAGCAAAATAAGTTTCATTCAGCAGCACACAGAAAGAAGAAGAAGAAGAAAAGAAGAGGAAGAGGAGGAAGAGGAAGAGGAGGAAGAGGAAGAGGAAGAGGAAGAAGAAGAGGAAGAGTAAGAGGAAGAAGAACGTGAGCAACTTTATGAAGGTTACTCGGGATCGGCAAACAGAATATTTTAAAGCACGTCACAGACAATGTGGAGTTTGAGTTTTCGATCGAGCGGCGTCTTCAATCGAGCAGCGAGTAGCCAGCGATGTCTTCGATCGATCAGTGAGCAGCCTGCAACTCCTTTGATTGAGCAGCCAGTGGCGTCTTAGATTGAGCAGCAGGCTGACAAAAGCGGAAGAACGATCAAGCATATGGAAAGAGGAATTAGCTGCGTGAATTAAATAGTATAGCGTATCCGCCCGAACGGTACCCACACCCGCACCCGCACCGAAAACGTGCCCGGTACGGGTACAGGCCTAATTTAGGCATGTCTGTGCTTCCTAGCCTATAAAACATAAACTGACTCGAGGCCTTTCTATACAGACTAAAGGCCATCCTACATCACTTAGAATAATCAAATATATCAAATCAAAAGATTTTTCTCAACATAATTAATGCTGAGATGTTCCTTCGGGGAGCAACGATAAAATCAAATGTTAGGCGAATGAGCCCAATACTTGGTTTGAAGAATTGTGTCTAATGTTTATGGACTAAATATCCTTAAGAGTATGAGAACTCATCATGTACTCAATATTGAGGATTTGATTCCATATTATGAGCCACATGAGTATATGAGACCCTCCTCCACGTCTCAGACATCACTTACATTAACACTCAGTTTCAGCTTCGGCTTATTTCACAGTCATCAACATACTCACAAGTTCTTATTTCGACACCAATTCCTATTTCAACACCTGAGAGCCTACACCCTTCCACCGAGGGCATAACAAACATTGCGAGCCATGAGATTTCAGTGACACCAAGCGAATCTACTTATAGATATTTGGTTCATTTGAGAGGGCAATCAACTATTGATGATACTTGGATGATCAAGAGGAGCTCGACGCCTAGACTTACGTACCCCTGAATTTCATAAAGAGTATGATTTATGCTCTTAAGCCGAGGAATTGATGAGGATCACGAATCGAGGGCGGGCTGACACTCACCGTAGCCCACACTAGACTACATTCACATGATGCTGAGATAGGATTGTCAGATAGACAATCGGAGCCGGTAGTCGTGTTCAAAGGGATGATGACATATTTTATGTATATATATTTATTTTTTATATTTTTTTCATGTAAAATTACTTGTTTTATGTTCTAGATCATCTTGGTCATCCATAGTGTGTTCCAAGTATATAAATGAAGGTCTGTGGGCTGATTTCCAGACATTATAGAATTTGGACAGATTTTCGGGCTTTCACGGTCCTCCCACGTTGCTGATTCCGTGGTCTTAGTGTCGAAGCTAACGTAACTATCTTTTCCCACCATCTCACTAACCTTAACTACCTCATCACTTCATAAAATCACCATAACTCCCTCCTACTGCTCAATAATTATGAAATAATTACCCATAACAGTTACAACCCCTCACCTATAACCCTTATAACTACCCATCCATTACCCAAATAACTATTTAAAATACCCTCCCCATTACTCAAAACAGCCCTTCACTTCTCTTAACGGACCAGATACCCATCATTCCCACCTCTTCCTCTAAATGAGCCTCAGCTTCCCTCAAGTTCCAATTCTCATCCTGGACTGAAAGTCACTGCTTCCGGATAGAATTTCCCTCCCAATCTTAATTCCTGCAGCTCACTCATAGTTTCCCCCTCCCAGCACCTCTCAACTCCTTCTCCACCTTGCCGGCTGTAATCACCCCCACTCCCCCAGTTACAACTCCGCCTTCCCTGGGAACCCCAAACTGCCCAATTTCTCCCATCTGGACATAAATTCCTGCACCCTGGGAGCCTGTTTTCCAGCAACTGAACCCTCAAAACCTCCTCTTTTCCCACAGGGGAGCTATCTAGAGCCCCTATTACCTAGGGCGAGCCCCATAGCTTCACAAAAACCCAACTATCACCCTGAAATCAGTAGGGACCTGCTGCAGAGTTGCTGGCCAGCCCTAAAATCCTCCTCATTTCATTTTTCCGGACTCCTATTGTTTATGTAAGTTTTTGTTTGAAGTTATTACTAGGTATTAAATATTTGATTTAACAATCATGTTATGTTGGATATTAATTTGTATTTATTTGTCCAATACTTGTTCTATGTATGGGATTATTCTCCCAAAGTCAATCGAAGCATTTTCTATTTAATTTAACCAGATATTTTTTTTTCTAACATCTGATCTCAAATGTGAATGATTGTGGATTCTATTAATAATTTCTAACACTTCTTATAATTATATGTGAGATAATTATTTGTGCATTGCAACATTATTAGGTTTTCCCCACAATATAAAACACTAACACTAAATCATTAGTGTTTATAGGGCACCTTAGGTCACATATTGTCTACATCAGTCCTATGTTAGGAAATGAGCCAGTACTTGTAGGAAATTAATTTTCATATGCTTGTTCAGTTGAAAAATAGAGTGATTGTTTTCTTTCTTGTTTGCTTAACAAATAATTAATTAATTGCTTATTATTATTATTATTATGCCTGGGGAGTGGATCCAAGTCATTGTTATAGACCTGCACGCTGAAGAGACGCTGTGACGAATCCACACACATAGGAAAGCGACAGATACTAGCCCACCGGTCGTGGAAGAGACCGCCAATGATCGATCTACTTGATTATTTCTATTTCAATGTTGTTTTGAGTTTTACTATTTGCAGACTGTATTTTGTTATTCACACCTCGCTGCTATAAGTGGTGCATATGCTTGTATTATTGGTCTATCTTTGGATGAATGAAAATTTTAGGGCTACTCCCTAATTCCTCTCATTTCCTCTTCTCCCTCTTCTCACTCTCGTAGCTGCCGACCCCCTCCCTCCCCTTGCCAAATTTCTCTCCAGGATCGTATCAATTTGGTTTGGCCTGCCGAATCCGCCTGCCACCCAGACGTCGATGCTTGTTGCCTTCGTATTTGCTCCAGTTCCCAATCCCTCCTCCTCCAATCGGGCAAATCTCGTTTCCGCTAGCGTCGCTTTGCCCGATCCTACTCCATCTCCTTCGGTCGCCTGCTTCGCTTATCCAGCGTCCCTATCCGCCGACTCACGCCGCCAATCGTCGACGTCGGCCCCTCTACGCCCAGATCCGCAGGATCTCCGCCGATTCCGCCCGGATCCTCCGGTCCCCCGCCGGTCCTCGTCGGTTTCTGCTGTTTCCTGACCAGATCGACCCCTTTAAGCCGCCGTCCACCAGATCCAGCCCCATTGCTCCCAACACTTGCTCCTCCGATGACCACGCTCCCGATACCACCTCCAATGCCCTTAGCCGTTGTGTCGAGGCTCAAGACCAGCTAATCGCATCCATGCATGTCTCGCTCATCACTCTCCATTTCAAAATCGACTCTCTCCAGGTGCCAACCACCTCCTCTGGCTCCGACTCCAACTCCGGCTCAGCCGCGAATGGGGGTTCCCTCCTCGTCACCATATCGGTGAGACCTCCCCCCGAGCCGCAATCCCACATCTTTTCGGGCCGCTCCACTCCCTCCCTCAACATTCTGTCCTTCGTCGGCATCGACCTGATGAGTTGGATTGCTAAGTCAGAATAATACTTCGACCTCAACTTGGTGTCGGAACATGAAAAGGTTCCCACCGTTCTGGTTGGTCTGGACGACTCTGCCCACCATTAGGCTCGGTGGCTCCGCCAATTGAACCAATCCCTATTATGTCTCGAGCTCAAATAGGAGATGATTCAGCGGTATGACACCCGCTACTCCGGCTTTTCAGCTATCGAGCGCCTTTGCAGCGTCCGCCAGACGACCGACCTTGATGACTATATTGATGAGTTTGTCGCCTTGGTCACCCATGTTCCCGGCCTCCCGTCCGACCATTACTAGAGCTTCTTCATGCAGAGCCCGTTACCATACATCCGCTCTCGGCTTCGCACGAACCACCTCAGGACAGTCTCCAACGCTCTGAACATGGCACGTCTGGTGGAGGCCGTCCTTTCCTCTCGCAATCGGCTTGCGGCTAGCCAAACCCCTCCTCGCCTCCTCGACAACCATGGCGACCACCTGCCACAGCCTCTCCGCTACGACCACCACATGGGGGAAACTACCATGGCCGCCCACCAGCCCCTCAACGGATCTCCAACATTGATTACATCGAGCTTCGTAGCAAGAGACTTTATTTTCGGTGCGGCCAGCCTTGCTCCCCGAATCATGAGTGCACTGTGAAGGAGTTCCATGCCATCATCAGCGACTTCGACCAGGAAATTACCTTGGCGAATTTTGAGTCCCCCGAGCGTTCAGAAAAGGACGAGCCTGGGGACACCACCATGGGAACCTTCCACCACTTGGAGCCCCCCACCAGTAGCGACTGATGCCCTCTCATGTTAGAGCTAGTACCTGGAATTAACACCGATTTCTCGATTGGTCTGGGAGGAAGCTGCGGTCATGCAACATGAAGTGGAGGCAGACCCCTATTTGAATGGGTTTCCGATGTCCCTCATCGCCACGCCATGTCTCACCCACCGTACTCTCTAGCGGGAGGCCGCCTTTTCTTCAAAGTCCGCCTTGCCCTCACGCCGTCCTAGCCGAGCATTCCCCGCCTCCTTGCCGAGTTCCACGCCTCACCTTCCGAAGGGCATGCGGGTGCCTTCCGCATATACCACCGCTTGGAGGCCTCTCTTTACTGGCCACTTATGTTCCGGTAGGTCAAAGACTTCGTGACCACCTGCCTCGTTTTCCAGAAGGCCAAGTACGACGCCACGCTTCCGGTCGGCCTTCCTCCGCCCCTTCCGATTCTGGAGCGCATCTGGGAGGATGTGGCCATGAACTTCATTACCCGACTACCACGCTCACATGGGTTCGACTGCATTTTGGTTGTGGTGGTCCGGTTGTCCAAGTACGCCCATTTCATTCTTCTCTGCAATCCTTACACCGCCTCCACCGTCCAGAGAGCTTCATCAACGGGGTCGTGCACCTCCGTATATTTCTTCGGTCGACTGTGAGCGACTGAGACCCACTCTTCCTGAGCATTTCCCGGACGACACTTTTTCGGTTGCAAGGGACAGGTCTTCGAATGAGCACCGCTTGTCACCCACAGTCGGATGACCAATTCGAGGTGCTCAACCGGTGGTTGGAAACGTAGCTTCGTTGCTTAGTGGTGGTGGGGTGGGGTGGGGGGGGGGGGGGAGTGGCTCAGGTAGGCCGAGTGCTCCTACAACACTGCCTACCACCATGCGACCAATACCACACTGTTCGAGGCCGTTTATGGTCGTCCGCTACCATCCATTGTCCGCCACCTCCCTGGAAAATGCTGGTTGGAGAGTCTGGCCACCACCCTGCGCGATAGGGATACTATCGTTGATCATCTGAAGCACCACCTGCGACGGACTCAACAGAAGATGACGTCCTTTGCGAACCTCAAGAGGCGCAACCTTTCCTTTCAGGTGGGGAAGAGGGTGTTCATCAAGCTGCACCCGTACCACCAACTATCAGTGGCCCGCCAACTCTGCCCGAAGCTCGCTTCCCAGTTCTTCAGTCCATTTGAGATCCTCGCTCGTATTAGCGCAGTTGCCTTTCACCTATGCCTCCCGAGAGGGAGCCGCATACACCCGGTATTCCAATGCTTCTCAGCTGTGTTGTGTGGTGGGCAAGCATGCTACCACAGATCACATTCTGGCCGATCTCGATCTTTCCGGCAAGGCGCCGTACTAACCGACCAAGATACTTGATCACTGATGCTACTTCAAGGGGGACCCCGCTTTGGAGGAGGTCCTTGTCGCATGGGCCCATAGTCCTGAATCCGACGCTACGTGGCTGCTTCAGGACGACTTTCGCCGCCAGTTCGCCGATTACTGCCTTGAGGGCAAGACACATTTTCCAGACGACATTGTAACGGGCGTGCACGCCGAAAAGTTGCTGTGACGGATCTACATGCGTAGGAAGACTATGGACACCAGTCCACCGGTTGTGGAAGAGACCGCCGATGATCGATCTGCATGATTATTTCTATTTTGCTGTTGTTTTGAGTTTTACTATTTGCAGACCATATTTTGTTATTCACACCCCGCTCCTATAAGGGGTGTTGTATGCTTTTATTATTGGTCTATCTTTGGATGAATGAAACTTTTTAGGGTTGCCCCCTAATTCCTCTCAGTTCCTCTTCCCCCTCTTCTCACTCTCCTAGCTGCCGACCCTCCCCTTGCCGAATTCCTCTCCGGGATCGTATGAGTCACGGTAATTACTTACTAAGGTTTTCTTTCAGGTTTTCTTGGGGGTTTGGTAGGGAATTTTCTATGTAAAATTGTGTGTATATGCACTATGCAGTTACCTATTAAGTATATTATAACCACACACCTAATATAAATTTGTGAAGTAAATTGCATGTCCATTCCCACTAATTCCTTCAGATCTTACAGCTATTATTTATTCTTAGGAAAAGCAGCTATTGTTGAAGTTGAAACCACTAGTTATGTAGAAGAGACTGGTGAAGTTTTGTGCCTGAACAGGTTTGCTCAAAATTTACCTTTTTATTCCAAAATTATTTATATGCGTGCATCATTTAAAGCGGATTTCCTAGCAGAAGCACCACTTACCTGCGGGGTGCTGGCGGTTTCTCAAAGTCTTCAAAGCCTTATTCATATGCAAGCTATCCAGCAGACCAAGTTTCTTTTGTTTCTGTTCCCAAACAAAAACCTTCTGTGATACACGAGGATCGAACACAACAATCTCAGGCATGTCCCATGCCACCCAATTATTTCAAATTTCTTTATGGCTTTTTACGCAACATTCATCATTGTTGTCATTTAAGTTTTTTTGGGAAAAATAATTTGGACATCAACTGTCTTAATATTTGCAAATAACATAAAAAATGTCGATGATATGTGTCAAAGAGTATTTGGACTTCAAAAGTATGTTATGGACGCACTCTGGGAACATCCGTTTACCAGCAGAAGGGAGATCACCGCGACTTGATGAAAAGCTTGAGGCTTTTGCAAAATTTTATCCACATAATATTTTTCTTTCCGCGAGTTTAATTTTATTGCATCTTCTTAGTAAAGGATGTTTTTGTAATATTAGGCAAATTTTGGCTATGGATATTTATTCCAATATGCCATAGATGAGTTAAATAAATTTTTACCCTAATTTTCTCATTTTCTCTTTCCCTCTTTATCTCTCATTATCTCCTAGCTAGCCTGATGTCATTCCAAAGGTTAGAGAGAAAGGACACGGGAAGGAGCTTTGATTTTGATTAGGTTCTCCACCGTCCAGTGATGAGATTGCAATCCCGAGTTCCTCGCATCGTGGTATCCAAGCCATTTACCATGGATGTTGAATCAGATCAACTCAAAGAAATCAAAGCAATGTTCACCAAAGTCGGCGCCGTTACTGCGACAAGCGAAGCGAGGCATGCTTCGGCACTAGCCATGGTGCATACACGTGGGATTCTCTCTCAACGAGATCATCGGCGCCAGAGGGAGCTCCCAACAGGGATTTGGTCAATCCCCCACTGATTGCACACAACGATCCCACCTGTAGTTGGATCACAGCCCGTTAGTGGGCTTCTGCCGCACTCGATAGCTTGGTCAAGACCCCCATCCTCTCCCCGTCCACCATCATGTTGCCGGAGAAGTGCCGACAAACGGTTTCTAGCTACTAGTAGGATTTTTTCAGCTTACTGTGGGTCATTTCCAAGGGTAAATCATGGGGACAGCTTCCCCGAGACATTAACCTCCAACTCGAACTCATTCGAACATTCCAGGGGATCTCTCTCCATTTCGAGGTGATCTGGGCAATGTTTCACGGTCTGTAAAATTGAGTTTCCCTTTATTCGACAACAAACAAGATCCACAAAACGGTTTACCTGTGAACCATTATTCATCCATCAATGGACTTTGTGGATAAGAATGGATCAGCCTAGCGGCTTACCACTTAGTTGGTTCAGCCCATCTATGGTACACCCACTCCTTCAGTAACACCTGTGCATGCTTCAGGAAGACTTCAAGCAATTCCGCAACATGTGCTTCGGTTTGCAACTTTGCAGTAATACCTTGTGCACCTCATTTAATTGAAGCAAACTGGTGCAATCTTTGAACACGTAGAGCATTTTCAGACATTGCTAACCTGCGCGGCTTTTATCCGACTGGACAACACGTCTCGGTCTTCAGTACGAGCATCTGAATGTCTATTTTGGTGCAATCTTTTGCTAACCTGGAGCTCTTTTGGTTCTAGTTGATTTTGCAGTGTCTAACCCAAATAATCCTCTAGCATATTTGAAATCATCCATCTGAATGTCTATTTTTGTTCTCTCATATTCATTAGGAATCATTCGCTGGAGACAAGTATAAAACCCAATTTTTACTTCCGCATCTGCTCTAAAAGAAGGGGTTGTAATGATAATGAGGGTTCAAATAGCAAGCTGCAGCGCGCAATGGCCTATGGAGTTGGCTTGACCATCTATCATCAATGATGACCCATATTGACTCATACCTACAGTACAACACATATAATCATAAGAAACACTTATATTATTATTGATGAAAACACAAACTATTAAACTACTTGCTTTTTCTTGATGTTATCAAAATTTAATTGAATTTTCTCCTTCGCTCTATCCATTTGCTCATAAATGAATCCCATCATAGGACCTTCTTAATCAACCATTCTGAGCACTTTGATGAGTGGAACATAATGTAACATGAGACCAAAATCGATTTGAATTCTAAACAATTTTTTGAACAACTTTCCCCTCGTTTGAACCAGCAAATCGACTGGACTTCCATTTGGCAGAAGTAAACATCGTCATCAAACTACCTTTATTTTCAGAAAGGCATCCCAACGTCAAATAAGCTGTTGCAAATCTACTAACTGCAGGTCGGATTAACTCTTTCCCCTTCGTAAAGTCAAACAACCAAGTGTGGAGAAGAGTTCTAGAATATATGTATGTTGTTATCTTTCTGCCTTTTGCAATTGTTAATTTATGAAGATTGATTTTTCTCTCAAAATCTTCTAAAATCAAGTCAATACAATGTGCGGCGCACAGTGTCCAATATAAATGTTTTCTCTTCTCCATCAACAATTCACCAGCAACTTTATAATTTGAAGCATTATCCGTCACAACTTGAATAACATTTGCTTCCCCAATCTTTTCCACAACTTCATCTAACATTTCAAAAACTTTATTTGCAGTTTTGGAAATTTTTGAAGTATCAATCGATGATAAGAACACTGCGCATTTGAGACTATTCACTAGGAAGTTGCATATAGTTCTTCGTTTCCTATCTGACCATCCATCAGACATAATATCACAACCAACTTTTTGCCATTCCACCTTGTACTTCTCTAGTAATTCTAGAGTCCTATCAACTTCTTGTTTTAGATATTTCACTCTAATATCATTATAGGAGGGTGGTTTCATTCCTGGGACATGTTGGCCTATTGCTTCAACCATGCTAATGAACGCTGGTTTCTTGACACAGTTGATGGGAATGACACTTGTGTAGAAAAAGCGAGCAATCCGTTGACACACTTTCTCACGCACGTCCTTTTTGAAAATGTGATTAATTGTCAATCGACTTTATTTTCTAACAAATAAATCCATTGCTCCATCCCTTTGGATTTTTTAGTTTATCCCACTCCAGCTTCAACCTCATCCACCTCTTCCTCAAAATTTCTTTTTTTCTTTATAGCTTCCTCTCCATGTGCTTGATGAATACTCAAAAATTGTTGTCTGACAGACTCGGGTACTTTTGGACACGCTTCAACATTAAATTTAGTACCTGACAAGTGATGTTTCAATCTGTATATTCCATCAGATCGAATTACCTGACAATATTTGCACTGCACTTTCTTAGTGGTACTATCAATCTCAATTCCATGGAGCCACCCCGAATCACTTCTTATACCCAAAGCATTCTTGCGAGACTTTATGGTAGTGAGCTTGGAAGCTGAATCCGAACCAAACATCTCTCTTTCTCTAGCACAAGTAAAGAAGCAATCATATCAAACTAAAAATTGTTCATAACTATGAATAGTTTTAAACTATTCACGATGTGTCAAGTGAAGAAGCAATCCTATCAAACTAAGAATTGTTCAGTTAAGAGGCAATCACATTTCTCTTTCTCTAACTGACACAATCACACAATAGAATAGTGGAGTTAATAAAATCCAGCAAGCTTAACTGAAATGGTAAAATGACAGCATGCTAACTAAAATGACAACAAGCTAATCCATCAAGCTTAACTGAAATGGTAAAATGACAGCAAGCTAATAAAATTCAGCAAGCTTAACTAAAATGACAGCAAGCTTAACTAAAATGACAGCAAGATAATCCAATGACAACAAGCATAAATTCAATGACGACTGCACGAACCTGTCTTGCCGGAGAGAGTGGAGTTTCCGGAGGCCCGGAGAGACGTCGGGAGGAAGAGCAGTCGGGAATGCACGCCTGCAAACTCAGAAACTCAAAAACTCAGAAACTCAGAAATCAGGAGAAGAAGACCTGTATGCCGTCGGGAGGAAGAGCCGTCTCGGGAGGAAGAGCCATCTCGGGAGGAAGAGCCGTCTCGGGAGGAAGAGCCGTCTCGGGAGGAAGAGCCGCCGGGAGTAAGAGCCGTCGGGAGGAAGAGCCGTCGGGAGGAAGAGCAGTCGGGAATCGAGAATGAAATGGGTTTAGGGTTTGGGAGGAAGAGCAGTCGGGTTCCGTCTTTTTTAATAGGGCCGACGGGATCGTGGAATCGCGATCCTACTGATTCCACGATCCGGGTCGCGATCGTATGTGGACGCGGTCTAATTTCGATCCTGAACACGATCTAGATCAAAATGCATAATCCGGATCGTAGGATCGTGCGATCCTACGATCCGTATCGCGATCCTGACAACCTTGCCGCCAGGAGTCTTATTTGCATTTGTGACCGCAGGTTGCAAATGCAAATAAAGTAACGGAGGGGCGCCGATCAGACCCCCCCTAGAGACCGACACCACTTCCCATTGCAGGGGCAGTACCTCCGAAAGCTGACCAAAAGGAGAGGACCATTCCCACCTATGTAAAGAAACTATCCCAAACTGATATGGCTTACCGACGTGCCCTGAGATTCTGTTTCAACTGCGATGTGTTGCATGTGCACGTGCATCAATGCAAGAAACTCTTATTGTTAGAACTAGATGAATTTGATGATCTAGAGGACACAAATCAGGATGAGCCAAAGATCTCCCTCCATTCGATGATGAGAATCCACAACTATCATACCATGCAGATTCCAGTGACCGTGGTGGGAGAATCTCTTCTCATATTAATGGACTCCGACAACTCGCAAAATTTCATCAGTGCCAATGCTGCAACACGATTAAATCTTCTGATCAGAAGCCAACATGGGATGCAGGTCACAATGGCCACTGGTGAGAGATTTATTAACCTTGGAGTTTGTGAGGCAGTACAAATCCAAGTCAGTAACGACTACGTCTCGCTCAACCTACATGTCATTCCAATGGATTAGTTTGATATGGTATCAGAGGTTAAATAATTGAGTACGGTGGGGCTGATTTATGGATTTTTGCAGTTTCCACCATGAACTTCAAATTAGCAGGATGAGAGGTCATCTGGACAGGCAAAACAATTATCTTTTTTGTTGGTACATACATCATATGGGTAATAGTCCAAGACTGACAAACTGAATGAGCTATTTTAGTTATTCGCAGATGTTTTTGGCAAGCCATCCAGTTTACCACAGCCTCGCAGGCACGACCGCCGTATTTGCTTACTATCAGGGTCTCCACCAATGGTAGTATGACCATACCGTCACCATTATCGCCAAAAGGATGAGATTGAAAAGCAGTGTCACCGAATATTGCAATAAGGGATCATTTGGCTTCATGTCTTAACCTTTTTCTTCTCTCATCCTCTTAGTTCAAAAGTAGGGCTCTCGACTGTTTTGTGTGGACTATCACCAGTTGAATGAGAAGAGAGTGAAAGATAAATTCCCAATCCCTATGGTTGACGAGCTATTTGATGAGCTTCATGGCACCAATGTGTTTACCAAATCTGACCTTCGTTCAAGATACCATTAAGTACTACAGATGCATCCATAAGATATCGAGAAAACATCCTTCCGCACCCAGCATGGTCATTTTGAGTTCCTTGTGATGCTCTTTGTGCTCTCCAATGTCCGTCTACAGATGAATCCTTGATGAACGAGGTATTTAACTCAAACCTGTGGAAATTTATTTTGGTTTTTTTGACGATATCCTTATTTATAGAAACCAGGACCGAGCACTTACAACATGTCAACATCTGCAAATGGTTTTACAGCTTGTAAGAGCCCATGACTTCTTCCTACGGAGGGAAAAATTCACCTTCCAAAGTAGCTCAGTGGGTTATTTAGGACATTATTCACCAAGGAGTTTCAGTGGTCCCTGAGAAAATCAGAGCAGTTAAAGAATGATCCACTCCACAAACAATTAGAGTATTGCAGGGATTTTTAGTAGGTCTGTAAGTGGTTCAGTTCGGTTTTAGGTAAAAACGAAATCAAACCGAATAGCCTCGGTTTTGACACACCCAAAATCGAAATCGAAACCGAACTAAAACATATCAGTTTGATTTGGTTCAGTTCGATTCGTTTCGATTTTTTAACATCAGTTCGATTTTCCGGTAAACCTAAAACATACTAGGTAAACAAATGTTGATTTTGGTTATCCTAAAACAAACTTGCTTAATGTTTGGTATCTATAGAGATGGATTATGACATAATTAATACATGTATAATCAATTCTCCAATATGAAGCAATAAAGTTATATAGAATAAAAAATTTGTTGTGAAAATGAAAATATTTTAAAAGAATTTAGAGTATACTCATATGAAACAAGTGGTAAATATGGTTGGAAAAAAATTTAGGGTATACTAAGATGATATAAAATTGATGCACTTCTAATACCAGTTATCAGACGGGACGAACTCCAAACCCATAACCGGTTCGATTTTCTCGATTTATTGACCATATAAACCAAAACCGATACGAACAGACTCAGTTTTTAGCCCCCCAAACCAAATTGAACCGAACTGATCGATTCAATTCACTTTTGGTTCGGTTGGCTTGGTTCGGTTCGGTTTAGTGGGTTTTAATTTTTCTGTGCACACCCCTAATTTTTGGGCCTGATGGGCTCTATCACAAGTTCATTCGTGTCCACGTGATTATTATGATGCCCCTGACGGGTCTGCTTCGATGGGGATCCATTTCTTGGACACCAACCACCCACCAAGCCTTCCAGGCTTTGCATGATTCTTCTTTTCCACAGCCCTGACACTCCACTCACCAAATTTGTACAAGTCTTTTAAGACCGAGTGCGATGCTTCTGGGTGTGACATTGGAGCAGTCCTTCAGGAGGAGAGGCACTCAATTGTATTCTTTAGTACAAACTCGCAACCCATCATTTTAAATTTCCAACTTATGAACAAGAGCTTATTGGGCTCTCCAAGACCATTAAGCACTAGCGGTTATATCTGTGAGGATAGCCGTTCCTCGTTTGGACAGATCATAACAATTTGAAATACCCGATGGAATAGAAAATTGACTACTTCCCTACAACAATATTGGGAGAACAAACTTCTAAGATTTGACTTTGCAGTGGAATACTGCGTAGGATGCCTTCATAAGACAGCTGATGCACTACCAAGCCGGAATGAAGAGCAGGGGGAATATTTTCCTTATCTCAGACATTAGTAGCTCTTTGATATCATGCTTGAGTAGGTTGCTGGATCCCCCACTCTTGTGGTGCTCTGCAACAATATATAGAAGGACAACACGTTAGCATTGTGGACTGTGAACCAAGGTCTTATTCACTACATAGGCAAGATCTATCATCTACCATCATAGCAATCGGTTCTCACAATCATTGCCTCAATGCACAATGGGTCTTAGGAAGGTGCTTAGAAGACATTGCATCAAATATGAGCGGACTTATTTTGGAAGGGGCATAGAGGAGATGTACAAATATTTGTCGCTCAGTGTTCCACGTGCTAGCTTAACAAGGCGAAGAATTTACTACTAGCAAGAGTACTTCAACCTCTGCCCATCCCCATTCAGGTTTGGACGAATTAGGGGTGCACGCAGTGCGGTTTTGGCCCAAACCACAACCGCACCGCAAAGCCTCGGTTTTGGCGCGAGAAAAACCGCACCACACCGATATTATGCAGTGCAGTTTCGGTTTGGTGCGATTTTTTGCGTTGCCGTTGTGGTTTCAGTGCGGTTTTTAGCATGCGATATACATAGACATCAAAAGGATAATGTGAGGTAAAATAAATGTAAAATTTGAGCAAAAACATAGTTACATGAGTTATATTATCATTAAAAATTGTGTAATACATACATTTTTAAAATAAAAATACTACAAAATCAACCACAAGTTAAAAATAGATCTTTAGACACTACAATCCTCATGATATGACTGATTTAATTGTATATGAAATTACATATCAAATGCAAATATAATGAATTTGAATGATTTTAAGTCCTAGATATGAGCAAAACCAAAATAATTGTAACTTTTTTATCTTCAAACATTGAAACATTAAAAGAAGGCTAATAAATGCATTTACAGTTAAATGAACCATTATGATACTATTTGCACCTAAAAAACTTACAAATCAGCAAATTCATCAGTAAAGCGATAGAGAATAAACAAACTAAAGCAAACAAGCAACTAAAACAAGAAAGCAATTACATGCACTAATATAATTAGTTAATAACTATTATTAATTTATAATTTATAAGTTATACTTTTATTTAAGTGTATGTGATATGTTACATGTTTATGAAATTGAAAATATGTAATTAGTGGTGCGGTGCGGTTTTCAAGATCCCAAAACCCTCACATCACCGCACCGAACCGTGCTTAGTTTGTAAAAGTTTAATACCGCACCACACTGAAACTATGTGGTACGGTTTAAAAATCAGTCCGGTTTGTGCGGTGCGAGCAATTTTTGCGGCTTGCGGCTTTTAATACTCACCCTTAGGCGAATGACTTCATCGACGAGCTTCCTCCATCTAAGGGTGATGTAGGGTAGGCTATGTCGTGCACAAAACCTAGACTTCTAGGTGAAAATGCAAATGTGACACACTGAGCCTAAGACTACATGCAATAACGCCGTCGGATACGACGACAAATAAATTAGACCAGTGTAATTTTAATACCACGCAATTAATTAAAGGACAGTAAAACATGTATTCAATTCAGCGAATGTTTAATGGCTTTCTTCCGCTCGGAGGGCCAAAGTTAAGCGCGCGGCAAATAGATCCCACCTACAAGCTATAAGAGCACTGCAACAAAGTTCTACAAGTACGAATCCAAACAAAACACAGTAGTCGATCCAATAAAAAAGTCAAATCAAATGTTCCTATACAACAAGGGGCTCACCAAAGTAGCGGGCTGACCGAGACATTGAAGATTTTGGATTCAGATGCGTAGATCGGCGATCAGAAGTGGAACCGGCGGCGTGGAAATAATGGAGGAGGCTGTCCTTGGTGGCGGGAGATGAAAACGGGCCAGAAATGGAGAGATCCGGCCACGTATGGGTAGATCCGGTCGGGGAGGAGTAGATCCGATATTTTGGAAACGGATCCGGGCTGAAAATTCCGAATTTGGATTGATCCGGAAAGGGAAAAGGATATGGAAGGTGGATCTACAAAAGGATGGGAGGGGGGCTGGTGGCAGCAGAAATCCAAAGAGGGAGGGCTTGACGATTTGCTGGGAATATAGAATAGGGGGAGGCGACGGTCTTCTGGATGGGGGAGGAAGAGGCGGTGGTTCCAGGAGGAGGGGGAGTTTGGATGGCTTGTTGGAAGGGAGAATAGGTGGCCGACAGTGAAATAGGGAGGAAAACTATAAAGAGTGAACAATAGATTTCATAAATCAACAGTGAAATGAGAAAAGGCGGAGGCGGGTGCCTTCAGGTTAAGGAGGGGACTGTCGACTGTTGTAGGTAGTGCTGGACAATAGTCGGCTGGTTGTTTTGGGGGCTGTAGGGCGGTGGAAAAGGGGCTGCGGGGAGGGGAGAAGAATGCTATGGTGGGGGGATACCTTGAGGAGATTAGACGCCTAGGAGTCGTCACCTAGGATTCCACAACGTCGGCACCGTGGGGTGATCACAGAGTTCCAGGAATTTCTTTCTCCAAAACCTGCAATGCCTATATGAGCCCTGAAAACTTCTATTTATAATAAAATAAGGATTATGACATCCCCCATCAACGACTATGATTGACCGAAGGTGAGGCTACCCAAATACATCAAAATAAATGCAAACATAGTAAAATAATATATCAAATCGATTCGCAACGCGAATCTGGACACATCTGCGGAGTCCGATTGTCGTTTCGGGCACGCCATATATGGTAAGTCGCCAAATCAGTCTCGAACGGACCCAAAACTCGTCCTCTTCTATGTTCCACATCAATCTCCCTGTCTTGAAAGAATTCATCTCCCGATGAATTGGGATCAGAATTCTCTCGATGAATGCAAGGTACAACTCGAAGAAGTCCACCGAAAGTCGTCCAAGTGTCGTCGACGGAAGAATGTCCTCACCAATCAACTCCCCCTGATTGAAAACTGTCATCTCAGGTGAATGGAGACGGTCGTGCTAAAGTTGAAGTCCTGGGGGGAATCGATCAAGCTCTGTTGCAAGTATTCAAGCGTCATCTGCATCGGGGCGGCCCCGCCAATGTACCAAGTAGCGACAACGTGACCCATCTGTGGTAGGAGCAAGTTGGTGTGATCTGAACTCTGTGATGCTCTCATCGCTCATCTCTTGAGTGGTGTATCCCGGTGCGATCGGTGGTGCCGTCAGTGAAACTAAAGAAGACGAATCCCCAGGTGGATGGGTGTCAGCAATATGTGGACTGTGTGGGTGGTGAGGTAATGGGAGTGGGGGCGGCGGCGGCGTGGGTGTCTCCACTGCTCGGGCCCACATACTCGTGAGTCTCGTAGTACGTCGTCAGATCCTCAATATTAAATACTATATGGATTCCCATACTTGCTGGGATATCGAGCCGGTAGACGTTTGTTCCAATGCGACTTATAATAGAGTAGGGGGGTACCTTGGGGAGGTGATCGGGCGCCTAGGAGTCGTCACCTAGGATTCCACGACGTCGACACCGTGAGGTGATCGCGGAGTTCCGGGAATTTATTTGTCCAAAACCTGCAATGCCTAGATCAGCCCCCAACACCTTATTCATAGTAAAACAAGGATTAGGACATCCCCCATCAACAACTATGATTGGCCGGAGGTGAGACTACCCAAATACTTCAAAATAAATGCAAACATAGTAGAATAATATATCAAATCGATTCGCAACGCGAATCCGGACACATATACGGAGTTCGTTCGTCGATTCGGGCACTCCATATATGGTAAGTCACCAAATCAGCCCCAAACGGGCCCAAAACTCGTACTCGTCTCTGCTCCGCATCAATGGGCAAGATGGTCTTGTTCATGTTTGTCTATCTCTTCTTCAAGGCAACACATTTTATTCCTATAGCTCACTTGTATACAACTCTCAATGTTTCCAAGCATTCTAGTTTCCAAGCATTCTTTGAGCACATCTTTGCCTGCACGTGCTTCCAGAGACGATTCAAGAAAGGATAGGGTGTTTACCAACTGATTTTGGCAAGAGTTTTTTTAGGTTGAGTGGGACGAAATTGACACTTCTGTTAGCATTCCATCAACAGTTTGATGGTCAAACATATGTGATCAACATGACCATAAAAATTTACATGCAGTGCATTACTAGCGAAAAATCCAAAGATTGGGCTGGTTGGATTCCATGGGTAGAGTATTGCTATACTATCTCTTATCCCACGTCATTGCGCACAATACCTTTCCGATTGACGTTTGGGCGCGTTTCTCTACAGTTTTTTTTCATATATTGTCGAATCTACCAAGGTCGTAGTGGTGGCTCGAGCCTTGCAAACTCAAGATCAAATTCTTGCCAGTATTCACACACGCTTACTGCAGGTTCGAGAGCATATGGGGAAGCAATATGAAGAACACCACTGAGAGCTGAACCTCGAGATAGGTGAATGGATTTGGATTAAACTCCGATCACATTGACAACTCTCTCTCTCTCCCTCCAATAGCTTCACACAAGTTGTCTCCCCAATTCTATGGCCCTTTCAAGATCATTGGAAAGGTGGGTGAAGTGGCCTTTAAGATTGACCTTCCACCAGATACCAAATTTGATTCAGTTGTTAATGTCTCGTCACTGAAGCTACCCAAGGAAGAACCAACACTCCACACAACGACTCTTCCTCCCATTACCAAAGGCCACATTATACCCATGCTAGTGCGAGCCCTGCGCATCCGCCTCAACCGCGGGGTAAAAGAAATCTTGATTTAGTGGGCCAATTCGTCAGAATTCGAGGTCACCTAGGAGCCTCTGCAAATCTTCAGAGATACTTATCTGTCCTTTGAGCTCGAGGACATGCTCCTTTGGGAAGCAGGGAGAGATGTTACAAACATGTTTTGGGGACGTCAATTTACCATCAGAAGGAAGATCACCACAACTTGATGAAACACTTGAGGCTTGTGCAAAATTTTATCCATGTTATATTTTTTTCTGCAAGTTTAATTTATTGCATTTTCTTAGTAAGAGACATTTTGTAATATTGGGCGTCTGTTTATATCCATATGATGTAGATGTTGGAATATTTTAGCCTGATTTTCTCATCTCTTTCCCTCTCTATCTTTATTTTTATCCCAGCTAGTGTTTTCACCATAGGTTATTCCAAGGGTTACCATGGGAGGAAGGACAAGGGAATGAATTCAACTTCGATCCGAGCCAGTAATCGCATTCAGAGCGACGGTGATATATTTTTGTTTCAAGTAAAATTAGTGGATTTATGTTCCAGACAATTTTGGTCGTCCGTAGCAAGTTCGAAGTCTATATATAGGGGTCTAGGGACTGAATTTTGGACATCATACAATTTAGAGAGAATTTTCGGGATCTCATGGTCTTCACACAGTATTGATTCCATGGACCCTTGTGTCAAAGCTAAGGTAACCCACCTTTCATAACCACCTCACTCACCATAACCTCTCACCACTTAACCATCCATTAACTTCCCAAAAACAGCGTAACCGCTGTTTTTTCCCTATTTTCTGCCGTACCTCTTTCCCTTGGCCCAAATCTATGTAACCACCAAATAACTACCCCGTTACCACTCCCCCCCACCAAATTAATCTGATAAGCACCTACAACCTCCCCTAAGTACCCTTCCTGTTACTTAAACCTCCACTAACTACCATCCCCAACCTCTAAACCATCACTAATCCCACTAAATTACCCACCCAAGTCTTCTCCCTTACTGATCCAATGCCTAGACTTCACGTTCTGGCCTGGTGATGTAGACCCGAATTAGGGTTTCAAAATATTAAATATTTTATAGCAAAAAATATTTTATTAAATAAAATTAGAATTCTGAAAATTAAGGGGATTTTTAATTTTTGAAAAGAGGCCCGGGCGGGCCAACTCGAGATGTTCGTGCGCAAAACTGCTCCTACCGATAAACTTTCGCAAACCCGTTATTTGTTATTCAGGAAACTTTGTCCGCGCTAACGGTTCGAGCCGAGGCGGGATTTGGACATTCACAAGTACAGAACACACAACAATTTATGAATTAAATGATAATTAAGGTGAAAGAACGTTCTGGGCAAGCTCTTAATTATTTAATGTTTGCATAAATTTAAAACAAGCTATTAAGAACAAGGGGTGAGTGTTGTTATCACACGAGCACTATCTAGACCAAATCCGTTGGCGAAAACAAACCGAGGTCAACTGATTTGGACGCGTTGCTTTCTGTTCTCTGATTGGAGACGACGGGGACCAACGACCGACCCCGTGTGGCTACAGATGAAGAGATTGGGCAGATGCTGTTGCAGGCAGAAGACGCTGATGAGTAGCGGCCACCAAAAGTTGTGTCGCATTCGACAGCGGTCGGCGTAGGGAAGCAGTGGCCCGCGGAAGGTCGATTCACAGTTGACGGCAGGTTGAGGGCCCGACGTAGAGAGACGGTGGCCCGCCGGAACAAGGTTGCAGTCGACGGCGGGTCGGGAGGACACGACGTAGGGCAGCGGCACCGACGAGGAAGCTCGCGTTTCCAACGGAGGGACTGATGTATCTGGATTTGAGGGCCGACACTGTAGAGAGAAACGACTTGTCCAGGCTGCCCTAATTAGTGGCCGGCTCACCCTTTTAGTAGAGCTAATAATGAATTGAGTTTTATTTCTTCCCTTTTATTTTCTTCCAAATAGGGGGGCATTCCAAAATGATAATGATTTTTATTCTCCCCTTTTATTATTTTCCAAACTAAGCAGCAGATTAAAACTTTCTAGAGTTTAAGTTTCCAAGATTTGTTACAAACGATTTCATATTTAAACTTATGGGTTTTTAAAATAATCTTAAGCTTACCCGTTACGTCCTAGTGTCCAAAATTACCGTCCCTATTTATTAAGGGACTCGTCAGACGGTCAACCTGACGAGCCGAGCAATTTCGAACAAACAAAAGTACGAAAGAAATACATGAGAAAAAAAGCAAATAAGTGCGTAAATAAACAAGTGTGACGCCTAGTGACGTCAATTAATAATTGATGCGATGGTGGATGCATCGATTCCCTCGTGGTTGAAAGCGCTCGACCCCGATGAGATCTCGCAAAGACTGGTACTGGAGAGAGATGAAGTCGTCGCTAGTGCTGAATCAGGTGGTATATCTGGGGCCTTGACATGTGGTTTGATACGGTTCAAAATTTGGAAAAGGCAAGAACTCCTGCAATAATCAAACACCCAACCCTCCCGTGGAAAGTACAACTCATGACGATAACGACCGACCATGCATTTGTAATTTCCACAGGTGACTCGCATTTTATTAGCAATACATTTATACAATTCCGTTAAATAATTAATATTACCTTGCTCGTCGAATGAAATACATTCGCGGGATGAGACGAGATGGCAGGCGGGTGGGTGGAATAACACGTTGGTAATCTCGGAAGGAGATACAAAATGGAAGCGATATTTAGAATTGTTGAATGCGAGCTGTGCTTGTGAAGGTGCAAGTTCCCATTGCTTTAGATTCTCACCGATTAATCACCTAAGAAAGTTCTCCAGACTCCTACTAACGGCTTTGATATGTTTATCGGTCCGAGAGTGATAGGCGTTACTAGCTTTGAGTTTGGCTCTCTTTTGCCTACATAATGTGTTACAAAAATATGACAAAATATTTATTACGTTGGTGTAATTTCATAGATATGCGTATAACCAAGTGATAGTGAGGTGAAAAGGTATATTCGCTAAATATGAAATTGACTGAGTGTGGCGTGCAGATTGAATATCCGTCGGATAAGGTGCAAGAAAACTGAGAAATATCGGGTGGCTCGTCGGGACTCGATAAATGTGGTGTGATTGAAGTAATTCTTCAGGTGGGGGTTTAGGCGGGAGTGTAGTGCGCAGTAACGTAGTGGAGGTAACGAAAAGTGAACTGGGAGTCGTGTAGGTCCTCTCGCGTTCCCTTGGGATAACACAGTGCTTTTGAGGTAAAAGAACAATCTTGTGCCCGTAGTGTTCAAAGGAATGAGAGTTACTTGTGCTGTCGTGCATGACATGCCGGCCATACTGCCAAGCTCTCTTTAGAAGGATGTGACAGACATCCATAGCAACGACATGACATAATACTTTATCCGAGTACGTGTTTCCTATAGAAAACTCTACTAGACAAAAATGAGTGACGAGCATAGTCAAATGACTATTGACTCCGAAAAAGCTGTAGGGTTGTTCTAACGGGTGCACCTCAAGCCCCAATATGTCTACCATGTGCTGAGAAACAAAATTTTCCATACTACCGCTATCGATGATGATGGAACAAAACTGGCTCTTGATGCGTGCGGTAGTACGAAAAATATTGTGTCTCCTATAATCATCCTCAGTAGACTCACTAGGGGTGTTCAAGCTATATCGTAAGACGCAGATTAAGTGTTCGGCGTGTTCGTCTTCCACTTCTATGACATCCTCAGTCTCGTGTTCGTGCTCAGGTTCAGGGTGAGACTCATTCACGTAAACTCCATACTCAGGCTCACGTCCATCAGTAGAGTCGATGATAGCGACGAAGTGGCGTTGCGGACACTCAGATAATTTGTGCCTGGGCTCCATACACTTGAAGCATCGGAATACTCTAGTGTTGGGCTTAGCCCCAGTAATCTCTTTACCCTTGGAAGGGATAGTGGATGGGTTCAGAGCCCCAATGGTGATGGAAGGGTGAGGGGAATTTGAGATCCTGGTCGTGGTGGTCGTGGTGATACTCGTTGTAGACTTATTCGTAGATTTGACTTTGGATGTGCGTTTCTGTAGTGACTCCACTCTACGGGCTCTACTAGAGACTTCCCCTAAATCGCGATAGTCGTGCAACTCTAGCTGATCCCGTATGGAATAGCGTAACCCATTAAGATAACGGGATACAGTCATGTCATCATCCTCACGAAGATCTAGCCTTGACTGTAGGACAAAGAACTAATAAGTGTACTTATCTACTGTTGACTTTTCTTGTCGTAGATTATGGAATTTGCAATATAAAGTCTGGAGATAATCATGAGGTACGTAGCGCTTCCTAAATTGGGCCTTAAATTCATTCCAGGTGGTGATATGAGGTAACCCTAAGTTGAATCTAGCGTGTTCTAATTGTCCCCACCAGACTAAGGCAGACCCCTTTAGCCTAAGGACGACGTACTCTACTTGCCTAGCTGGTGATAATAACTTCCAAACTAAGTAACAATCCATCCCATCACACCAATCCAGACAACTCTCATGCTCTATCCGTCCCTCAAAATCGCCGACATCTAATTTTATTCCTAAATCCCAACGAGGTGGTTCTCATATATTGTGGACTATCGGCTTGAGATGTCGCGGATTTTCTTGTTCCAAATTCCTACGATTTGGATCGTGCTCGACCGGGGGTGGTGGAATTAGGCCCAAGTGTTGGTTGGCCTCTAACGCATTCACACTCGCACGTAACCCATCGATCGCTTGACCTACGCTCCTTTGGTTCTCGTTGACACTTGCGGTTAGAGCTTCAATAGAGTTCGTGAGGTTTTGAATGTGTACTAAAGGCGGTGACGTTATTTTCAATTTTTCCAACACGATTTTCCATTTAAAATAATTTGACTTATTACTTACTTTTATTTTAGAAAAGCTTGATTATAATAATTTTAAAATGAGTGAATTTTTTTTTTGATTTTTTGATTTTTTTCTTTTTTCAATAAAGTTATAAATATTTTAAAATAAATTTGTTTTTAAAGTTTTTTTTGGAAATTCGGATCGCGTGATTCGCGATATGAGCGAATCACATGCTCTGATACCAAACTGATGTAGACCCGAATTAGGGTTTCAAAATATTAAATATTTTATAGCAAAAAATATTTTATTTATTATAAATAAAATTAGAATTTGAAAATTAAAGGGATTTTTAATTTTTGAAAAGAGGGCCCAACAGGCCAACTCGAGATTTTTGTTTGTAAAACTGCTCCTACCGATAAAATTTCGCAAACCCGTTATTTTTTATTCAGGAAACTTTGTCCGCGCTAACGGTTCGAGCCGAGGTGGGATTTGGACATTCACAAGCACAGAACACAACAACAATTTATGAATTAAACGGTAATTAAGGCGAAAGAACGTTCGGGGCAAACTCTTAATTATTTAAAGTTTGCATAAATTTAAAACTAGCTATTAAGAGCAAGGGGTGAGTGTTGTTACCGCACGAGCACTATCTGGACCAAATCCGTCGGCGAAAACAAATCGAGGTCAACTGATTTGGACGCGTTGCTTTCTGTTCTCTGATTGGAGACGGCGTGGACCAACGACCGACACCGTGTGGCTACAGATGAATAGGTCGGGCAGATGCTGTTGCAGGCAGAAGACGCTGATGTGTAGCGGCCGCCGGAAGTTGTGTCGCAGTCGACGACGGTTGGCGTAGGGAAGCAGGGGCCCGCGGAAGGTCGATTCGCAGTTTACGGCAGGTTGAGGGCCCGGTGTAGAGAGACGGTGGCCCGCCAGAACAAGGTTGCAGTCGATGGCGGGTCGGGAGGACACGACGCAGGGCAGTGGTGCCGACGAGGAAGCTCGCGATTCCAGCGGAGGGACTAATGTATTGGGATTTGAGGGCCGCCACTGTAGAGAGAAACGACGAGTCGTTTCTCTCTACTCTTGTCCAGGCTGCCCTAATTAGTTGTCGGCTCACCCTTTTAATAAAGCTAATAATGAATTGGTTTTATTTCTTCCCTTTTATTTTCTTCCAAATAGGGGGAGCATTCCAAATTGATAATGATTTTTATTCTCCCCTTTTATTGTTTTCCAAACTAAGTAGTAGGTCAAAACTTTCTAATGTTTAAGTTTCCAAGATTTGTTACAAACGATTTCATATTTAAACTTATGAGTTTTTTTTAAATAATCTTAAGCTTGCCTGTTACGTCATGTCCAGAATTACCGGACCTATTTATTAAGCGACTCGTCGGACGGTCAACCCGACGAGCCGAGCAATTTCGAACAAACAAGAGTACGAAGGAAATACATGAGAAAAAAGACAAATAAGTGCGTAAATAAAAAAATGTGACGCCTAGTGGCGTCAAGTAATAATTGATGCGACGGGGGATTCATCACCTGGAATCCCTCCCAGCACCTCTAATTTCTAGTTAGTCCCCCTGTTTTTCATAAATTATGTACATCTTAGGACTCTTATCGTTTTTGTAAGTTCTTGTTTGAAATCTATATTGGTTTCTGTTGATTTTGATAAAAAACTATACTATTTGAGATATTCTAAAAATTTGCTCAATTTTAATTCTACTTGAAAAGTTTGTTCACCGGGCAGTTAATCCAAACACTTTTTCTTTAATTTAATTGGAATTTACTTGTTTTTCTAATGCCTAATATTGAACTCTACTAATAATTTCAGATTTTATTGCAAGTGATGGACAATCGCACATGCATCACATCATTTAGTTGTTTTCCCCACGACACTACACCTTACACTCATTCACTAGAGTGAATGTGCAATTATCATTAAGGCACAATTGCACATTCACTCTACATTCATCCCTGGTCAAGAGGTCCCAAGATGTTCATACAACGCTTGCTTAAATAGATGTAGAAATTCAAAGATGAAGCCGCACTAGGTCCCAACTCCTGATGATGCTTTTCTGACCGCCATTGCCCCCTTGCTTCGAATAGGGGCTCCATGTGCCCTCGCCCGCCTCGCTCCCGTAGCGGTTGTTGCCAACGCCCGTCCTTAACAATGATCAGGATGCTATGAAGATGTTTTTCTTGTGCTCAATGTTTGTGTTCATAGATACAAGTCATTCCATGACTTAAACTCAGTTTAATCTTAAGCTCATGCTCCCAATAAATTCATGCAAATATGGGCAACATAGGCCCTGTTTGGTGGGGCCGATCCGTGCTGGCCACGCGGACGGTACCGCCCGGCTGCGGTTTTTGCACGTTTGGCGGGGCTGCAGTCGGGCGGTGGGGATCCGCCCCGCCCCTTAATTACTGCGGAATAGGCGCGGGAACAATGATCGCGGTCCCGCGGCGCGGATGAAATCGGCGCCGCCCGGCAGTCCCGCCAAACGAGCCCATAGTGGATCTCTGCTGGTAATAAAAAACATTGTTTCTTTCTTTAATGTTTGCTTTATGTGATTTTATCTTCAGCTGTAACGATATAGTGAAGTACAGTTGTAATATGATGCAGGCTTTGCTTTATAGGCTCTCTGGGGATTACAATCCTCTGCACTCTGATCCCATGATTGCATCAATTGCAGGGTGAGTGGTCATTAATACTCGAACTTATTTTTAGTGAGTTTTTTTCTTACAAATTTATTAGTTTATTGAAGTGCTTCGTCTCGCATAAGGGCCCCGTTTGGCACTACGGTTCCGGCCGTGAACATGATGATTATGAACCGTCGTTCGTGAACTTCCGTCTCCACCTTAGGAATTTCATCTATTTTTTATGTTCAAAACTAGTTATCTTTTCTTGGTGGAGGGCATAACCATTGTCTTGCCAAATATGCATTTTATGATGACGGCGTTTTTGTCCAAACTCACCGGAGCAAAAAAGCCGCGCCAAACAGAGCCAATCCTATCTCAAACCAATTTGACCTCGTCTTAAGTTTGACTCGAAGTCATTGATCTGATCTTGTTTCGAGCCATGCTTGCTTATAAGTTAGCTGGTTGTCTCGATCGCATGGCTCGTTTAATTCAATTCACGGATATCGATTCATTTTTGTCTCACAATACAAATACTTGGCCCAATATATACATACATATATATACATATATATATATATATTTCAATGCACTATGCACTATGCACAAATTGACTTCTTTCAGAGAAGAAAGACCTAACCTTTCACAATAAATGCACAAAGTGGCTGCTCACAGATACCACTGAAATAGTGGCCCCCTATACCGTCACGTTTGCTGCGGAATCATGCCCTCAAATCAAAGCCAAAGACATCAGAGAGGGCAGACCCATGAATCCATTTTGGTTATGTGCACTTAAATCAAAATGGATTCTTGGGTCTGCCCTCTCTGATGTCTTTGGCTTTGATTTGAGGGCATGATTACGCAACAAACGTGACAGTATAAGAGGCCACTATTTCATTGGTATCCGCGAGCAGTCACTTTGTGCATCTATTGTCAAAGGTTAGGTCTTTCTCCTCTGAGAGAAGCCACTTTGTGCATGGTGCCAAATGTTAGATCTGTTTCCAATCTTCCCCCGCCCATACCCCCAATGATTGGGGACTATATGAGTTTTGTTGTTGTTGTATATAGATATATATGTATACTGATATGACCCGGAGCTGGTTCGAAGCGGTCTAATCATCGTAAGGGGCCAAAGATCAAGGATACTGTACCATCCGGTTCAGTCTCTCCCTCCTCCTAAGCAAAGTGGTTGAGCCCAGCCGGTTCACAACTTGGTATTTGGGGGGGGGGGGGATGTTGTCGCACCCCTAGGGCATCGAAGATTCTATCACATGTATTTTTCTCTTCTCACCGTAGGAGTAACTGTAGCATAACAACTAGTATTAAAGGTGTTCTCATCCCACGTCGGCCATAATAACCCACGACACTCGCCTCACGATGCTGGAAGAGGGACAATAAGGCTTACGGGAATTGGTATGGGCGTTGAAGCAGGAGCTATCACAAAATATCTGCGACGGGGAGGAGCGATTTTGTGCAACTTTTGTGGAGGCGACGCAGGCGCTCAAACAACAGCTTGGCCGCATCAGGATACATGACTGAAAATGGGGTCTTGCCATTGAGAACCGAAGACGAAACTCGATTAATGAGAAAACATGAAAGAAGAACAACATGATACCAATAAGACCGGGGAACATGCATATGAATGAGAAGGCTACGAGTCATATCCGGAAGATGATGATTCTTACGTTCAACAACGCCATTCTGTTAAGAAGTGTAAGGACAAGTAGTTTGATGGATAATGCCATGATCCAAACAAAATAATGTGAACTGATGACTAAGATACTCCTTAGCGTTATCAGTATGAAGAATTTTAATAGGGGTATCAAATTGTGTACATATTTCATTATAAAATGCAGTTAAAATAGAAAAAAATTTCAGAGCGTTCGTGTAACAAATACAACCACGTACACCGAGAAAAATCATAAATAAAGGTAACAAAATACAAACTACCCCTACCAACAGTCTGAAGGGGAGCAGGACCCCAAACATCTGACTGAACAAGGTCAAAAGGACGAGAAAAACTACGTCCATACTTAGCAGGAAAATTAGATCGATGATGTTTGCCAAATTGACAAGCCTCATAATTAAGAGAAGAATCTCCTCGAGGTAAATCAGGCAGAAGCTGATAAAGAATCCGAGGAGGATACCCAAGTCAAAGATGCCACTAGAGTAAAGAGGAGGAGGCAAAAAAATAGAAGCAGTATCAAGATAGAACAAGCCGCCGCTTTCAGTCCCAGTAATATTCGTCTCCTTGTAGTGAAGAATCTGAAAAACATAAGTAAGTGCAGTAAAAATAGCTTCACAATTCAACTGTTTGCAAAGAGCAGTGACAAAAAGAAGGTTGCACGGAAAATTCGGGACATAAAGAGTGTCCCAAAACTGAAGAGAGTAACATGCACCGTGCCAGACCCACAAACCGGAGACGGAGAACCATCAACAATAAGAACCAGAGCTAACCGGTTACTCTTGTCAAGAGAAGAGAAAAGACGAGAATTCCCCGTCATATGATTAGTAACACCAAAATCAATGAGCCACCTACCTATAGTAGCCAACCGAGCAGCACCAGACGTAGCAAGAGAAGAAGTAAACTTTTTGAGGAATCAACCAAAGCAGGACGAAGATGAGGATGTTTGACCCAACAACGATCAACCAAGTGACCAACTTTGACACAATGAGAACAAAGATACTTAGTAACCACGACCACCAGTACGACCACCCCGACCACTAGAGGTGTCATGACGAGCTAGATGAGCAACAATATCAGGAGATGGAGAGGGACGCAAATGACACTGAAGAAGAGTAATAACAAAAGAAATGCGAGCAGCAGTAGCATCCAGAGTCTGAGTATGCACCTCTCCAAGAATTTGTTGGCGAATCATATCATAAGAGTCAGGTACGCGAAGTAAATAACAAACAACAAGAAGCTCCTGAAAGTGTTTGTGTTGCTCAATAAGATCAGCAGAAAAAGGTCTATACTGAATAAGTTCAGCACCAAGAGTTTGAACCTCCTGATAGGCAGAAGCAGGAGTCATGACTGGTCAAGCAAAAAGATCCGCATATAAAGTATAAATGCTCGAAGTTTGTGCTCCCTTGGAGTACAAAGCAACAAGATGATTCCAGGCAGCCTTGACCGTCAGATCATGTTGAATGACAGGAAGAAACTCATCAGACCAACTATTAGCTAATCAGGTACGCACCAAAGCATCAGTAGCATCCCAATCATCAAAAGAAGCAGAGTCAGAAGGAGAGGGGTCATTAGTCAAATGATGACGCTTACGCTTATAGCGCAATAAAAAAAGAAAGGAAGCACTCCAGTCAGGGTAATTGAGACCAGTAAGCTTCGAAGCAGTATCCAAATTACCGGAGACAGAAAAAGAAGAAGTAGAAAGAGATGAAAGAGAAGATAGAGTAGAAGAAGAAGAAGACAGTGCATGAGTGTCCATAGAAAACAATGAGAAACCGCACGGGTAGAGAAAACAACTCGCATGAACACAACAAGTCGCAAATAAGAGCGACTAGAAAGAAGGGCGCTCGTGAAGGAGACCGAAAAGGCCGCACGAACAAGCAGCCGCTAGCAAGGAAGAGTGAGTAACAAGGAAGGCCGCGCGAACACCAGCGAAGCTGCGTAAACAGAAAAGACCGCGAAAAAACAAGTCGTAGGTAAAGCGAAATGCAAGGGAGGGCAGGACGGGAAGAAGACCACAAGCGGTTGGAAAAACAAACCGCGAGCAAAGTAGAGCAAATGACCGGTTTCCTCTGATACCATGAAAAAGAGCTAAATAAAAGATAAATTTTATTGCTCCAAAAAGATAAACAATGCATAGGTATGCCCCCTAATATATAGAAAATGAGGAGAGAAGAGTGAATACAACAAGCGACGTGAGACTAAATACAAGCCGCGCGGGCAGCGGGGTTTGACACAGTTAAACCGCTAGACTATACAAAAAATACAAAACCATGGAAACCTCTGAACCCCTGCTGCGTCTAACTTCCAGACCGCAGTTGCGGTTAACTCACAGACCGCTGCTGCGCCAAGCCTCCTGAATGCTGCTGCGGCTAACCACCAGACCGCTGCTGCGGATAACCACCGGACCACTGCTGCGGGTAACCCCCAGACCGCAGCTGCGGTTAGCCCGCAGACCGCTGCTGCGGCTAGCCCCCAGACCGCTGCTGCGGCTAACCTCCTGACCGCTGCTGCGACTAATCATCAGACCGCTGTTGTGGCTCACCAGACCGCTGCTGCGGCTAACCATCAGACCGTTGCTATGACAAACCTCCAGACTGCTGAGCCAAACCGCCAGAACAAGGAGACTAGAAGACCGTTGCGACTAGAAATCAAACCACCCGGTCTCCTCAAGCTTCAACACAGTGGTTGAGGCAACTGAAACTAGTTACGAACGACTGAGAGAACATGACCATGAAGTTCACACATGAGGGAAAGAAACACAAGCTGTAAAGCAATACGAGCCCTTGGGTGAAAGAAGCCACTATCTTGTCCCGAAGAAATGGGTTGAGCAGGACTACCCCATGGCTTGGGTCCTGACCGACGAAGATCCGGGGGAGCGGAGGGAACGAATACCAAAAAAGTTGCAGGTCTAGGGAAGGTTCGAGGAAATCTTTGAGACACAAAAGAGGTTGCCAACACTGCAAGCATGCAATCACCGGATCATGATTAAGAAGGGCGTGGAGCCCACCAGTGTCCGACCATACAGGTATCCCCACATACAGAAGGAGGAGATGGAGAGATGCGCCCGAGAAATGTTGCCGGAAGGGACCATTCAGCACAACACGAGTCCATTTTCTTCTCCCATCCTATTGGTAAAAAAAAAGAATGGAACTTGGAGATTCTGCATAAATTATAGAGCTCTCAGCGGGGTCACAGTTAAAAACAAATTTCCGATTTCGGTCATCGACGAGATTTTGGATGAATTGCATGTAGTCCAATATTCACGAAGCTGGACTTGCGATCGGGGTACCACATGCGGGGGGGGGGGGGGGGGGGGGGGGTAGAAAAGATAGCTTTCCGAGCACACAGGGGGCACTACAAATTCTTTATGATGCCTTTCGGGTTGACAAATGCACCGACTACCTTTCAAGCGGTCATGAACAAAACATTCAGGCTGTGGTTGCGGGAGTTTGTGCTGGTCTTCTTCGATGACATCCTCATCTACAGTCCGAGTTTGGAGGCACATTTGGAGCACCTGCTGATGGTGTTGGAAGTTCTTAGGGAGCAGAGTTGGTACGTGAAGAGGTCAAAGTGCTCATTCAGACAACATAAGGTGAAGTATTTGGGTCACCTGGTGAATAGAGAAGGGGTTTGATCGGACCCACGAAAAATCCAAAGCATGACGGAGTGGCGCACGCCCACCAACAACAAGATGTTGCAAGAATTTTTAGGACTAACGAGCTACTACATGAAATTTGTGATGGAATACGAGAAGATCGCTAAGCCGTTGACTACATTATTCCAGAAAGGGACGCGATTGGGGAAGGGATGCAGAGTTAGCATTCCAAGCACTAAAGGAGGCAATGGTGACGACCCCAGTTCTAGCATTACCAGATTATGCAAGTTGTTCGTAGTGGAAACAGATGCGTCGGGGGACGGTCTGGGGGCGGTGCTGATGCAGGAAGGAAAGCCGCTAGCATACTACAACAAGACGATTCAGGGAAAGACGTTAGGACTTTCGGTTTATGAAATGGAAATGTTGGCAATCCTTCATGCGGTGGGGAAATGGAGGCCATATCTCATCGAGAGACACTTCAAAATACGAACCGACCACCAAAGTTTAAAGTATATCCTGGAGCACCGGGTGTCGTCATTAGAGCAACACAAATGGGTGACAGAGATGCTGGGGTACGACTTTGGGATAAAATACCACAAGGAGAGAGAGAATAAGGTCGCCAACGCCCTTTCGCGCTTGCCTCTGACGAGTTCTATTTTCTCCATCTCAGCACCTGTTCTGGGCATAGCAGAGGAGGTCCACCGGGAGGTGTTAGCCAATGAGGAGCTAAGTCAAATATTGTCGAAGGTAGAGGGGTGGAGGCGGGCTACCATGTCATTAATGGCCATTTGTATTGCAAGGGACTCTTTGTGGTGGCCCCTGGATCCCCACTGAGGCAATAGTTACTCCACGAGTTTCACAACACCCCCAACGTCGGGCACTCCGGGATGCTGCATGCCTACCAACGGATCAAGTAGAATGCGTACTGGAGGGGATTGAAAGAGAATGTCACACAATACGTGAAGAACTATAAGGAGAGTCAGAGGCAGAAGTATAAGACGACCACTCCAACAGGGTTGTTGGTGCCGCTGGACATTCCAGAGCTCACATGAGAGAGCATTGCGATGAAATTCATTGAGGGGTTACCCAAATCACATGGCAAGACGGTCATCCTGGTGGTGGTGGACTGCCTCTCCATGTATGGACACTTCATTGCTCTCGTGCCACCTTGCACTGCAGAGTCTGTGGCGGAAGCCTTCGTCCGGGAGGTGGTGCGACTGTTTGAGATACTGGCCTCCATCATTTCTGATCGTGGCACCGTGTTCACTAGCAGGTTTTGAAAGGACAACCTTGCACATGAGTACAACCAACCACCCCCAGACGAATGGGCATACATAGACCCTAAATAGAAGCGTGGAGACATATTTGAGGTGCTTCATTGTCGGTAAGCCCCATCGGCGGAGTAAATGGATTCCATGGGCGGAGTACTGATACAATACGATATACCAAATTGCGACAAAGATGACACCGCTCAAGAGCTTGTACGAAACAACAACACAGACACTTTGGAATTATGAGAAAGGATCATCCGTAGTGTCGGAAGTTGAATACGCGTTACAGCGGCGGGACGACATCTTAAAATTGTTGAAGGAGAATTTCCAGATAGCACATCGCATGAAGGCCCAAGTAGACAAGCACCAGCGAGAGCAAAGTTTCAAGGTAGGGGAGCAGGTATACCTCAAATTACAACCATACTGACAACTGTCAGTGGCAGGAGTGAAGAACCAGAAGCTTGCACCCTGCTACGATGGGCCCTTCCAAATCCTCAATAAGGCGGGGGTCGTGACATACACCCGAGAACTTCCGACGGACTCCCGGATCCACCCAACCTTTCATGTGTCGCCGCTCAAAAGGGTTGCGCAAGCAGATGTTCCAAATGTTAGTCCATTGCCAGATGTGACAGAACTGGGCGAAGTTCGGCCAATACCGGAAAAGGTTCTTGAAGCGGGGATTAGGCCAGTGCAAGGGAAGTCCATCGTACAACTGCTGATCCACTGGAGGGGCATGAGTGAGTCCGAACGAACTTGAGTGGATTACGACGAGCCCAAAGAGGCATATCCCGAGTTTCAGCTTTAGGACAATCAATTTTTCGAAGACGACGAGAATGATATGATCTGAAGCCGGTTCAGTGCGTTCTTTCATCGAAAGGGGCCAAAGATCAAGGAGACAGAGCCATCTGATTCAGTCTCCCCCTCCTCTGAAGCGAACTGGTTGGGCCCAGCCGATTTACGGCTGGGTATTCGGGGGGGGGGGGGGGGATCCGCGACACCCCTAGGGCACCAGAGATTCTATCGCATGTATTTTTCTCTTCTCACCGTAGTAGTAGAAATAGCATAACATATGCACACCAATGTTGCAGATGTCGGACGACATTTCCTACACGTCGTTGAATATAAAGGTTTTGAGAAAAAAATATCACGACGTTGACATTTTAAGCAAAAATGTCAATTTTCAAAATATCGCCCGATATATCGGTTTCACGCGATATATCAGGCAATATTCCAAGACCGATATATTGGCGAGAGTATTAAATTGTTTTTTTTCATTTCTTTTAAGCGACCGAACAACAATAGTTAGTTTTGTGTTTTATTTCATGCATCTCTCTGCACCTAGCTTCGACAATTTTCTCATCTCACTCTCATTTGATGCTCTTTATGCTATTTACTATCTTCGACACATCTTTCTCATGTAATTTATATACATGTATTATGTGTATATATGTTTATTGTGTAATTTATAAATGTACATTATGTGCATAATTATACATATCTATAGAAATATGTATCTATATGAATAAATTTATTTAAGTGTTGAAAGACGACATTTAAATATTTTCGATGTCCCCCGTAATCCGACATCTAACATTTCAAAACTGAATCCGACATTTACAACCTTGACACACACACGTATACTATTAATCACCCAAATCGCTACTGCGAGTTAGCACAATTACAGGTTCAACCCTTTATCTTTTAAAATTACATAAATCTTTTGTGCATGCATGTTATGAAATGTAAATTTACAGGGGACGCTTTTGTATTTTCAAAAGATAAAGGAGCCAATATACAGGGGGGAGGTGGGGGACGTCAACAACTTGGTCTATAAGCCATGGAGGGAGGGGATTGGTTATATTAGGTTTTCGTTAAGTTTAATGTTTTTTTTTGTGATTAGAAAATCAATTTTTAGTTCAAATTGATTCCATACATGAATGAATTAGAGAATTTAATAATTTGATAAGTACTAAAATGCGGAATAAATTAGACTTTAGATAGATCTATTCCTTCCCTTCAATAGAAAAAACATTTGGCTTGTTGATGCACGAAAACGGCACCTGGGGGATAGCTGTCACCGAGGGGGTGAATGGGCCTCACAGGCTAGGTGAGGAGGAAGGAGAAGGTTGCGGAGGAAAGGGAGAGGCTTGAGAGGAGAGGCGAGCCTTGATCAACAGAGAGGGTTGATCAAGAAAGAAGGAAGAGGGAGACCAAGAGCGGTCGAGCAGACAGCAATTGCAACGGCTGCGCTTGCAGGTTGGATGCCGAGAGGAGCTGAGCTGAGCAGAGGAGCAAGGCTTGCTGAGCAGAGGAGCAAGACTTGTTGAGCAGAGGAGAGAAGAGGGGGCCGCTAGCAGCGGCAACAACACACTTCGCCCGTCGCGGCCTAAATGCCACTCCTGCGACGGGCTTTCCTTTTATTAAAAGCTAGAGGTTACAAGCTTACAAGTACACCTTTACAACAAAATCACTCAAAGGGTCTAAGGAGAAGCTGGCGGCTAAAGGAGGAGAAAGTGCCAGAAAGCAGAGAGGAGAAGCTGCCAGAGACTAAGTAAAATAGTCTGCTAGCTGCTGGAGGACTGGGAAACTGAGTCTGCAGAGTCTGCTGGCAAGCTGCTGGAGCTGCTGAAGAGCTGTGGAGGACTGCGCGGACAGGAAACTGAGTCCGCAGAGCTTGCTGGAGAGGTGATGACGGACTGGAAAACGGAGTCCGCAGGGTCTGCTCTCAAGACTTGTCTTCAGCTCCCGGCCCCCTGAATGAGAGGCTTCAGGGGGTATTTATAGGCCCAGGGAAGTTGTTGAAGAAGCGGGGCCCAGTGACATCAGCAAGACGACCTGCGCGGACTCCGCGGACTGAGATTTTGCGTCCGCCACTGTTGAGCGATGAAGCAAGCGAAAGGACCCACCTGCAGAGAACTGAAGGTCGCCCCCTAGCGGGCGACCTGGGCGGACTCCGGGAGGAGTCCGCCCGGCAGGCCGGAGGCCGCCCCCTAGCGGGCGGCCTGGGCGGACTCCAGGGGGAGTCCGCCCGGCAGGGCCTGGCCGCCCCCTTGCGGGCGGCCTGGGCGGACTCCGGGGGGAGTCCGCCCGGCTGACTGCCGGGGCCGCCCCCTAGCGGGCGGCCTGGGCGGACTCCAGGGGGAGTCCGCCCGGCGGGCCTGGCCGCCCCCTTGCGGGCGGCCTGGGCGGACTCCGGGGGGAGTCCGCCCGGCTGGTCGCCGGGGCCGCCCCCTAGCGGGCGGCCTGGGCGGACTCCCGGGGGAGTCCGCCCGGCGGGCCTGGCCGCCCCCTTGCGGGCGGCCTGGGCGGACTCCGGGGGGAGTCCGCCCGGCTGGCTGCCGGGGCCGCCCCCTAGCGGGCGGCCGGGGCGGGCTCTAGGGGGAGTCCGCCCGGCGGGCCTGGCCGCCCCCTTGCGGGCGGCCTGGGCGGACTCCGGGGGGAGTCCGCCCGGCTGACTGCCGGGGCCGCCCCCTAGCGGGCGGCCTGGGCGTACTCCAGGGGGAGTCCGCCCGGCTGGCGGGCAGAGGCCGCCCCGGGTGGGCGGCCTCGACGGACGGCGGCAGGAGGCCGCCGCCTCTCGGGCAGTAGGGAGGTCGCCCCTGGTGGGCGACCCCAACGGATGGCGGCAGGAGACTGCCGCCCCTTGGGCTGACTAGGAGGTCGCTCCGGGTGGTGCTGTTGGCGAACTCCTGCAAGGAAAAGCACTGCACGATTAGCGGACCTAACCGCATGTCCCGCGAGGGTGAGCCATGGGAATAGCCCACCGTCCCGCAGGGCACGCGGTTGCTAGGAAACCTAGGCGGACAGGGAAAACTGCCGCTTACGCGGGGACTTGTCGCGATCGAAAGGGAGAACCTAAGGGTCGCGACTAGCCAGCTGGCCACCTTGGGAAGGATCGCCGATTTCTGGGTTAACATAATCCCCGCACTTTTTTAAGTTCCGAAGGGAACTTCAAAAAAGTTGGAGACCCACGAAAATCGTGATCCCCCCCAAAGGAAAGAGAGGGGGAAGCAAGGAGAGATAGAACCTGAAGCCTCTCCTTACAAGCTTGGTGTTTCCTGTTTTATTTTCCTGCAAGAGGAAAATTAAGGGTAAGCACGTATGAGTGGTACATCGAGTGTGTACCTGAGTTTGATTTTGCAAAACGAAGAAGGCGCTTCTCCTGTAAAGTTCTGCAAAACAATAGTGAGGGAAAACAGAAAGGCATAATAACTTGCAAGTACCTGATAGAGGCTTGCAAGCACCTGTCATTCTCTGCAAAAAGAGAAGGGAAAAGAGTATACAAGGACAGAAAAAATGAGTTGCAAGTACCTGAAAGGGGCTTGCAAATCTTTTGTGGTTTCTGCAAGAGAAGAGTTAAGAGCATGCATAGTACATGAAAGTAACTTGCAAGTACCTGAATGGAGCTTGCGAGTGTTGGTGACTTCTGCAAGAAGAGAGTTAGGGGCAGATATTGTATATAGAGATAAGCTGCAAGTACCTGAATGACTTGCAGATGTCTGCTAACCACTGCAAAGTGAAGAGTAAGCAGCAGAGAAAAAATATTGATTTAAACTGCAAGTACCTGGATGAGGTTTGCAGGTGTCTGTTGTTCTCTACAAAGAGAAAAATTAGAAGCAGACAATTTGCATATGAATGGAGCTTGCAAGTACCTGTGGAGAAGGCTTGCAAGGGTTTGCTAACCTCTGTGAGGAGAGAGATTAGAAGCAAATAAGACGCGAGGATAACCGCACCCGAACCATATCAAAAATGTTGATATGACTCGATTAATGTTTGACGCCATTAGAATTTGGCAAGAATAATGAGTAGCTCTGTGAATCTCCGTATGATAGAGCTTGAGTAGGCAAAGTATATGAGGTGAGCATAAGCAAAGTGATTGCTGAAAATCTTTTTGAGATAACCCATGAAGGTTGATGAGATAGGGTCGACATGACCAAGTAGCAAGAGAAATGCCCGATGAACATTATCACGAAGTACAGATTAATGAATCGAGCACTAGCTGTTGACATGGCTGGAAATCCTTTTGGTAGGTTGGATTAACCTGTTCACCTGTGAAAGGAGGGGAGAGAGAAAAGGAGGTCTGTACCCGGAATGACTAAAGAGGGTTGAATGCTGCCACAGGTGTTCCCCGTGGGCCTTATGCATCACTTGCCCGAAAAATCATCCCGAGCACAGTCCTACTCAAAGCGGGCTGGCCGCGCTTCCTCAAGGAGGGGGGAAAAGGAAAAAGAGGTCCATATTCGGAATGACTAAGGAGGGTTGAATGCTGCTACAGGTGTTCCCCGTGGGCCTTATGCATCACTTGCCCGAAAAATCATTCCGAGCATGATCCTGCTCAAAGCGGGCTGACCGCGCATCCTCAAGGAGGGCACAAAAAAGAGAAAAGCAAGGGAAAGGTCCTGAGAAGGACCGCTAGAAGGACCGCTCTCTCGCCTTGGGTACAAGCATCACTGATCAATGAGACGGGTTGCGCCAAGAGGCCTATCTTGTCTGTGTATTGATCAGTGGAGTTGCGAACCCGAGAAGGCACGGATCGAGGATACCGGAGAGTGCTTCGGCCACCACAGTTGAAGGATGAGCAAAGAGACAAGGCTACGCTTGATTGCCATTGCTTGTCCAGCGAAGATCATCCTAACCGTAGTGTATCCTATAGGACGCACAACAGAGCTAACACATGGGGCTCCCCTAGCACACACTCTGTGTCAGATGTTGGCTAGGATCCTAAGTCTGAAGCCCATAATCGTAGAATGAACTGCTCCCACTACACACATGGGTATACTCCCGCCATATGTGGTCGAAGCGGTAGTGCGAGAACAAACTACGGAGGGAACGTTTCAGACTCGGCGAAATCTCATTGGCGTAACGATCGCTAAGAGAGGGAGAAGAGAGGAAGGAGCAACACAAGAAGGGAACTGTGTCAGTACGGGATCCCTGAATAAAAGCTTTGCTGGAAAGCAAGTAAAGAACACTGAGAAGTGTTGTAATGAAAATGTTTGAAAAGGAGAGAGAGTAAGGGTTGAGATAACCCTTGTAGGTTGCAAGGAGCTTCGGAGGACTGTGAAGTCCATCGCTACCTTAGAATAGCCTTCCCAGTATACCCTCGTCATCAGCATCAAAGCATTCGACGGTTGGGTGAACAACGAGGAGAGGAGGCTCTTCGACGTGATTCACTGCTCTTGAGGAGCAAGGAGCGTCTGCAAGTTCTTTGCCCTTTGAAGTTGATGGATCAGGGCGATCTTCTTTAGGAAGCAAGTCATGCATCTTGCCTTGCCGGAGCATCCTTTGCACAAGCTGGCGGAATGCTCGGCAGTCTTCTGTTCGATGGCCTGACTCTTTGTGGAATTCACAATAAGGCTCTGAGTTTCTGGACCTCTGATCGGTCGGCCGATAGGGCTTCTTGTAGTTTGCCTTATCTTTCATGATCTGGACTATTTCTTGCACGACGTCGTCGAGATTAGACTCATGCAAGTCATCGTCTTGCTCTTGTTGAACAGTTGCTGTTTGAGAACGAGCTAGCGGCAACAATGAGTCTTGAGCATTGTCCCGGCTTGGGAAGGAGTATCGCTGGCGATGAAGCCTTCTCTCCTTCCTTGAGTAAGTTGGGGCGTGATTGCGAGGAGACCTTGGAGGATGCTTGCGGGAGGGATCCTCCTCGGATAGAAGTTTGGAGACGAAGCCTGGATTGCTCTTTTCGCCTCGTATGTATGAGTTGGCTAGAGCGATCAACTCTTGATAAGTCCTTGGAGCACGGACGTTAGCTTCAAATTTGAGAGGCCCTTCACGAAGACCGTGGATAAGAGCCACTCGGTACATCTCTTGATCAGTAACTTCGATGTCCAAAATCTCTCTTTGGAATCGATCAACAAATTGAGACCAAGTTTCATTTCCGCGCTGCCTGATCTCAAAGAGGGCTTCAGGACCGCCCTTTCTCTTAGTTGACGTAGAGAATCTGAGAAGAAACTCCCTTCGAAGATCAAGGAAGGAAGCGATGGAGTGAGGACGAAGGCCATAGAACCAGTCCCTCACTTGCCCATCAAAAGAGGTAACAAGAAGCTTGCACTTGGTTGCATCTGAGAGAGTCTTGAGAGCAACGGCTGACTCAAAAGCTTGGAGGTGCTTTACTGGATCTGTCTCTCCAGTGTAGGTTGGTAGTCGAGGCTCTCTGAAGTTTGCTGGAGTTGGCTCATGGCGGACACTCTCCGCGAAAGGTGAAGGTTCTTCTTGCTCTCCTACAGCATATGGATAAAAAGGAGCATAAGCTGCAGCTGCAAAAAGAGCATGAGGATAACAAGGAAAAGTTGCTGCAGGAGGAGCAGGGGCAGGAGCTGAAGGGTAGGGATGACTTCCTTGAAAGTTGAGAACTCTAGCTGGACTTCCCCGGGCTGCTTCCCGGAAGAAGTTGTGGCGAGCAGCGAACTCTTCATCTTGAGTTCGCAAAGGAGCTGCAGGCCCTTGCGGAAAGGTTGGAGTGTACGGGGGATAGAACGGCGGACAAGCTTGAGAGTAAGCTTGCTGACGCTCTGCTGTTGGTGTTGGGTTGATTGGAGCAGCTGAAGCAGCTGCTAGATGAGCGTCCAATCGCTGCGTTATAGCAGCAAGAACTTTGTTGATAGCTTGGAACTGTTGAGCATTCTCTCGACGCGACTGCTCAAAGGCTTCCCAGAGAGGATCTTCACTGGGACTTGGAGCATGGTTCTCAGCTGACTGATGGTCTGACATGATTAGCTGTTGCTTTCACTGCCTGTTCTGATCTGAAGGTTTGCGCGTTAGCTGTTCGGGTCCACGCTCACCGCACCCTGTTGATGCACGAAAACGACACCTGGGGGATAGCTGTCACCGAGGGGGTGAATGGGCCTCACAGGCTAGGTGAGGAGGAAGGAGAAGGTTGCGGAGGAAAGGGAGAGGCTTGAGAGGAGAGGCGAGCCTTGATCAACAGAGAGGGTTGATCAAGAAAGAAGGAAGAGGGAGACCAAGAGCGGTCGAGCAGACAGCAATTGCAACGGCTGCGCTTGCAGGTTGGATGCCGAGAGGAGCTGAGCTGAGCAGAGGAGCAAGGCTTGCTGAGCAGAGGAGCAAGGCTTGTTGAGCAGAGGAGAGAAGAGGGGGCCGCTAGCAGCGGCAACAACACACTTCCCCGTCGCGGCCTAAATGCCACTCCTGCGACGGGCTTTCCTTTTATTAAAAGCTAGAGGTTACAAGCTTACAAGTACACCTTTACAACAAAATCACTCAAAGGGTCTAAGGAGAAGCTGGCGGCTAAAGGAGGAGAAAGTGCCAGAAAGCAGAGAGGAGAAGCTGCCAGAGACTAAGTAAAATAGTCTGCTAGCTGCTGGAGGACTGGGAAACTGAGTCTGCAGAGTCTGCTGGCAAGCTGCTGGAGCTGCTGAAGAGCTGTGGAGGACTGCGCGGACAGGAAACTGAGTCCGCAGAGCTTGCTGGAGAGGTGATGACGGACTGGAAAACGGAGTCCGCAGGGTCTGCTCTCAAGACTTGTCTTCAGCTCCCGGCCCCCTGAATGAGAGGCTTCAGGGGGTATTTATAGGCCCAGGGAAGTTGTTGAAGAAGCGGGGCCCAGTGACATCAGCAAGACGACCTGCGCGGACTCCGCGGACTGAGATTTTGCGTCCGCCACTGTTGAGCGATGAAGCAAGCGGAAGGACCCACCTGCAGAGAACTGAAGGTCGCCCCCTAGCGGGCGACCTGGGCGGACTCCGGGAGGAGTCCGCCCGGCAGGCCGGAGGCCGCCCCCTAGCGGGCGGCCTGGGCGGACTCCAGGGGGAGTTCGCCCGGCAGGGCCTGGCCGCCCCCTTGCGGGCGGCCTGGGCGGACTCCGGGGGGAGTCCGCCCGGCTGACTGCCGGGGCCGCCCCCTAGCGGGCGGCCTTGGCGGACTCCAGGGGAAGTCCGCCCGGCGGGCCTGGCCGCCCCCTTGCGGGCGGCCTGGGCGGACTCCGGGGGGAGTCCGCCCGGCTGGTCCCCGGGGCCGCCCCCTAGCGGGCGGCCTGGGCGGACTCCAGGGGGAGTCCGCCCGGCGGGCCTGGCCGCCCCCTTGCGGGCGGCCTGGGCGGACTCCGGGGGGAGTCCGCCCGGCTGGCTGCCGGGGCCGCCCCCTAGCGGGCGGCCTGGGCGGACTCCAGGGGGAGTCCGCCCGGCGGGCCTGGCCGCCCCCTTGCGGGCGGCCTGGGCGGACTTCGGGGGAGTCCGCCCGGCTGACTGCCGGGGCCGCCCCCTAGCGGGCGGCCTGGGCGGACTCCAGGGGGAGTCCGCCCGGCTGGCGGGCAGAGGCCGCCCCGGGTGGGCGGCCTCGACGGACGGCGGCAGGAGGCCGCCGCCTCTCGGGCAGCAGGGAGGTCGCCCCTGGTGGGCGACCCCAACGGATGGCGGCAGGAGACTGCCGCCCCTTGGGCTGACTAGGAGGTCGCTCCGGGTGGTGCTGTTGGCGAACTCCTGCAAGGAAAAGCACTGCACGATTAGCGGACCTAACCGCATGTCCCGCGAGGGTGAGCCATGGGAATAGCCCACCGTCCCGCAGGGCACGCGGTTGCTAGGAAACCTAGGCGGACAGGGAAAACTGCCGCTTACGCGGGGACTTGTCGCGATCGAAAGGGAGAACCTAAGGGTCGCGACTAGACAGCTGGCCACCTTGGGAAGGATCGCCGATTTCTGGGTTAACATGACTAAATATAGTTTCTCTATGGTTTCACTTTGATCTCAGTAGTTTTAATTATTCCCACAATTCCAAGAGTTTAGGGTTTAGAGTTTAATATCATTTCTGTAAAGAAAGGACCAAAACCTTGTATATATATCTTGAATTGAATAGTTACAAGTATACACACACTTATATAGGAGAAGAAAGAAGAGAGAAATCCTAATACATGATGTGGGACTAATACAAAGAGAGAGAAAGAAGAAAACATGAGCCCTTAATTGGGCCCTTAATTGGGCTTTTCTAACACTCCCCCGCAAGCTGTAGCGTACAAGTCGTAGGCACCAAGCTTGGATAAGAACTGATAGTATAGCGGCCTGGAGAGAGCTTTCGTCAGGATGTCCGCAACTTGGTCGGTAGCAGGAACATGATCCAAATCTATCTTCTTTGACTGTACCTTTTCCCGGATAAAGTGACAGTCAATTTCGATATGCTTTGTTCGTTCGTGAAAAACCAGATTTTTGGCAATATGAATTGCTGCTTGACTGTCGTAAAATAAGGTTGCCGGAGATGAGAGACGAACACCTAAGTCTCCCAGAAGGCCTTCAAGCCAGGTTAGCTCAGAAACAACAACAACCATAGCCTGATACTCGGCTTCAGCAGAGGAACGCGCAACCACAGTCTGTTTCTTGCTACGCCAAGTTATGAGGTGTCCACCAAAATAAGTACAGAACCCAGTTGTGGAGTGCCTATCATCAATAGATCCTGCATAGTCAGCGTCAGAATACGCGATAAGAGATAGAGGTGTGGATGGTTTGTACACGAGTCCTTGTCCAGGGGCGATCTTGAGATATCGAAGGATGCGCTCGATAGCTTGAAGATGAGATGTCCGAGAAGCGTGCATGAAACGGCTCACAACTCCCACAGCAAATGAGATGTCTGGTCGAGTCACCGCAAGGTAGATCAGCTTCCCAACCAAGCGTCTGTAATATTCCGGATTTGTAAGCAGCTTGTCAGAGTCAGAGCTATGGGCCGAGAGCTTGTGATTTGCGTTCATAGGATTCTCCGCAGGTTTGCACCCAGAATAACCTGCATCATGAAGGAGGTCCATACAGTACTTCCTTTGAGATAACACAAGACCATCAGGGCGTCATGCGACCTCGAGCCCAAGAAAATACCGAAGGTTGCCTAGATCTTTGGTCTGAAAGGCGGAATTCAACTGTTCCTTGATCTGTTGTATTCCTGCCTTGTCGTCGCCAGTAATCAGAATATCGTCAACGTAGACTAGAAGAATCACAATCCCGATTGACCGGTGTCGGGTGAAGAGAGAAAAATCAGCCGAGCTCTGAGTGAAGCCACTAACACAGACCACCTTACTGAACTTTTCAAACCACTCACGCGGGGACTGTTTGAGACCATAAATGGATTTCCGAAAGCGACATACCAAAGACTCCCCCGTGGTCTCAAACCCGGGAGGCTGCTGCATATAAACTGTCTCATGTAGATCGCCGTTGAGGAAGACATTCTTAATGTCCAACTGATAAAGCGACCAGTGACGATGAACAGCCAATGAGAGGAGAACGCGGACCGTGTTCAATTTGGCCACGGGAGAGAAGGTTTCCTCATAATCAAGGCCAGGTTGCTGAGTAAAGCCCCGTGCGACGAGGCGAGCCTTCAGACGGTCGATAGTGCCATCCGCCGCATGTTTAATGACATTGATCCATTTGCAGCTAACAGAGGTGTGACCAGCATGAAGAGGAACCAGATCCCAGGTCTGGTTAGCCCAGAGAGCCCGCATTTCATCGTTCATAGCGGCCCTCCACCCTGGGTGTTGAAGCGTCTCCTGCACATTGTTAGGTATAGAAATAGAAGAGAGAGAGGTGGCAAACGCGTAGAGAGGCGGCGTGAGCCGATGTAGAGAGACGTAGTTGGCCAAGGGATGAGCTGTAGAGACGGGAGCGTGATCTGCCGTAGCCGAGGTATCGCTGGTGGCGGGGAGCTGGGTCACGGGAGCATCCTTAGATGAGCGACGAGAGTAGACACAGATAAGTAGTGGAGGAACCCGAGGAGGAACGGGGGGAGAGGAGGAAGAAAACGACACAGATGTCGTGACCGGGACAGCAGACTGTGGAATAGAGGGAGCAGAAGATGAGTGGTGCTGGGTAAGTGGAAGGGCTGGTCTTCGCAAAAGGTGACATCCGCAGAAATGACCAGCTTGCCGTCAGTAGGAGAGTAGCAGACGTACCACTTTTGAGTGCGGGAGTAACCAACAAACATATACTTGGCGGCCCGAGGAGCAAGTTTGTCGGAAGGAGGGCCAAGAAGGTGGACATAGCAAACACACCCGAAGATCCGCGGTGTGAGAGAGGTGAGGTTGGTGGAGGGATAGAGGAGTTGGATGGGTGAGGCAAAATCAAGAACAGAGGAGGGAAAGCGGTTGATGAGATGACAGGCGGTGGATACAACAAAGTTCTAATATTCGATTGGAACGTGCATTTGGAACATAAGGGAGCGCGCAATATCGAGAAGATGACGATTTTTGCGTTCGGCCACCCCGTTGTGCTGAGGGGTATACGCACATGAAGTTTGATGGATGACACCAAATTCAGTACAGAGATTAGAGAATGCACGGCCCGTATACTCCCGAGTATTATCAGTGTGAATTACTTTGAGGGGGGTAGCGAACTGCGTACACATCTCAAGTAAAAAAGCGCGAAATACAGAGGTAAGTTCAGTTCGATCATGTAGTAAATAGAGCCACGTGGTACGCGAGTAATCGTCAATGAACGTGACAAAATAGTGAAAGCCAAAAATACTAGAGATTTTATAAGAACCCCAGACATCAGAATGAACTAAAGATAAGAGAGTACTACTCCTGGGACAGGCAGGGGGGAAAGAAGAACGATGTTGTTTGCCGTAGATACAAGATTCACAAGAGAACCCCCATAAAGGTATATCAGGAAGAGCCTGCTTGAGAATCGGAAGGGGAGCATGGCCAAGGCGGCGATGCCAATCAACAGTGGAGATGACAGAGAGAAGAGGTGGTGAGATATCCAAGATGTACATCCCATTCACCAGCTGCCCCTTACCAATGGTACTCCGGGTGCGGCGATCCAGCATAAGAAAAGAAGAAGGTGAAAAGGTAATAGAACAATCAAGGTCGTGGGTGAGACGACTAACAGATAATAAATTGAAAGGAGACCCCGGAACGTGAAGAATCGAGGAAAGAGAAAGGGTCGGCGTTAGCTGAAGAGCAGCGGAGCCAGAGATTGGTAGGGTGTCACCGTTGGCCACAGTGATGCGAGCAGGATGAGGTGTCTGTAGATACGCTGTGGGTTTCTGGGAGGTGATATGGTGAGTAGCGCCGGAATCAACGATCCAACAAGGATTATGAGAGAGACAGGTGATACTTTCCGCAGAGAAGGACGCAACAGAGGTGACAGCGGAATCATCAGACGCCATGCGGTTAGCAGAAGGAAAGGACGGGCGGCTAACAGAGAGGAGGCCGGGCGGCTAGCAGAGAGGAGGCCGGACGGCTAGCAGAGAGGAGGCCGGGCGGCTAGCAGAGAGGAGGCCGGACGGCTAGCAGAGAGGAGGCCGGACGGCTAGCAAAGAGGAGGCCGGGCGGCTAGCAGAGATGAGGCCGGGCGGCGAGCAGAGAGAAGTCCAGGCGGCTAACAGAGAGGAGGCCGGGCGGCTAGCAAAGAGGAGGCCGGACGGCTAGCAAAGAGGAGGCCGGGCGGCTAGCAAAGAGGAGACCGGGCGGCTAGAAAAGAGGAGGCCGGGCGGCTAGCATAAGGAGGCCGGACGGCTAGAGGGAAGCCGAACAGAGAAGCGCAGGCACGGTAGAGGCAGAAGCTGCACGGTCTCGATGGACACACCAGCGACAAGAAGAGACGCGACCAGGACGCGGCTTGCAGCAAAAGAAGAGACCGCTAATCGACAAGACAAGTCGCAGCGGCTAGCCTAAGGAGAGAAAGTCCGCACGGTCACGGTGATGCCACAAGCGGGAAGAGAGAAAGCAGGCTGCTCGGATATGGAGGAAGACCGCGCAGATAGATACAAGAGGAAGTGGGACCCACGTGAGAGTTTATAAAAGAGAGAGGAGGAGGAGGAGGAGGAGAAGTGGAAGCCACAAGGAGAGAGAGCGGTTAAAAGGGGGCAGACCGCACGAGATGGCGGCTAGGAGGGAGAAGAAAAACACAGGGCGGTTTCCAGGAGAACAGGCCGGGCAAGCAAGGCCGGACGGACAGAACCTGTAGACCGCAAGCAGTAGACCGAATACAAGGTGGAGACCGGTGGCTCTGATACCATGTAAAGAAAGGACCAAAACCTTGTATATATATCTTGAATTGAATAGTTACAAGTATACACACACTTATATAGGAGAAGAAAGAAGAGAGAAATCCTAATACATGATGTGGGACTAATACAAGGAGAGAGAAAGAAGAAAACATGGGCCCTTAATTGGGCTTTTCTAACAATTTCAATCACATCTCAGACTTATTTTACATAAATGGCTAACTTGTCACTTGACCCAAACTCCCAAAGTAGTTCTTGGCTCCGTTTGGCATGGCAGTGACGATCATGAACACGGTGGTTATAAACCGTTGTTCGTGAACGCCCGACCTCGTCCAAGGAACTTCATCCACATTTATGTTCAATACTAGTTTTGGAGGTCATAGCCATTGTCATGCCAAACATACATTGTACGATGGTAGCGTTTTTGTCCAAATTCACAGGAGCAAAAAAAGTCGCACCAGTCCTTGTGTTTATCCATTTAGTTCATTTTCTTCTAGTTCTTCAGCGAGACAATTTCTTCACATGTTAGTTTGAATGAAGGAAAAAAGGTATTTTTGCTGGTGGGTCCCACATGAGTAGTCATCGATTTTGTTTTGATTGAATTTGACTTCTTTTTTCTCACTTACAAACAAACAACACTCAAGCCTTTATCCTACTATAGTGGGGTCGGCTTTATGGATCCTTTGTCGCAATTGTACCCTATCTTTAGTCATAATCTCACTAATGCGTAAATATATCATGTCTTTCCTTATAGTTTAATTCCAAGTCTTTATTAGTCTACCCCTCCCCTGTTTAACATGCCTAGTGACTAAACTCTCACAACGCCTAACAGGTGCCTCTAATGGTCTCATTTGTATGTGTTCAAACCATCTTAGTCGAGCTTCTAACTTCTTCTCTGCATTTGGTGTCACTCATGTCTTATCCCTGATACATTGATTCCTAATTTTATCCAGTCTCGTGTGTCCACACATACACCTAAGCATTCTCATCTATACGACTCACATTTTTTGCTCATGACAATTCACTGCCCAACACTCAGAACCTTAGAGCATCGCTGGTTTAATTGCTGTACGGTAAAACCTGCCTTTAAGTTTTAATGATGTTTTACGATTACATAAAATCTCTGACGCACTTCTCCACTTCAACCATCCTGCTTGGTTTCTATGTATCACATCTTTTTCTACACCTCCATCCATTTGTATTATCGATCTCAAATATTGAAAGCACTTATTGCGTAAAATATCTTGATCACCCAACTTAATAATGAAGTCACCCGTCCTTCTTGCACTGCTAAATTTAAGCTCCATATACTCTGTCTTTGCCCTGCTCAACCTAGAACCCTTCTTTTCTAAAGTGTCTCGTCAAGATTCAAGTGTTGTGTTTACACCCTCTCGTGTCACATCGACTAAAACAATATTATCCGCAAACAATAAACACCAAGGTATTGATTGCTGGATATGTCTGCCGAGCTCATCTAAGATAAGGGTAAAGAAATAGGGGCTTAAAGCTGATGACGCTACAAGAACGCCCTGAAGAAACAACTTTGTGCAACTTGACCAAGTTTTTGTAATAAAAAAGAAACATCTCTATCTGCACAGAGAAAGTAGCTCTTTGATATTTTGATAGCTACAATCATTAATTTTCAAGCATCAATCATCAAGCTTCACACTAAATCATAGAGCTGGTATATTGGTCCACCTCTTTGCTTTCATTCCTACCTGATTTCAAGCATAGTCTCCGTGATTCTCCAAAGCAAATTGCAGGTCTAGAGAAATAGAATGCTTTCAACCGACTGTAGGGATAATCAGGTAATGAAACATCCTTCCAATTATAGTAGTGATATGGGCATCCTCAAATTTATAGGAATTTTGGGCTGCGAATAGACGGAATTCCTCCCATCCCCCACTAACTTAGTGGGGGTCATGGGGGCTAAGTGGGGTTGACCCCAATCAACCCCACTAACCCCATGATGGAACCCCCCCGAACCTCCGCGCGTGACAAAACCGCCCCACCACCGGCTGGCCGCCGCGTGCCACCTTTGGCTGCACAGCCGCATGGCCGTGTGCTCCACCATGAGGCCAAGCGGACGGCCGACCGCCGCATACCCCCTTTGGCCCCACGGTTGTGTGCGTCGCCGCGAGGCCAAGCGAACGGCCGCTCGGTTGGAAGCAACCGCGCGGCCCCTTGTCCATACCGCCGCGCGCTGCACGCGCGCGGCGACAAGGCCGAGTGGCTGGCCGCTGCCGCGCGACAGGCCACGCAGTTGCCCTCCGCGCGACCGGCCTTCCGTCGCGCGGCCGACCGCATAGCTGTGCGGATGGGCTCCCGACCTCTGCAATCGCACCCGAGCCCAGCCTCCGCCGGGCCGCCGGCCCCCACTGGGGTCCCGGCCGGCCCCTCCACCGGCCGGCTCTTGTTGGCCAGGTCCTATCGCCAACTGCCACCGGCTGGCCTTTGCCGGCCAGTCACTCGACCATCGCCTAGTCGTTGCCGTTCGATCGCTGTGTGATCACCTCGGCGTAACCACCCATTATGGGAGTGCACTTAACCAAATCCCATGATAGTGTGCGCGTAATAAATTTCCTAAAAATGCGCATTATAAAATATAAGAAATCGGGCCGCGAATTGCAAAAATACGCATATTGGTTTGCATATAGCAAATAATAAGGTTATATTGTGCGCATAGCCATATTCATAACCAGTGTGCGTATAACACATAAGTTTATTGTGTGCGGATAACCACTCAACTTCCGTAACCACCACTTATTTACTGAAATGCCACCCAGAAAAACTATTGAAGGGGGACAGACTCTCCTTTCATCTTCATCTTTACCTTATCCCACCTTGCCTCCTACGCACGTGAGAGCTCTCGAAGAATCCTTCGAAGATCTTGCCCCTTCGAAATACCCATCGATGATTTTCGAACACCTTCGAAGATCTTTCTAAGATCTTCAAGACCCTTCAAGCATCCCATAAGGGTTCCACCGCGCACATTTTGCCCTGCGCACGTTTCGCCCTGCGCACAGTTCAACCAGCGCGATACACCAGACTCCTCCACTCACAACCGAAGACTAGCCGCAAATACCGGACCGTGCCCAACGCACCCCTTTAGCCACCGAGCAACGACGATAGGTCCCAGAGCGCATTGCTCCCTATTGTGACTCGGAAAATACTTAGCTCTGCAAGCGTTGACCTGTCACACTTGGAGCCTTCTCTCCTCTCTCTTAGCAACTGTAACGAAAGGCGGCCTGTCACCCTCGCATTCTCAACAAAGCCTTGTTACAACACCAAGATAGTGGAAGTTTGGTCGGCACAACCCCAATCACGTTGCTTTTTTTACCACTTTTTTAGGATTTTCCATGTTAAAAAAGTTTCCTTGCCAACCGTCACATTCTACATTGACTGTTTGCGCGCTCGACCGCTCCCGGGCTAAGACAGTTTGATTTAGACCTGTCTACCAGAGCATCGAGTTGGCCCGCTAAGAGTAGTCTACATTAAAGCAGAACCATATCATTTAAAAAACAATCTACGCGCCCTCCTAAGGATGAACAACACTTTAATATAGCAAATCATAATAGTTCCCCGACATTTGGTAGGAAAAATTTAACATCTTTGTAGAGAAATTAAATTTATGCGCCTCCAAATTAAACCAAGGGGAAATAGGAGTTCAAACATTAGTAAATGTTGAAAACATATAAAAGCCAATAGATGATTGACCAAACCTATGAACAATCACATCTATTATGAATGTGGCATAAATGAACTCAGAAATTGTTGGCTTTTAATATTACTGAACCTATGAATGATCACATACAATTGCAAGTTAAGCATATGCACTTACAAAATTCAGTTTCTCAACCTACATGGAAGTGTTTCAGCAAGCAATGCAGTAAAATAGTTGGTCTTCTAGTGGAGGGTAGTGATAAACAGCTTTCATGTATAAGATAAGACAATACATAGAAGAGATGGTGTGAAGACGAACATTAGTGATTTTTGGAGTCCGCTCAGATTCGGAGTTGGAAAGTATAAAAACAAAATTATTGCAGAAGGATGGAGATCAACATCATGATAGAAAATGATATTAATCTGTTCACAACCTCACTCAGGAGGTCAACATCATTAGACATGGAGTTTGAGTTGAGAGTTATTATACCAGTCGTATATTTCACATTATATTCTGCATTTATTTATTATTATTATTATGCAAGTATTGGTTTAGTCCCACACCGTGAGTCTCGTTTTCATATATCATTGTAGTCCCTATATATTTCCCCGTGGTGGAAGAATAAAGTAATCTTTCTCTAGATTCAACTTGGTATCAGAGGGAAACATGAAAAAAAAATCTATTTTTTCCTTAAAACCGCGCCTCATCCCGCCCCGTCCCGCTCATCCCGCCCCGTCCCGACTCTGCCCTAACCCCCCTTGTTTCATCCTGCTCGGCTCAGCACCGCAGCGCTCGGCACCGACCTAAATGTCGGGCGGCCCCCATCCTACCGCCGGCTGTTGAGAGGGGTGTCGCCGCCGTCCCTCCGTGATGCAGCCCGCGTTCTCCTTCCCGTCGTGTTGTTGCTGCCGATTCCTCTCCGTGATGAAGACCGCCGCTGCCTCCTCTGCTTGCTGCCGACCGCCTACCATTTTTTCTGCCTGCTGCAGCCTGGCCGCTGTCTTCCCTGCTTGAGGCTGGTCACCTAGCCTCTCCAACCGCCTCTTTTGCCTTTGGCTCCGGTTTGTTACGTCTTGTCTCCTTCATGGCTGCTCCTTCCCCCGATGAAGGTGACTCTTCGGTGTCGCCCCCATGCGTGACTCCGCTTCTGATGAGCGACTCGCAGTGGTCTCATGGCTTCTCTGGTTCCTTAAAGATCACCACCGTTCCATTAGATGACACCAACTATCTTGAATGGTCCCGGGCAGCGCTACATGTCATCCGTAGCCACCGGATGTATGGCTACATCGATGTGACTGTTAAGGAGCCCCCACTGACTGATCCCTCTTGGAAGCGATGAGACTCAGAAAACTCCCTGGTGGTGTCCTGACTTCTTCACTCCATGTCTCCGAAGGTTTACCGGAGTTACATGCTGATGGATTCTGCCTTTGATATTTGGACCCGTGCTCGGGAGACATATTCCCAGATTGGCAGCTCTGCACAGGTTTATGAACTTACTCGCCGTATTTTGGAACTACGACAAGGATCCATGTCGGCGTCCTCCTTCTTCTCCGAGTTTGAGCGACTATACCAGGAGTTGGACTACTTCTTCCACTTCACTCCTGCCTGTACTGTGGATGCTGTCCAGCTTCAACAACGGGAGGATCGCTTTCGTCTTCATGTTTTCTTGATAGGACTGAACATGGAGTTTGACATGGTACGGACGCATATTCTTCACCGCACTCCGCTTCCGTCCCTTCACGAGGCCTTCAGTACGATCCTGAGTGATGAAGATCGTCGGAGGTCTCTCAGTGGTAGTGCTCCTCCTGATCGCTCTGCCCTCACTAGCGTTGGTCGTGGCCAAGTCCTCAGCCCTAGCTCTCCTGCTCCTATGTGTGATTATTGTGGTCGCAGAGGCCATACTCAGGAGGTGTGCTACAAGCTCCACCCTCATCTTGCCCCTCGTGGTCGTGGACGTGGACGAGGGGGCCGTCGCTCGGGTGGTTCCAGACCTCATGATGCTGCTTACTCTACAGATGTCTACGACGAGACCTCCCATACCGTGCCCGGGCCTCTTACTGCTCCTGAGTTGGATGCTTTCCGCCGTCTGCTGCACTCTCAGTCTGACCAGCCTCCTGGTGCTTCCGCTTCCATTGCTACTATTGCTATGCCGCATGCTCATGCTGTCACTGCCTCTCCGTCTGAGTGGGTGATTGATTCTGGTGCCACTCACCACATGACCGAATCTTCATCAGGTTTCCTCTCTTACACCCCTTTGTCTGGTAATGACAAAGTTATCTCCGCTAATGGTTTATTGTCTCCCATTGGTGGAAATGGCCAGATCTCTTGCTCCCCTTCTATCTCTCTACCATCTGTCCTTCATGTTCCCTCCTTCCCTCGTAATCTTCTTTCTATTAGTGACATTACTCGCTCTCTTAATTGCTATGTAACCTTTTTTTTTCTGATTTCTGTGTTTTTCAGGAACTGAGTACAAAACGGAACATTGGTAGTGGTAGGAACCGCGGTGGATTGTATTACCTGGATCAACCTCCTTCTCATACCCTCTCTTGTGCCCCTGTTACAGCTGATGATGTTCGCCGCTGGCACCTGCGTCTTGGACATCCCTCTCCTCTCTACCTTCAGAAATTGTTCCCTATTTTTTCTTCTTTTTTACGAACTTTTGTCCGTGATATCTGTGATGAGTCTAAGCATGTGCGACATAGTTCATCGCATTTAGCTTCACCTTGTAGCACTCCGTTTGATATTGTTCATTCTGATGTTGGGGGTCCGTCCCCTGTTTTATCTACCTTTGAGTTTTGTTGGTTTGTCACATTTATTGACTGCTTTTCTTGTACAACTTGGTGTATTTGCTCAAAAAGAAAAGTGAAGTCTTCTTGTGCTTTCAGCTTTTTCACAAAATGGTTCAAACCCAATTTAAGGGCGTGGTTCGTGTTTTACAGAGTGACAATGAGGGGGAGGGGGAGTTTGACGATCGAGGAGTATTTGGCTCGTACCTCGCTAGTCATGGTATCATACACCAGACCACGCGTGTTCACACCTCTACCCAAAATGGAGTATCTGAACGAAAAAACTGGCATCTATTGGACGTTGCCTGTTGTCTTCTGCGCGCTATGCACCTCCCTAAGTCCTATTGAGGCGATGCAATTCTCACTGTCGCACACCTTATTAATCGCCTTCCCTCACGTGTGCTTAGCTATGCTACTCCCCTTGCTTAGCTGTCTACCAAGATTGTGGTCTATACTTCCCACCTTCCTACTCGTGTTTTTGGTTGTGTATGTTTCGTCCACATACATTTGCCCCACCGGGACAAATTGGACCCTCGGGCCCTCCGGTGCGTATTCCTCGAATACTTGTCCACTACGAAAGTGTATCGGTGCTATCACCCTCCCTCTGAGCGTGTTTACTGCACTATGGATGTTACCTTTCGAGCAGGGGAATTCTTTTTTTTGCCATCGACTCATGTTCCTCGTCAGGGGGAGAATACTGGCGATATGAATGTCCCTCTTCCCCTTCGACCTTCTCTACCACCACAACCTCCTGTGTCTCAGGAACATGAACCACCTATCCATGTTCCTCTCCCCGATACTCCGATATCTCCTTTTTCTCATGTATATCACCGCCGCTCCTCCCGAATACATGCTACTAAGGCTCCGCCTCTACCAGTGCCCGCCACTGCCTCAGATTCCGATGATGCAGATTTGCACATCTTGCTTGCAGTTGGAAGTTAAGATTGCATGCACTAAACATCCTATTACAAACCGTGTTTCTTTCCACCATCTTACCCCGGCTCACCAGGTCTTTGTTGTTTCACTCTCGACAGTTGTTGTTCCCAGGACATGGCAGGAAGCGCGGGGTATCCCGGCCTGGACTCAGGCTATGGAAGAGGAGATGTCGGCCTTGGATAAGAACCATACTTGGGATGTCTCTCCCCTCCCTCCCGGCAAGAGGGATATTGGCTCGCGATGGGTGTTTTCAGTCAAATAGAACCCAGAAGGAAAGATCGAATGGTACAAAGCACGTCTGGTTGCTCAGGGGTACACTCAGACACAAAGAGTTGACTACCAGGAGACCTTCGCCCCCGTGGCTAAGATGGACTCTATTCGGGTACTGCTGTCTTGCGTGACTTGCATGGACTGGGATCTTCATCAACTGGATGTTAAGAACGCGTTCCTCCATGATGAGCTCGAGGAAGAGGTGTACATGAAATTCCCTCCGAGGTTTATAAAAAAAGGAGCTGAAGATCTTGTCTGTCGACTAAGGAGGTCCTTATATGGCCTGAAACAGTCCCCCAGAGCGTGATTTGGCAGATTCCTCACGGCTATGCTCAAATTTGAGTACAACCAGGCGCAGTCGGATCACACTATGTTTATTCGGAGGCGCGTGCAGGGTGTGGTCGTCCTTATTGTCTATGTGGATGACATTGTAATCACAGGTAACGATTTGGAAGAGATCACAAATCTCAAGTCCCTCTTAACTGCCGAATTTGAGGTGAAAGACTTGAGACAACTACGATACTTTCTGGGAATTGAGGCGACTAGATCTAACCAGGGTATCTTTATATCACAGCAGAAATATGTCCTAGATTTGTTACAGGAGACCGGTATGTTTGGTTGTGTTCCTGCAAACTCTCCGATGAAAGAAAATCATGGGATCTGCGAAGACAGTGATAGTGACCAGGCCGACGTCACTCGCTATCAGAGATTAGTTGGGAAACTAATATACTTGTCTCATACTCGTCCGAGTATTACTTATGCAGTTGGCATCCTGAGTAGGTACATGCATGCTCCCAGGGTCAGACATCAAGAGGCAACATACTGTGTGCTACAGTATTTGAAGAATGCCCCAGGTCGAGGTCTTCTGTTCTCCAAGAACGACCACCTGAGGATTGAAGTTTTCACCGATGCTAATTGAGCCGGATGCCGTGATGATCGGAAATTTACAGCATGTTATTGTTCCTTTGTTGGAGGGAACCTGGTACATGGCGCAGTAAGTAGCAAAATGTAGTGGCCCGATCGAGTGCTGGGGCGGAATACCGTGCTATGTCCCAAGACATGTGCGAGGGTCTATGGCTGTGTACCATTCTTTAGGACTTGGGGTTTCCCGTGACGTCCCTCCTTGTTTTGCGACAACAGGACGACCATCATCATAGCCCACAATCCAGTTTAACATGACAGAATAAAGCACGTGTAGGTGGATCGACATTTCATCAAAGATCACTTGGATAAAAAGATAGTGGTCACACCGTTTGTCCACTCTAAAGATCAGCTAGCAGATGTGTTCACTAAGAGCTTGGGAAGTGACTCATTCATGGATAACATCAAAAGACTTGGAATGACTGACATCTTCCATCCTGCTTGAGGGGGAGAGTTGAGAGTTATTATACAAGTCGTATATTCCACATTTATTAATTATTATTATGCGAGTGTTGGTTTAGTCCCACACTGTGAGTCTCGTTTTCATATATCATTGTAGTCCCTATATATTTCCCCGTGGTGGAAAAATAAAGTAAGCTTTCTCTAGATTCAACCGTTTGATGCGTACATGGTAAAAAATGATATTAATCTGTTAGAGCATTCATAATGCAAATATTGTACTGTGTATTTGCATGTCTTCATGATAGTTGGGATAGTTTCATTAAAATTTTCGTGTGTTGCATGTAATATTTTGAACTGGACATTATTTTGAGCATTGCAAATGTGTCAACAGGGTACTGTATCTCCACCTCTATTATGTGAAAGTGGTCTTTATCGAAATAATCTCTTTGAGATTAAAAAAAGTAAAACAATGTACTGGATTAAGGCTTTGTTTGGTTCGGCGGGAGGAGACATGGCGGGAGGAGACAACACCGCCGATCGAAAAGTTGGGAGGAGGCTGAACGACACCTCTATTATGTGAAAGCGGTCTTTATCGAAATAATCTCTTTGAGATTAAAAAATTGTAATGCAATGTACTGGATTAAGCCTTTGTTTGGCTCGGCGGGAGGAGACGCCGCCGCCGATCGAAAAGCTGGGAGGAGGCCGCCGTTCAAAAAACTCCTTTTTTCGCCTTTTTCCAGGGCACGGCGGGGGTCGGGGGGGGGGGGGGGGGGGGGGGGTCAGAGCAAACGCCGCCGGAGGGCGTTTGTTTACCCACCGTCCAGCGGCATTTGCCACGAACGGCTGGCGAAAACACCGCGCCAAACGAAGCCTAAGAATTCGAAATCAACACACAGACAGTTGACACGTTCTTTCCAATCCCACCAAAGAAGAGAAGAAATCAGATCTTACCTTATGAAAGCCCTCGACTCTAGCCTCTCTGTGCCTTCCTTCACCTCGACGAAGAACTGCTGGAAGAAGCAAAGGAAGATCGTCGTTGAAACACGAGAAAGCAGTGGATTGGGGGAGGTCGACAGAAGGTCGACGATGGAGATTCTTGCATAGAGAGGAGATCGCCAGAGGAGCTTCTTGCACAGAGAGGTCGCCGGTGGAGATTCTTGCGCAGAGAGGAGTTCACCGACGTGATTTCTTGCAGTGAGAGGACATTGGCGAGTCATAGTTGTTGCGATGAAGAGCGAAAGCGAGCCTTCCAGCGAAAGGGATTGGGGGGAGCTAAAGAGGCACAATCCGACCGCAAAGTGACTTCCATTTGATGATGGAAACTCGGGCTGCGATGCCCTAGATGAGAAGGAAGAAATGTCGCTGGAGGTAGAAATGGCGCGGTAGAGATGTCGTAGGGGTGTATTTTGGCTGCGGAAGTTTTTAGGGTTGGGTAGCGGAAGACTGCGGGTTTGGTAGCGTGAAGTGGATGCAATCAGACGGTTGATGATTGGGGGAGTGAGATGAAGGGGTAGGATGACTTCAATGTCTTATTTAGCTAGACATGTATGAAAGTTTTGATATTTCTTTTTAATATAGTATATCTTTCACTATTATAAGGGAAAAGTTGTCTTTGATGAAACATTCAAAAATATCAATTATGCCCTCATTTTTATATTTTAATGACTTGACATATATTATAATCTATTTCAAAGAAATTAAAATACAATGTTCATTCAAGTAATTACACAATCAAAAAATTAGAAGTAATGATGAAAATCCATTTAAATTCAAAATTATTTTTAGTAGAGCTCATACATCTAGTATGGTAGATTGTCATTTGACATGTCAGCGGTCTATTCAATGAAGGTTGTCATTAGACATGTCAGTGGTATTTTCGAGGTGAAGACATTAAATCAATCAACTTTATTAAAGTCAAAATTAATATTTTTAGGTCAAAATGTATATTGTTTTACAAAATAAAAATTGTAATATTTATGTATATTTTTTACGGTCATTTTGAGTACTCATATGTATATGTTGCGGGCAAAAAGCGCCTTGATGGGGCGGGCGAAATCCGCCGTCGCCGGTCGGGTTTCGCTCCCATCCATTTCCTGGATGCGGCCGAAGGCCGCCCGAGAGCATCGAGCCGGAGCGGGCGAAGCCCGCCGTCGCTGGCCGGGTACTGTCGCGCCTGACCGTAGGGGCGGAGCCCCATGTCGGGCACTCGTATATATATAAGTAGAAATTATTGCACGCTCTTAGCGGATGCAACTGTTCATCCAAAACGAATCCATCAACATTCAACAACATATCTTATTCCGAGCCCTCCATGCAGACTTGCAAGAGCGAACATATATATATATATATATATCTATTACTACTCTAAAAAGATATATGAGGTCTGCCAATAAAAATGAGTTCGAAAATAGGGCTAAATATATGGGCCGTCGGATATGACTATTTTATTCCTAAGCCGTTGGATTTGGGGCGGCAAATAGCGAGTTTGGTTTGCATATAAAAAAACACCCAAAAAACCCAAAACAATCTCTCTCCTAAATCCCGATGAAAATCCCGCTCCAGGATTTCGCACTACAACTGCCGCACGGTCATCTCCGCCGCCGGCGGCGGAGCCGCTGGCAGCCTGACCGGAGACCCCCGGCGAGTTCGCCGGCAACAGGCGAACTTGCCGGCGGTATTCCGGTGAAGCTCCGGCGGGGCCACCGCCGGCGGTGGCCCTGACCGTGAGGCCCAGATCTGGGCCTCACGGTCAGGGCCACCGCCGGAGCTTCACCGGAATACCGCCGGCAAGTTCGCATGTTCCCGGCGAACTCGCCGGGGACTCCGGTCAGGCCGGCGGCGGAGATGACCGTGCGTGATTCCTTTTTATTATTATTATTTTATTATTATTATTTTTTAAAATTAATAGATAAAGCATTAAAAAAATAATTAATAACTAAAATTTTTATATATATATAAAAAAGGTGCGAACGCATTCGGGCGGGCAGACCCCGTCGTTGCAGGCCGGGTGCGAACGCGTTGGGCGGGCAGACCCCGTCGTTACGGGGGCGACACCAGGGGACCAGGGGTATTGTCGTCAGGGGGCGGGCGAAGCCCGCCGTCACCGGTCGGGTATTGTGGCGCGTGGCCATCTTGCCGAAGGCCCGTGGCGCATGGTTCTTATTTGCATTTGATGAATAAACGTCCCAGGGGGCGGGCGGAGCCCGCCGGTGGGGGGGGGGGGGGGGTGCGGGCGGAGCGGCTGCCGGGTGGTGGTGGGGCGGGCGAATCCCGCCGTAGGCGGCCAAGTACTGTGGCGTGTGACCATCGGGCCGGAGGCCCGTGCCTGCGACTCGTGTGTATATATATATATATATATATATATATATATATATATATATATATATATATATATATATATATATATATATATATATATTTACGCTCATTTTTGTGCATGCATATGTGATGTGTACCTTAAAAATCATCATAAATAACAATGTAGCTACATCTTTTATGCTTTTCATTTGGACTGACTCCAACCGTGCTCTGTGAAGGTTTAACCGCCCGATACTGCACGGCCTTTGCACTCTCGGATTTGCGGTCAGGGCGATTATCACGTCTGTTTGCGAGGGAGACCCGAACGCTGTGAGGAGCATATTTGGCCGATTCCTTCTCCACGTGTTCCCAGGGGAGTCTCTCATTACAGAAATGTGGATTCAGGGGCAAAGGTATCTCAACCATAGTTATAACCTCCTTTTATTCTCCCTAGTTTTATAATTAAATCTTTACAGTTTTAATTGTCTCAATCAGTTCCTATAGTTCAAAGCATCATTTGGTCTAGTGAGTTTGGCAAGACGATAGTTATGACCGCCACCAAGAAAATAAATTAATTTTGAGCATAAAATGCATGATTTTTTTAGGGTTAAATCTGGCGTTCACAAACGACGATTCATGAGGTGTTCACGACCGCCACTACCCGCCAAACGAAGCCCAAGTCATTATAATCACAACCACATAAAAAACTCAAATTACATGATGGACGTAACAAATCTTCTATTGAACCGAACAACTTCTTGCAAACTCCGGGTCTCGAATGAAAAGTCAATCATTTTGTTGAAATGATTTTTTTCCTTGAATGTTTCTCAATTAAGCCTATTAATTGAGGATTTTTAGTGAATAAGTTGACAAATTCTTGAATGATGGACGGAATACTTCGCGTCTAGCATGAAAAGTCAACCATTTTCTAGAAATGAGACAATTTCCCTTCAAATGAGGATTTTTCGTTGAAATGTTGCTCAATGAAACAAATTCATTGAATGATTGACAAATTCTTGGAGGGATGTGTGCGAATTTTTCATCCGGATGCGATTTTTTCGCCCGAACTTTTTTTTTCGTCTCGACGTCATATTTTTGCCATGACTCAATTTTTTTGTCCCGAACGTGAAATTTTCGCCGGGGCGCGAAATTTTCGCCGGGATGCTGTTTTTTCATCCAGACATGATTTTTTCGCCCAAACTCGATTTTTTCTCTCCAGGCACGAAATTTTCGAACGTCATAAAATTTTTGCCCGAACACGAAAAATCGGGGTTCAAGCGAAAAATCGCATCCGGGCGAAAAAATCGCAACCAGTTGAAAAATTCGCGTCACGGCAAAAAATTGGCGTGAGGGCTAAAAAATCACGTGAGAGCAAAAAAAATCTCGCGTGGGTGGAAAAATCACGTGCGGGTGAAAAAATCATGTCCGGACGAAAAAACGCGTCCAAGCGAAAAAACACATCCAAGCGAAAAAAAGCGGCCGGGCTAAAAAAACGTAAGATCGAAAAAAGGCGTTCCGGCGAAAAAATCGCGCTCCGGCGAAAAAATCACGTCTGTGCGGAAAATCGCGTCACGACGAAAAAAATCGCGTCCGGGCAAAAAATCGCGTCCGGGCAAAAAAAATCGCGTCCGGGCTTGAAAGACGCGTTCGAGCGAAAAAAATCGCGTTCGGGCGAAAAATTCCGTCCGGGCGAATAAATCGCGTCTGAGCGAAAAAATCACATCCGGGCGAAAATATTGCGTATGGGTGAAAAAAGGTGTTCGGGCGAAAAAATCTCGTCCGCGCGAAAAATCGCTTCAGGGTTTAAAAAATCATGTCCGGGCGAAAAAAATTCGTTCGGGTGAAAAAGTCACGCCCGGGCCAAAAAATCGCTTTTAGGCGAAAAAATCTCTTCCGTGCGAATAAATTGCGTCAGGGCGAAAAAAATCACGTCCGGGTGAAAAAAACGCGTCCGAGCGAAAGAAAGTCGTCTAGACAAAAAAAAGTGTGGAAAAAAAGGTGTCTGACCGAAAAAAGATGTTCGGGCGAAAAATAGCGTCTGCGTGAAAAATCGCGTCAGGGCAATAAATTGCGTCAGGGCGAAAAAAATCACGTCCGAGCGAAAAATCGTGTATGGGCAAAAAAAACACGTCCGGGCGAACATACCCATCCGTGAGAAAAAAACATGTACGGGCGAAAAAATCGAGTTCGGGTGGAAAAAATCACTTCCGGGCGAAAATATTACATACAATGCGTCGAGGTGAAAAAAATCGCGTCCGGGCCAAAAAAACGCGTATGGGCAAAAAAAAATTGATTCCCATCGAAAATTTCGCGATCGGGCGGAAAAAATCAGCTTAGGCAAAAAAACGCGTCCGGACGAATAAACTGCGTCCTAGAGAAAAAAATCGCTTGCGGACAGAAAAATCACATTTGGGCGAAAAACGCGTTCGAGCGGAAAAAACGTGTCTGGACAAAAAAATTACGTTTGTTTGAAAAAATCGCGCTCATGCAAATAAACTTGTCCGGGCAAAAAAATTTCATCCCGGCGAAAAATTGAGTCCGGGTGAAATTAAGCGTTCAGACCGAAAAAATGCTCTCATTTTGGAAAACCAGAGTTGACGATCTCAATATCCTCCCTTGGAGATAAACATTGAATTTATGAGTTTTTAGGTTATAATGAATATTGATGACTTTCCGCCAGAAAGCCAATTCCACTTTAAAATTGTTGGTACAAATAAAAGAAATGACATTCAGATTCTCAAAGCTAATATTTCAATATCAATGTTTGTGAAACAAACACACTCATAATGCTTCGTTTGAGGAGACTTATTTTCACCGGTCAAGCGGTTACAACCGCATGAACCAGACCTTAAATTAAGGTCCGGTTCATGCGGTTGTAACCGCTTGACCGGTGAAAATAAGTTTCCTCAAACGATGCCTAAGCCTATTACTTGAAGATTTTCTATACGAATAGAAAAAGGGAAATCAAAATTTGGACAAAGCACAGAGTTTTTATTTTCAATAAGTGTATCTATTACAAATGTACGACCTTCCTTTTATATAATGAATGAGAAGAGAAAAAAATACAATTAAGCAATGTGAGACTAAATGCATTTATAGGACTAGCGGCTTAGACAAACCCAGACCGCATAGGCCGTGCAGTTTGACAAGAAGGTTTAACTGCCCGACCATACTGATAAGAGAAGACAAGCCGCCAGTGAAGCCGCCAGACCGCCCGGTCTCCAAGTCGCCAGATAAGCCGCCAGACCGCTCGGTCTCCAAGCCGCCAGACAAGCCGCCAGACCGCCCAGTCTCTAAGCCGCCAGACAAGCCGCCGACCGCCCGGTCTCCAAGCCGCCAGACCGCCCGGTCTCCATGTTGCAACACTCTCCCTCAAGCTGGATCATATATATCAACCATGCTCAGCTTGTCGCAAATGTGAAAAAAAAGCTGACATAGGCTTGGTGAAGATATCTGTCAACTCGTTGTCAGAAGTAACGAATGAAGTACAAATCTGTTTATTCAAGATCTGTTCTCTGATGAAATGACAGTCAACCTCGATGTGCTTTGTTCTCTCATGAAATACTGATTTTTTTTGAGATGTATATATCGACCTTGTTGTCGCAGAACATAGGTAAAAAATGATTGTAGACTTCTCCTAAGTCCAACATGAGAGCCCGTAACCACTTTAACTCACAAGTGGTTGACGTCATACTGCGATATTTAGCTTCTGCACTGGACCTGGAGAAAACATATTGTTTCTTGCCTTTCCAGCTCACCAGGTTCCCTCCCACGAATGTGCAAAAACCTGATGTGGACTTGCGATCACCTTTGTCGTCAGCATAGCTAGAATCTGAGTAGGCTTTAACCTTTAAGTGACCATTTCTCTGAAACAGTAGTCCCTTATCATGCGCCGCTTTAACATATTCCAATATCCCCAGGACAGACTGTAAATGACACTATCTATGAGCTTTGCATGAACTGACTAACCTTGCCTACAATATAGGAGATGTCGGGTCTTGTTACAATGAGATAAATGTGTTTGCCCACCGGACGCCTGCACCTTGTAACATCTAACAGAAGAGGCGAGTCGTCTGTCCAGATTTTATCTTCTCCGGTAGCCATGAAGCATCCGACAGGTTTAGCCTCAATCAACCCTGTCTCTTGCAGAAGATCAAGAGCATACGTGCGTTGTGAGAGAACCAAGAATTAGGCTTTCGAGAGATTTTTATCCCCATGAAGTACTTTGGAGAGTCCATATCATTCGTGACAAGGTGTTGACGAAGATGTTTATTTGTCAGCGCTACCCCTGTCTGGTCATCACCAGTGAGAAGAATATCGTCCATATATACGACAAGAACCACCAGACCCAGGGCAGTTTTGCGAATAAATAATGAGTGATCAGCAGAGCTCCTTGTCAAACCAACAGCTGCCGCAATGCTGCTGAACTTATCAAACCACGCCCGAGGGCTTTACTTTAGGCCATAAATAGTCTTCTTCAACCGGCATACATGTGTCTCTCCCGGAACAACATACCCAAGAGATTGTTCCATGTAGACATTCTCTTTTGGATCACCATAGAGGAAGACATTCTTGACATCTAGTTGAGAAATGAGCCAATCTTTGTTGACGGCCACAGATAGGAGAACCCGAATGGTGCTGAGACGAGCAACGAGAGAGAAGATATCAAAATATTCAACGCCGTAGGTCTGAGTGAAGCCTTTAGCAACCAGTCGGGCCTTGTAGCGGTTCACACTGCCATCCGGACAGAACTTCACAACAAAGACCCAACGACAACCAACAACATCGGTGCCGAAAGGAGGAGGAATAAGAGTCCATGTACCCCGCTCGGTGAGGGTGTCAATTTTCTCATCCATAACGGCCTTCCAATGAGAAACAACAAGGACGTCCTGGTATGTGCGGGGAGTGGTAGTGGCAGAGATAGCCAACACAAAATTCCTGCTAGAAAGGGTAAGGCGAGCATAGGAAATAATGACAGTAAGCGAATGTTGGGTACACACCCGCACTCCTTTGCGCAAAGCAATGTGAACATCCAGGTCGTCGTGTTCATCAGTGTCCGGTGAATCCGTGGAGGAGGGAGCTGGCCTGAGAGTAGAGAGAGACGGCGGAGGCAGAGAGAGCGGAGGAGGAGATGGAGGACACAGTGGTGGAGGAGGGGTCTCGGTTGGCGTAGGCGGGATGGAGGTGACGTGAGGAGAAACATGAATCTCAGGAAGAGGGGAGGAGCCGTGAGAGAAGTAGGACGCATTTTCGAAGAAGGTAACGTCCGCAGAGATGAACTATTTTCGAAGAACATGATCAAAACGACAGTAGCCTTTCTGAGTGGAAGAGTAACCCAAAAAGACACAATTGGTGGCACGGGGGGACAATTTGTCACGAGTGGCAGAGGGAGCGTGTAAAAAAGCCGTACACTCAAAGATACGTAGAGGAAGCAGGAAGAGATCCTTGCCCGGATAGAGAATGAAGAATGATGTGTGACCTTGGAGTAGGGGTGCAAATAAAGCCTTGCGGGCTCAGGCCGGACTCGGGCTCCCTGGTCCCGGGCGTTTTTGCTGCCAGACCCAGGCCGGGCCCTTCTCAAATCGGGCCCAGGCCGGGCCTAGGCCATAGTTAAAAAAGGGAGCCTGTTGGGTCTTTTAGATCGGGCCCAACCAGGCCCCAACCAGACAGCCTAGCATTTGGGCTGAGCTGAGCATTACCAGCATTAAATGTTGGCTGTCTTGCCAGAATTAAATGTTGGCTCTTGCCAGCATTAAATACTGATTGTAGCCAGTTTTATGCGGGCTTTAATGCCCGGCCGAGCCTGGGTCAGGCCCGGGCCGGGCATCAGGCCGGGCCCTGATCATATTTGGGGGTCTGGTGAGCCACTTTGGGCCTGGCCTGGGCCTTACCGGCCCAGACTTAATCGGGCTCAGATCCTGGCAGATCCGGGCCGGGCAACCGAGCGATATCAAGGAGGTGACGGTTTTTTGCTTTCAGCTATTTCATTTTGCTGCGAGTTATAAACACAACTAGTTTGATGAATAATGACATTTTGCATACAGAAAGAAGAAAAATCATGACTAATATATTCTTTGACATTGTCAGATCGAAAAATCTTAATAGACGTAAATTGCGTTTTAATCATATAATAAAATGATGTCCATACAGATAATAACTCAGAGCGCTCTTTTAAGAGATACACCTACGTACACCGCAAGAAATCATCAATAAAAGTTACAAAATACGAACTACCCCGACCTATAGTGAGGGTAGGAGCAGGTCCACAGACATCGGAATGAACTAAATCAAACGGACGGAAAGAGTCACGACCTTGCTTCGACGGGAAAGATGAGCGGTGATGCTTGCCAAGTTGACATGCATCACAGTTGAGAGGAGGACTGTGCAGAGGTAGGTGGGACAGAAGCTGTCGAAGAAGCCGTGGAGGAGGATGACTAAGGAGAAGATCCGTAGAAGAAGAAGAAAAAAACGGATAGAGCAGATACATTGTCCAAAAAATAGAGGCCGCCGCTTTCTGTCCCAGTAGCAATCGTCCTCCGAGAGCTCGGATCGTGAAAATAATAAGAATTAAGAGTGAATGTGACGGAACACTTCAGTTGCTTGTAAAGAGAAGTAACAGATAATAAATTGCATGGAAACGTGAGCACGTAGAGGGTGTACGCCAGACAAAGAGACAGAGTGACTTGAACCACTTCCGTCCCATTGACCAGTGAGGGAGAGCCGTCCACAATGAAGACCGGAGGCAACCGATCATGTGTTTTTAGGAGAGAAAAACACCGAGGATTGCCAGTCATATGATTAGTTGCACCTGAGTCAATCAGCCTTTTACCTTGAGTCACCACATGGGCACTACCTGGAGACGTGACCACTGAGGCAGTCGAATTCGAAGAGGAGGTGAAAGCGTCACCAGAAGGGCGAAGATGAGGATGTTTCATCCAGCAACGATTAACCGTATGGCCGGTGCTGCCACAATGAGAGCAGAGAAAGCGGGAAGATCCATGCCCGCTGGATTGGTGGCTGCGGCCACCAGAGCCACCCCGCTGAGTATGATGAGCGTAGGTGTCAGGTAGCTGTGGGGCGGATAATAATGGACGCTGAATCAAAGAGGTAACAACAACGATGCTGGCAGCGGTGGCATCCAATGTGGGAGAATCCGCCTCGCCAAGGATCTGTTGACGGATCATGTCATAAGACTCCGAAAGACGTAGAAGATAACACAAACAGAAGTTCCTGAAAGTGCTTGTATTGCTCGACAAGATCCGCAGAGAAGGGATGATTCTGAAGGATTTCGGCTCCCAGAGCCTGAACCTGTTGGTAAGCAGTAGCCAGTAGCAGGAGACATGGAAGGACGAGCAAAAAGGTCCGCATAAATTGTATAGATACGAGACGTTTGGCCCCCTTGGAGTAAAGAGCGGCAAGGTGAAGCCAAGCGGCCTTGACCGTTTCATCATGGAGGATAACGAGGAGGCACTTATCAGAAAGGATGTTAGCCAGGCAAGTGCGAACAAGAGCGTCGCTAGCATCACAGTCATCAAAGAGATCAGACTCGGGAGGAGGTGGGTCATCGGTAAGATGATGACGTTTGCGCTGAGAGCGAAGAAGAAAGGTGAAGGAGACACTCCAGTCCGGGTAGTTGGAACCGATAAGTTTGGAAACGATTCCAAGATTTCCCGAAGGAGCAGGAGGAAGGCGGGCTACGTGTGTGGTAGCAGTAGGGATATCAGAGAGAGCCATAGATAAGAAGGCTGGCAAAAAGAAGCCGCACGAACAGAGATAGAGAGGCCGCGAGGTCGCGCGAACAAAAGAAGTTGCGAGGTCGCGCGAACAGAGATAAAGAAGCCGCGAATAGGGAGAACAACAGAGAGGTCGCGCAAACAAAAGCAGAGTGATAAGAAGTCGCGCGAACAGAGGCGAGGCCGTGCGAAAGCAGGGGGGTCGCGTAACGAGAACATCGACAAGTAGGTCGCGCAAACAGCGACAAGGAGGTTGCCCGAACAACAACAAGAGAAGGAAGCCGTGAAGACAGGTCACGAACAGAGAGACAACGCAAACAGAGAGGTCGCGCACACAGAGTAGCGACTAGAAAAGAAAACCGCGCGGTCAGGGCACAAGAAGGAAGGGGCAAACCGCGCGGATAAAGACCGCTCAAAGAATCAGGCTGAAAAGATCGAGTCCTCTGATACCATGTGTGAACAAAAGAAGAGAAACCAAAATTTGGACAAAACACAGAGTTTTTATTTCCAAAATGTGTATCTATTACAAATGTATAGCTTCACTTTTATACAATGAAGGAGAATGAAGAGAATATAATTAAGAAATGTGGGACTAAATATATTTATGAGACTAGCGGCTTAGACAAACCCAGACCGCATAGGCCGCGCAGTTTGACAAGAAGGTTTAACCGCCCAACCATACTGATAAGAGAAGACAAGCCGCCAGTGAAGCCGCCAGGCCGCCCGGTCTCCAAGTCGCCAGACCGCCCGATCTCCAAGCCGCCAGACAAGCCGCCGGACCGCTCGGTCTCCAAGCCGCCGGACCGCTCGGTCTCCAAGCCGCCGGACCGCTCGGTCTCCAAGCCGCCGGACCGCCTGGTCTCCATATTGTAACATTTTCTTAGTGAATAAGAAGGCAAATTCGCTGAACAACCGAAATCTTTTTGCGCCTCCATGAAAGTCAACCATTTTGTTTGAACATGAAATGATATATTTGTAGTGAAATGATTACAAGGGACTATAGTAGAATCATTTATTCAAATGATAGGGACTAAAATATGATTTGCATTTACCATAAGGCTCCGTTTGGGACGGTGGTGGCCGTTATGAACTCGGTTAAATTGTCATCTAAGGAGGAATTTCATCCACTTTTATGTTCAAATGAATGATGTTTGTTAGGTGATCCTTAATGAATGACGTTTTAACTCATGTGTTTACGTTTTAAATTCAATTGAAAATGACCTCCAATTCTAATTCCAAATTTCTAATTCCATTCCAAATGAATGGACCCTAATAGATAATCGTACCTATTGAATTTTTTTTAATGCTTGGAAGTTCTTTTGCATCATAAGCAAAAGACAAATTTAATAAAATTTGCATAATAAAACATTATAATGATTTGATTACTTTTTATAATATAAAATAATTCTTAAAATTTGACCATTTTATTTTTTTTTAAAAATTATCCCCATCACCTAATCTTATTATACTAATTATTCTTGACATTGTAGGGTCATATATCAGACAAAGGTGAAGGAGAGGGATAGGGCTGTCCTCTCGGGCTATGTGATACTCAAACACATACCTTCCTCTCTGTAGATTATTACTATATTATATTATAGAATAATATTATGTTCTGTTTTCTTTAGGCCGCAGTGGCCACTGCCTCTGTTTAACAATAATGTTGAAATAAGTATTACTGCAAGTAAGCAGAAGCTTATAGAAATAATCAGTTTTAAATAATTTCATGGCCTGAATTTTTGGCACTGTAAAAGGTTTTGTCAACACTGCTCCTCTTGTTCGTTACTTTCACCTAGAAATAACATGATTGATCCAAATACTGATCAACGATCTGTATTTAATACTGTATGAGCCGTAGGATATCAGATCAACGGTCGGTATTTACTTACGCACCTATAAATAGGGCGTTATTCTCACCTAGAAATATGTGCATGAGTAAATACTGACCGTTGATTTCCTGCAGAAATAACATGATTGATCCAAATACTGATCAACAGTCAGTATTTAATATCGTATAGGCCGTAAGATATCTGATCAACTTTCGGTATATACTTCTGCACCTAGAAATAAGGTGTTACTGTCACCTAGAAATAGATGCAGGAGTAAATACTGGCCGTTGATTTCCTGCAAAAATAACATGATTGATTCAAATACTGATCGACGGTCAGTATTTAATATCGTATGAGCCGTAGGATATCAGATCGATGATCCTTATTTACTTCTGCACCTAGAAATAAGTGAGTAACTCACATAAAATTTTTTTCCCCTTGAGACGCAGACATTGATCATGCTATGGCTCTTCTGGTCTGTTCCCTTTTTGGGTAAGGGGAATATATGAGCGATTGCCTTTGTTGTTTATGAACAAAATAGAAGTCCAAAGGCAAGAGTTGAGAATCGGGGTGCAATGGAATTGAGCTTGACAAAATTTTCATGCTAGAGCTAGACAAGTTCATTTTGCTCAAGGCATGTTTATTGAGCTTGAGCTTTTGAGCTTGCTGGCTCGAGCTGCTCGTTAGATTTTCAGTTCATGAGCGTTATTTCTTCATAAAAAGCTGATGAGCTGGTTTGCGAGTTGATGATCGACAATATGTGAGCTTGAGTTTAGCTCATAATCGAGCTTGAGCTCAAGTTTAACTTTTTTTTTTGAGCGGATGCTCAACTCATCTTCTTCCTTCTGTATTATTAACATGGGAAGACCGTACTTTCACAAAAGCAAAATGTTATGGGAGAAAGGCTGGTTGCTGATTTCATAGAGGGAAATCATTTTTCAGTTAACAGAATTTTTCTAAGTATTTTACTGGAGAAAGATCAGTCATTACTTGAGTAAGATTAGGGCATTTCGTCTTCAAATTTGTGGACGGGTCGTTGAGATGACGACCCGTCCACAAATAAATATCATGCGCATACATGTGAACTTTCAATGTATCCCAGCATGCTTGGCATTAGGGCATTTCTGGAGTCATTAGGGCTTTGACAAGCCCATTTTCCGACGAGCTTTAGGGCATTTCGTCTTCTCTAATTGAATTGAAGTCGCGCACAACCGAAGGCTGGAGCAAAAAAGGGTGAAACTCTTTCAAGTTATCAGTTGCACTTGCATTATAGAGCATTAGCAGAACTGCTTGCTTGGCATACCCATATACACTCGCTTGGTTTGCATAACATGTTTGGTACTGCAGAATGGTTGCCCCGCTCGCCCAGACGAGTTTTTTGTGTGGTCTGGGCAGCAGTTTTATTCGCTTTATCGAGAAACTTTACATGTCCCGGCGAGCAAAAATTGTGCGAGTCTAGTGCAGCTGAATTGCTTGCTTGGTATACTACAAATGCTGGCTCGAGCAAACATAAATGCTTGCCCGGTAGAGTTACAGTGCCTGACCATATGTTAAAATTGTTTAGGTGAACTTGTTTTTGACACTTTTTTAGATGAAGAAAATTAAAGGCTTGTTTGGTGAGTTTTTTTTTTCCTCCTTTTTATTTTCTAAACGAATATTCATAATACTTTGTTTTAGCTATCCTTAAAAGGCATAACTCGATTTCATCTCTAGAACCTTTTAGATATGTGTAGAATGCATGACACGCGTGCAAAGAGTTTACCGTAACAAAAATAGGTAAAACACCTAGTTCTCCCTTCATGCATGATCGTGCTTTGCTTGCCGCACCTCATCTTTTTTGAAGTTTTGAAATTCATCGTGTGCGTCATCTGCACGACCGCGTGCCCCATTGTGCACTATATGACTGGAAAATGTCCAGTTTTGAGATAACTGGTTGAGGGTGCGCCGGACGAACAATTGTGTGCTAGATCGTGCTAGATGTGAACTACATATAGTAGAATTGACGCATGAACGTGTGCATCAACGAACGAATGCACAGTCGACGAAAAATTACATTTTCCAATGGTTTAGGCAGTTTAGTTCTAGATTTTTGAAACCATGCAAGGGGTTCAGTTTACGGTTTTGCTAAAAACTCTAATAAAACAGAACCATTACACCCCTACAATCACCCTCTCTAGTGGATGAGTGAATTAGGAGTTGGTCGTAGAGGCCAAGAAAGAGTGTAACCAAAGACTCTAATCTCCAGGGTGTTGGTAAAAGGGCCCGAAAGATGGGTATAACCAGCTACACTCGATTTAATTAGAATCTTAGTATAAGGGCCCAAAATAAGGGCAAAACCAGCTAGACTCTTGGTTGTAAAATGAAAACACAGTGAATAAGTGGATGTTTGTGAATGGATGGTTGAAGCTAGAATCCAAACATGATGTTGTGGTTGTTCGGGGTTTTGAGGAGTGATCTAGTGCATTCATGTTCAGTAGACTACCTTTATTTAAAGATCAACATAGAAAACACCCTTGATAACTGTGACACCTAATTATCTTAACTACATATTGAAGAGTTTGTTGATGTTGATTATTTCTACAAAGTGCTGACTAGCAGATTGAGGCTATTCAAAGAGCTCGTTAGGGACAGTGGGTAGGACCCTGGAGTTTTTACCACGTTTTTTGATTAGCTCATTGCTGACCCTCAAATACTTTCCC